>CM028382.1:65749933-65798231 GCA_013146195.2 Codonopsis lanceolata | reverse complement strand
ATGTAAGATAAATACGAAGGTGGGTGAAGAAAAGATACAAGAACTACAAGGTCTTTTTCCTCTTTCCTTTGTTTGCGCATCCTTTTCCCCTTTCGTCTCTTCTAGCTCTTCCATTCTGCGTTTAATCGCCATCAAGATCAAGAGGAGGTCCGGTGGAGCGAGAACTGCAGTCCGCTTCTTCACGAAGACGATCGTTTTCTTCCATCAAGATACTGTTGATTGACCTCATTTGTTTCTCCTCCGTGATGGCCGATCACTGGCCAATGGCGGTATCATAATGTTGTGAGTTGCAGTCTCGAGCTATGCGTCAGTGAGCTCTAGAACCGAGGGCGCATCTAATGTATGATGGAGAATGATGTCATGGAGCGTATACGACACACCTCATCTCGCTGAGCTTCAACGCTGATCTTGACGGTAGCGTAGTGATGCGGTAAGCTCGCCTAGCCGTTGGTGAGGCATCCAGCCTCGACAAAACTTCATCTGGTCGGGCCGATAGAAGAGTTTCGCCAATGTGAATGGTGCTCATAGAGATAGAGACGTCAGCCGCAGAGGTTGCTGGAGTGGAGGAGCGATGGAGTCTGAAGAGGACGAGTCCCTCGGGGTTGGTATGGTGTTGGTGGAGGAAGATACTGGTTATGGGTAGTGAGGGGGAGGAGAGGGTCGGAGGGGGAATCAATTCAGCCCATATCGTCGCATTTTCACCGATATGAGAGGATTCGTGTAGGCCTGTGAGAGAACCGTAAAGAGGGGGCAGGTAAGAGGGATTTTGGTTTCATGAAAGGAAAGTTGAGGAGGTTGTTGGTCGTATGAATAGGTTCTGCCATCAAGAAAGTTCAAAAGGAACTTGGCAAAAGCAGAGTCTATTGGCTTTATGGGAGGGATCGGAGTTGGTTGTGGTGTGCTTGTGAGGTTGATGAAGTTGGTGGGATTGGTGAGGTGAGGAAGGAGTAGATGGGTCGTGAGTAGTTGAAAGGGGAAGGAGGAGGAAGAGAGGGGTGTTCGGGCCGGCTCCTCCCGAAGTTTGAGGCCCTCCCGAGGGATAGGCTCCTCCCGAGGTGGTGAATTCTCCGAGTAGATGACTCGTGAGGAATGGGTTGGTAGGTGTGGTGGCAGGTAGGGGTAGATGGGGGAGTTGGTGGTGGCATGGTCAAGGCCGGGTAGAGGCTTGGCCGTGTAGTTGGTTGGTCAAGCAGAGCAGGTGTTGGGACCGGCAGATCTCCTTTTCTTCCTTAGCGGCCGAATAGAGACTCACCGCTTTATCAGAAGGCAGTGTCCGCAGGAGGGTGGCTTGTCTTTAAGGGTTTTTTACGAAGTCTCCTTCGCTTTGGTTTAGGAGGGTAGCGCAGAGAGGGTGAGGGTGGTCTTTTGATTGAGAGGAAGAAGAAGAGGTTGGTTGTGATTGAGAGGATGGTCAGGCGGGCTGGGCGGTGAAGGTGAGGATGGCTAGGTCGGGCCGGTGCCTTGTCCTTTCGGCCTTCCTTCATCTCCTCCTTTCTAATCCATTTAGCCTCGCTCCTCTTCAATGGGCACGCATCTTCCTGCCTAGTCTTCTTTCTTTGCCCTTGGTCGCCATCTTGGTTCTTAGCAAATGCTGCTTCCGCTCATCGCCCAAGTCTTTGGCTTGATGGAGAGACGTGGCCACTTGATCATCAAAATTTGCTGAGGCCTTTCAAGGCCGGGCCGCTGGCCACGCTGCTTCCATGTTGAAGCGAGTTACCAAGATTGGTACAAGCTTAGCCACTTTGTCTATGGAGACTCGGCGTAGACCCTTTGCAGTCTTCGCTTGTTCTCATATTCGAATATTTGTCAAGAACGAAGCGGTTAGTCGCTTCTCCTTGGCCACTACAATCATCATCTTCCTTCAAGGAAGAGTTGACATTGGCATCATCTCTAAGAAGGGCATTGATCACCTTACGAAGCCGCGTGGGGTTCTTGTTCTTAGCTTTCTACCCACCGCTTCAATTCATTGAAAATGATGGCCCCCCAGTTGAGACGGAGCTGAAGGAATACGACACTTGTTAAGTTGATCTGTTGAGCCGTGAACATGTCATGTGCTCCACTCTTGAATAGAAGCCCCTTGTCAATAAGGTGGCTGGAGCAGTAGACGTCAAGAGGGAACAGATTTCGGAGCATTTTCCCTTGAGGTTCTCTGTAAGTGTCTACTCCTCTCATTGCTTCCCAGGCATGTACAGCCTCAGCAATGGTTGCTTCAAGAGGTCCACCAAAGTGTACGCCGATGATTGTGGAAATTTTCTTAGCGGTGATGGAGATTGGTCGGCCCCTAATCCATCCTCGTAGAGCATTCGGGCTCATGAGTTCCATCCTCTGATAAAATTCTTCGCCAGAAAGATGCTGTAGTTCTTGTCGTTGAGGCGAAGAGAGTAAGAGAGGAAGTATATGCCGAGGCGCTCATATCCTCGCATGCTTTGACGCCGAGACTATTGAGCGCATTGGAAGGTCAATGCACATCCTCGAATATACAGTTTGGGTCCAGGCCACTATTATGTCATGAGAGGCGGAAAGGTTGATATCCCGGAAAGGTTGGATATCCCTGAAGGTTGACATCCGTACTTGGAGGAATGTCGGTTTCTGGGTTCAATTTCTTTCCGCTGTCTCGCTTAGATTTTGAGGTCTTTGCCTGAAAGAAATGCAAACAAAAATTAGGGCTTTTCACCTCAAGAACTAAACAAGCAGAAATTTCAAGGTTTTCTGAAATAATTGGAATTTTTCGAAACGAAAACTTGAAACCCTAGAATGTTTAGAGTATCCACACCCGAGAAATGTATAACAGAAGTTTTCATAAGAATAAACATTGAATATACATAAACGACTGTTAGTTTTCTAGGTTTTTAGGAACAACAATGGCGAATACTGTAGAAACTCGAAAATGACCGTTTGTATTCCAAAACAATTTTAGGTTATGAAATGAAATGCAAAACAGAAAACAATAAGTTTCAAGTAGAGAGTAGAGAAGAACATACCATTGTTGTTGATGAGAAGAAGAAACAAGAAAGATTTGGATTTGCAGAAAGCAGTTACACAGAGAGAGTATGAATAGAGAGAGAAATATTTTGTCAAAGGGGTTTCGTAAAGTTCTGCAAAAGGCGGTTCAAGGTCTATTTAAAGGCGAGAAAATTTTAGTGAAAAAGCGGGAACTTAAGATATTTTCTTAAGTACCAAATTTTATTCTTGACCCCCTTTATTGCTTTAGAAACCTCTTTAAAAAAATAGACTAAGTAAGAATACTAACCTTTAAGTCTTCCGGTAAAGAGAGACTTACGTCTTCCGATTCTAAAACTAAGTCTACCCGGTATGAAAGAAACATTAAAAAAACTTTGAAATTAAGCAAGAGGATCAATCATACCAAGATTTCTCCTTAAATAAGCAAACCCGGTGGCATCCAAGGGTTTTGTGAGAATGTCGCCTAATTGATGCTCGCTTGGAACATATTCCAAACTGATGTTACCTTTCTCCACATGATCTTTGAGGAAGTGATAACGGATATCAATGTGCTTTGTCTTGGAGTGCATCACTGGATTTTTGGAGACTCGAATTGCCGATGTGTTGTCACACATGATTGGACAATTTGCGCCTTGATGTTGTAGTCCACTAGTTGTTGCTTCATCCATAGGAGTTGAGAGCAACAAATGCTGCCAATGTATTCATTTTACGTGGTTGAGTTTGCAACTGATCCTTGTTTCTTGCAAGACCATGAGACAAGTCTATTTCCAAGGAATTGACAAGTCCCACTGGTGCTTCTTCTGCTCACTTTGCAAGCTGCATAATCTGCATCTGAGTATCCAACTAGATTGAAATTGTTGTTTTTGGAATACCAGATGCCTAGATTTGTTGTTTTGAAACATATCTCGATGATACGCTTGGCAAAGAAGCAAATGTGACTCCTTTGATCTGCTCGAAATCTAGCACAAACACAAACAAGAAACATAATGTCGTCTACTAGCAAGAAGGTAAAGAAGTGAACCTATGATTCCTCGGTACTTGGTCATGTTCTCTTGTTTTCCCTTCTCATCTTTGTCAAGATGGCGCGGTAGACATTGGAGTTTCAATCCTTTAGCCGAATCAAGACCGAACTTCTTGATTAGTTCCTTTCAGATATTTGGTTTGGTCGATGAAGATTCCGCCTAAGTCCGTTGTATCTGGCAGCCCTAGAAAGTAGGTAAGTTCACCCATCATGCTCATCTCGAACTTGCTTTGCATCGCTTCTCGAATCTTTTACACAAGCTTTGGTTAGTTGATCCAAAGATGATGTCGCCCACATAGATTTGTACTAAGAGAATGGCCTTTGTGCTTGAGGATGAATAAAGTGGTGTCTATCCTTCCTCTCACGAATCCTTGTTCTGTTAAGAACTTGGATAGAGTTTCATACCAAGCTCTGGGAGCTTGCTTCAGGCCGTAGAGAGCTTTCTTGAGTCGGTAGACGTGATCCAGCTTTGTCCGAAATGACAAATCCTCGAGGTCGCTCCACGATACGCTTCTTGAAGATCACCATTCGTAAAGGCACTCTTTACATCCATCCGATACACTTTGAAGTCCATGAACGATGCATAGGCTAGAAAGAGTCTCGATTGCCTCTAGTCTAGCAACAGAGCAAAAGTTTCATCAAAGTCAATTCCTTCTTTAGCCCCGAGCAAACCAGCCTAGCTTTGTTTCGTGACATTTCCATCTTCATCTCTTTTGTTTCGAAAACCCATTTAGTGCCGATGACCGGATGATCACCGGCCTTTGAACTAAGCTCCACACCTTACATCTTTCAAACCGGTTCACTTCTTCTTGCATAGCTTCAATCCAGCTTATGATCTTCGATAGCTTCATCAATCTTCTTTGGCTCGAGTTCGATACAAATGCATAAGCAAACATAGTCTCTTCTCGAACTTTATTTCTCGCATTTAACTCCCCGTGTTGAGATCACCAATGATTTGAGAAATGGGATGATCTCTTGCTTCAATAATGGTTGGAGGAAGATCACTTCGTGGGTTCTTCCCTTAAGAATTCCGAGTAGGTTGAGAAGGAGATTCACCAAAATCTGTTCAAGACATAGGATCTTCAAAACTTTCATTTTCTCGTGAACAAGAAGGATGAGTGATCCGTAAAGGTGCTTGGGGTAATACGTAAGAGATGGGTTCAGGTCAACGTAAGAGTTGAATCGGTACCAGCAGAGTTCTCGCTCACCTGAAGGGGGTACTACTGAGGGGTCCGCAGCTTGCCGCTTTCTCGATGAGGAGTGGAAGTAGATGTGTATTTGTACTGCCTCATCATTATCGTAATCATTAGCAACGCTCGAGCCTTTCTAGGCTCTAACAAGTCATATTCATCAAAAGAAACATGCACAGATTCTAAAATTTTTAAATTAGTTTTACTGAAAATGCGAAATGCTTTTGAATGTTTGGAATACCCGTAAAAATTCCTTCGTCTCGATTTTGCATCAAATTTTCCTCTATATTCTTTTCCATTATGAAGAATAAAACATTTACGTACCGAAGATTTTAAGAAATCCTATGTTGGGATCTTCCTCTCCATATTTCATATGGAGTTTTGTTATGAAACTTGTTTACCGTGGATCTGCTCGGTAAAACATGCAAGATTGACGCTTCCGCCTGTAAATACTTCTGAAGTTTAGCTTCGCCAAAGATTGTTCTTGCCGCTTCAATTAGTGTTCTCGCTCTTCCGTTCAGCTACACCATTTTGTTGAGGAGTACCGGCGGCAGAGAAGTTGTGGCCGATCCCGTGGTCATCGCAGTATTTTTCTACACCATTGTTCTTGAATTCAGTGCCATTGTCTGATCTTATGTCACTAATGTCTTCAAGCTTTTGAGTTTGAAGTCTTCTGAAGAGAGCAAAGGACTAGATCATACGTTTCATCTTTAGATGTCATTGTTTCAATCCAAGTGAATCTAGAGTAGTCGTCAACTACCACAAGTGTATACTTGTCTCCAGAAATACTGGCTGTTGTGATTGGTCCAAAGAGATCCATATGCAGAAGTTGAAGAGGTCTGCTTGTTGATAATACATACTTTCTTTTGAAGGAAGACTTGGAAAGTTTTCCTAGTTGGCAAGCTTTACAACTTCTGTCATGGTCGGCAGACACCGTAGGTAGACCTTTGACAAGCCCGTTTTTGGAGAGCTTGGAGAGGTGCTTGAAGTTGAGGTGACTGAGACGCTTGTGCCATAGCCAACTGTTGTCACGAACGTTGTTAGCTACTAGGCAAAGGCTTGAGAATCTCCCTAGAAGATTTAAGTCCACGACATAGACGTTTCCTTGTCTATTGCCGGTCAGTATTGTAGAGCAGGATTCACTATCTTTGATGAGGCACTGGTTGGAGTTGAATTGGCATAGCAGTCCTTTGTCGCAAAATTGGGATATGCTCAACAGATTGTGCTTTAGGCCACTCACTAGAGAAACTTTGTTGATGGAGAGACTTCCTCTAGTGATTGAGCCATATCCAATTGTTTTTCCTCTTGCATTGTCTCCGAAAATAACAGTGGGTCCTTTAGCTTCAGCTATATCTGTAAGAAGACTTCTGTTCCCAGTCATGTGTCTTGAGCAGCCCACCGTCTGTACCGATGTCTTTGTTTTCTCGATTCTATAGCCATGAAGCATTTCGAAAAGAAATTAAAGCAACAAGGTACCCTTTATTTTCTTTTGGGTCCTAAGGATTAGCAACCTTTGGAACCCATACCGCTGACCTTGAGAGAACTAGGTCTCTCAGATCTTGGAGTGAACCTTAGCAGGCATTCTGGGGCCAGATGGCCTAGGCAATTGCAAGAATGACATAAATGGAAAGTCCATAGAGAACTGTTAGTGTCTTCAACTGAAGAGTGCTTATGATCATTCCTTTTCTTGACATCCATTCTTGGTTCAGCTTGCTTGTTGATGGTAGACTTAATTGGTTTCTTTTGAATCTTCCTAGGTAGGTTACCATCAGACTTAGCTTTAGCTTTTCTCGTTGATTACCTTTTAGAGGATTTGGTAGAATACCTTTAAGTTTACCTTCAAGTAAAGGAGCCTTGCTCGCTTCATAGACAAACTTGATAGTTACCTAGAGGTTTAGTAGGTCTACCGCCGCAGACTTTGCCTTAGCATAGTTGTTGCCTAGCAGACTTCACTTTCTACCGTTACCTTTTCAGGTTTCTCATTTGAGTCAGTCATTTTGGCTTTTCCTTTCTGAACTTTGGGGTAAACATAAGGAACACTTGAATAGCCAAGGCCTTGTTTCCCTATATTTCCGAATGTCTGTTTAGAGAAAGATATATCATTAGCAGTCTCGGAGGATTCACCTTTCTCTATGACTGAAGAGATTGTCGAAAGAGGCACATCTGAATATCCTATGCCAGTTTTATCATTACTAGATTTTTGGCTTGAAAGGATTTCTTCGAATGCATCCTTGGAGCTATTCCAGGAGTCAATTGTCTTTTGCAAGGCAATTTTCTCTAGGTCAAGTCCTTTGATGTGCTCAGATAGACAATCAATTTTGTCACAAAGAAATTTGTTTTCTTCCTTCGCTTGATACTCTTGTTGACTATTGAGAGTTTGAATCTCACCGCCATCATAGATTTCTCAGTAAGTTTTTCACGCTTCTTGGCCGCTTTAACATAGGCTACTCTAAAGGAATTAAATTCTTCAAGCATATCTTGATTATCCTTGAGAAGTTCTTCCTTACTGAAGCTGTCACTGTTGGTTTCACTTTTATCCAAGGGACTAGGTGAAACTTCGACTTCATTTTCAGAGTCATAGGTAGGACCTGAATCATGAGCTATTAAGCATATGTTAGCTTGCTCACAATCATCTTCCTCCTCTTCTGAATCAGTCTCAAACCATGTAGCAACCTGTTTGTCTTCTATGTCTTCAGCCAACATACCCTTTTGTTTTTGAAATTTTCTAAAAGAGGGTTTTCGGTATGCTTCAAATTTTGGCTTAGGACATTTTGAGGCAAAATGAGTTTTCTAGCTTGTAACACACAAGCTCTTCCTTAGATGAGCTTTCACCATTTTTCCTAAAAGGTTGTTGGTGTGTGTTCTTCCTTCCATATTTTGCGAATTTTTGAAAACGTTTTACAAACATGGCAAATTGTTCATCTGATAAAAAATCATTTTCACAGGAAGAAGTGGAAGGTTTGTTTTCAACAGTGATTTCTTCTTGGACCATGGCTGGCAAGGACACAGTTCTGAACTGTTTGTCTTGCTCTAGAGCTTGATTAACTTCAAGTTCATAAACCTTCAAACTTGCGTAGAGACTACGAAGAGTCATCTCGTTTAAGTTCTTGGATTCTTTCATAGCCGTGGTCTTAACATGCCATAAGCTACCTAGAGAGCCTAGAAACCTCATGTTCATTTCCTTTTTGTCATACGTGTTACCAAGAGAAAAGCAACTATTTATTTCCTCACCAAGCGATCGTATGCTTGTCTCAAGGTTTCCTTAGGATCCTTTTTGAAAGAATCAAACTGCTGGATGTATGTATATTTTCTGTTATCTCTTGTGTCTTGGTCTCCTTCCAAGTATTCCACAAGAGCTTCCCACATCTCTTTTGCAATTGTACATCGAATCACTTGCTGGTATGTGCTTGTGTCTAGAGAGTTGGTGATTATGTTGATTGCTTTGTCACAAGTTCTACCACCTTTCTATCATCCTCTGTCCATTCGATTCTTCTTTAGGTACTTCTGCAGATTCCCAAAGAATGGAGGCTAGAAGATTTGGCTTCATTGGTACATGTTGACCTGCAGAACACATTTCCATAATCTGTTGTCAATAGAATTCATAAATCTCATTACTTTATCCTTCCATACATCAAAATGTCCTTCGTCCAATATTGGGACGTGGTTAGCATTAGATGTAGGCAGCATGTAGTGTGTTTGTGCCATTTTATCGTATCTCTCAAGAGTTTAATCTTGGAAAAACTTGTTTTCAAAGAGTAAGGCTCTAATACCAATTGTGGGTCCCAATGGGCACAATAATAAGCTAGAAGGGGGGGTTGAATAGCTTATTGAACACTTAAAACTTTTTAGTAAATACTTTGAAAGGTACTTGCAATCTATTGAAAAGATTGAAGTAGCGGAAGACCTTCAAGGTAGTTGTTCCAGGTCTGCCGATAAGCACTACCGGTAGACCTTTTACAAGTTACTTAAGTTTTGCTGTAAACGGATAATGATAATCAAAGTACTTAAGCAGTTCAAATATCAGACAAACAGTAAGGAATAACACAAGTATTTTGGGATGGTTCACACTATAAAGAGTGCTACGTCCACCACCAAGGCAGTCAACCTTGGATTTAAATAGTGCACTATGTTTTCCACTAGATCAATTACAAAGAATATCCCTAATGGATCGTGTACAAAATATTGACTTGTGTTTGAGGTCTAGGGAATTAAATATCAGTAAATACAATGATATTTAATTTGCAATATAGTTAAATGAAAGTAAACAACAAGAAGTTAAAACAATAGATGTTGATGAACAGCTTCTTGTTGTTGACGAGGACTTCTAGATCTGTAGAGGATCTCTTGATTGCACTGAGCTGAAAGACTTGGAGTTATGGAGTTTCAGAGCAATCCTTTTAGTGTTCGATTGATTCTGTACGGTTCTTTTCTCTCTGTCTTCAATGGCAGTATTTATAGCAGGTGCACTTCAAAAGATCCATTGGAGAAGACGAATACTTCAACAGCTCTTTCTAAGAATGCATTAAATGCATGGGGTAATCAAGGATTTTCGTCTTCACGTATATCTAGAGCGGTGGAATGATTTCTCGAGATCTTCAAAAGGTGGGCGATTTAGGTGTCGATCTCGAGAGTTGTTGCATAGCAGGAGACACCGCTTTTTCCTCGCCATCGGACGAAAAGTCTTCCTACTTTCTGAAAGTTCGCTTCGGCGGCTTGATATGTCAGGGAATGTCTTGGATTAATTCAAACAATGATTAGGATAAGTTTGAATTAATCCAATGAGTCATTGCTGGACAGGACACGTCATAAGAGACCAGGTGGACACAAGGTCTGCCGTTTGTAGGTTTTGAGCAGGTCTTCCGGTGAAGCTTGAAGAGGTCTTCCTCTGAACCTGTAAAGTCCTATAAAAACTATACTAGGCAAAGTTCTATACACAGTTGCCATGCTAATCGATACGCAGCCCGATTAGCCACTGAAGTATAAAACTAACACAAGAATTAACACATTTCTTTTAAAAATCATCTGTTAATGTTTCTATGGTTCATTTTCCCAAAACATTCAAGGGTTTAAAAATTTTTCTTCGAAAATTTCCAACAATTTCAGAAAAATTGAAATCTTTGCTTGTTTATTATGTGAGGTAAAAAGCCCTAATTTCTGAAATGTGTTCTTGCAGGTTAAACCCTCTTCAAAATCCAACGTGATAGCAGGAAGGAGTTTGACCCTAAAAAAGTCATCCCACCAGGTCTGGACGTCAATTTACCTGGGTACCCTCCATTTCCCGCCGCTCACGACGTCATAGTCCCTCTGGACCCAAAACTGTATATACCCGGCATGTGCATAAATCTCAAATCCATTTGCACGTTTGCCGCCAGAGTCAAAGCCTGCGAAGATATGAATGCTTCGGGGATTCTACCACTCTTCTGCCTTAACAACGAAGACTACAGCATCCTCCTGGCTGAAGAATTCTACCAACGAATGGTTGTCAGAAATCAAATTGCACTGCGAGGATGGATTCGAGGTCGACCCGTCTCCATCACTGCCAAGACAATTTCCACCATTATTGGTGTACATTTTGGTGGTGAGCTAAAATCATCAACTGCTGAGGCTAACCATGCCTGGGAAGCAATGAGGGGAGTTGATACTCCAAGGGAACCTCAAGGCAAGATGCTGAGGAATCTCTTCCCGTTGGACGTCTACTGCTCAAGCCATCTGATTGACAAGGGCCTGCTATTCAAAAGCGGGGCCCACGATATGTTCATTACACAACAAATTGAACCTCACCAAGGGTCTTCCTATAGACTCATCTCAATTACGCCACTATTGTGTTCAATGAGTCAAGCAAATGCTGAGAAAGTAAAGAACAACCCCAACAAAGAAACGACCTTTTGTCAGCTAATCAACGTTCTTCTACGACACGAGCAAATCAACTCTTCCATTAAGGAAGATGAACTTATTTTGGTGAAAAAGGACAAACAGCTGACCGCCTCGTTCTTCAACAAATATACTGAATATGAGAACACGTGACGGCAGCAAAAAGGACTTCCAAATATCTCTCTTGAAAAGGTTGCTAAGCCGACGCCTATAGTCGTTACGCGCTTCAACATGGATGCATATGAAGCTGCTAGCAAGAGCTTCAAAAAGGCATTTGACAAATTCAATGACAAAATAGCTCAAACCCTTCACCAACAAGCAAAGGATTTGGCTGACGAGTCAGAGCAACTGTTGAAGTCCAAACAAACAGCCAAGGCCAAAAAGGCATGAGCGGAAGAAGACGAAGCTGAGAAACGTCAAGCCAAATGGATCAGGCAAGAGCTGAAGGCAGGCAGACAGGATAAGTCTGCCAGCTGCTCTTCTACTGCTGCCGATAAGCCTTCATCTCCTTCACCATCTTCTCCAGTTCAACCAACCTCCTCTACCCAGCCTTCTCCTAAAAACAAACGACAACCCTCACCTTCACCTTCACCTTCACCAAAACGTAGGCGGCTACGTAAAGCCTTTCAAACCCAGCCACCTGCAGACACTCAAGATTCTGCAGATGACGCAGCTGAGTCCCCTATTCAGTTGCTAAGGAAGAAAAAGAAGTCTGCCACCAACCAACCCTCTACCGCCGACCAACCAACCCTCTACCGACGACCAACCCTCTACCGACAACCAACCCCCTACCGCTGAATAAACCTCTACCGATAACCCAAACCAACCCACTCCTACTGAGTCATCTGCTCAGAGGACTTCACCCCCTCCGGAGGAATCCATCCGTCAGGAGGAGCCACAAGGACATGAGGAGCTTACCAAAACTCCTACACCTCCCCCCTCCCCTTTTAACTATTCCCCAAACCCATCTACCCCTTCTTTACCTCATCGAACCCAAACCAGTCCATTTACACAATCTAAACCAACCCAACCCTCTCCTAGAAAACCATTAGACTCTGCTGGCTCCAAGTTTCTCTTTGAACTTTTATCGGTAGCAGATCTATTCCCCTAAGCTCAACCACAACCAAACCTCCTCAAACCCAAATCCCTTTTCTATCCGCCTCTTTTGGTTCTCTCGACCCCTTACTGTAATCATCAATCGTTAGTGACAACTCCGACACTGACATTGAGATAGATTCCCCTCCAAAACCTCCCTCCCCACCAAAAACCGACTCTTCAACCCATACTTTCCCCTCCCGTGACTTGACCTCTTCCGGCTTAGTCACTCCACCTTTCCAACAGCCCTTCCGACCCATGTCCTGATGTCCTCTGCTGAAGCCACCTCTTCTGTCGGCCGTGATCACGTTCACATTGGCCTGGACCCTTCTCCCTCTCAACCGGCCAATGCTGAAATCTTGTCTCGCCTGGACGCCATTTACGACAGACTAGGAGAACTGACAAGCATCTCTATCCCTGCCGCTGAGCTTGCCACTGCCGCGTCCAAGGCCAATGATAGAAATGCTGCTCTTCTTCGACAATTCCAAGATGACGTATGGACACGCTTTGGACAGATGAAGCACGAGTTTACGGATGTCAAGATTAACTTTGAAGCTCAACGCTCTGAATGTGCCCGACTCTGCTCATCTCTGTTCTACGAGTTATTCCACGCCATCACTCTCCATCTCGCCACAACCGCCCGCTTTGTTTCGAGCTCAACAACATTGCTCGCGACTCCGCTCATGATGTTATGAATGCTCAGCGAGATCGGGATCTGGCCATCACGGAGGAGAAACAAATGAAGTCTATCAACCAGATGCTGTTGGAAGAGAACATTCGTCTTTGTGAAGAACTGGACTATCGTTCTCAATCCACTAGACCTCCCACTTCTGCCAATGATGAATACATCAGAAGAACCGAAGAGCTTGAGCGACAGAGAAGAGAGAAAGAAGCAGCAGACAAAGGCAAAGGGAAAAGACCTTGGTAAATTTGTATCTTTTCTTCCCTTAACCTTTGTATCTATCTTAATTTTTGAAAACTCTGTAATATTAAACTTCTCGTTTTTAATACAGAAGATTAATTGACTTTCAAAAATGTCTATTGTTTAAAATTCTTGTTATTTCAATTCATACCTGCTTAGAATTTAAACACTCAGTTTAAATCCACATTTGAACTGTTTATGACTAATCTGTGTGCTGTTCTCTCTTATCTTTTCTATTTTTGTAAGCACCTAGATTAGATTTTACACCTGAGGTGTTCTCCTGTTTGATAGAGGCATGTCTACCGTTATAAAATTAAAAATACTTTTAGACATGCTATTATCTATCATATAGTTGTTTATAGCCCTCATTTGTAAGTAATGATGACCAGATATAAATAAGAGGAGATTGTTGATTCTCATTTATATCTAGATTTATATCTGCTCATACATTACATTAGTTTTATACATTAGTGGCTAATTGGGCTGCGTATCAATTAGCGTGGCAACTGTGTATAGAACTTTGCCAAAGTATAGTTTGTTTAATAGGCTTCACAGGTTCAGCGGAAGACTTCAGTTGTGCTTCACCGGAAGACCTGCAAACAGCAACCAGCGGCAGACCTTGTCTGCACATGGTCAAGCATGACGTGTCCAGTCAAACAAGTCTTAGTGGATTAATTAAGTTTATCCTTATCAATTTGAATTTAAATTAAGATATTCCCTGACTTCTCAGACACGCCTAAAACAGCTTTCCGAAAAGCAGGAGACTTTCGCAGTCTAAACAGTGGCAGAGCAGGTGAACAGACTGTCACCTACAGTGTACCAACTCTTGCAGATATGACATTCGGATTGCTCTCCTACTAGTCTCTGCAAATGTCTCTGCACCTACTCCCTGCTCTATAACAGTGAATGCGAAACCATCAAGACATCGCCATGCATTTAATGCATTCAACCTAATAGAGCTGTTACACTTCGTCTTCCCAACGGATCACCATAATGCTCCAGCTATATATACCTCCATTAAAGACTGAAGAAACACACTTGACGAAATGCTCTGAAAATATTCAACAACTCAAAGTCTTTATACTCAATGCATTCAAGAGATCTTAAACTGATCAAGAAGTCCTCGACAACAACAAGAAGCCCTGCATCAACACTTATCTTTTAACTTCTTGTTGTTATCCTTCATAACTATTCTTCTGCACGAATTAAATATCTTGTTTACCCAGATATTTAATTCTTAAACCCCCCAAACGCAAGTCAATATTTTTGTACACGATCCATTGGGTATATTCCTTGTAATAGAACTAGTGGAAAACATAGTGCACTTTTAAATCAAAGGTTGATTGCCTTGGTGGTGGAGGTAGCACTCTTTATAGTGTGAACCATCCCAAATACTTGTGTTCTTCCTTTACTGCTTGCTTACTCTTGAACTGTTTACTATTGCCTTTACCTATATCCTCAACTGCAGACTTGAGTATTCAGTCAAGTCTACCGGTAGTCCTTAATCGGCAGACTTAAACCTGTTTCCTTGCAAGACTTCCGCTACTTCAATCTTCCCAATAGATTGCAAGTGCTTGTCAAAGGAACTTACTTAAAAAGTTTTTAAGTGTCTAATAAGCTATTCAACCCCCCTTTCTAGCTTATTATTGTGCCCTTTGGAACTCACAGCAAGAGTGGCAATGAGTTATAAAGTAAACCCATTGATACTCCACTAATACAATGCAACCTAGCTCATGTTGTTCATACAATTACAAGGTTCAAATCATAGTCTTCATATAATTGCACAACATGATAATACAAGCCCCAAACTTCATGGATTACAAACCTTTAGCAAGTCTACAAGGAGTTTAACACCCAATTAACATCTTACTACACATAGCTACCCAAGTAATCATCTTCGAAGGATTCAAATCGTAAACATAAGAGTTTCATCATGGAATTCATCAAGATATTTATCAATATTGCTCAATTACATGGAATTAATGAACAAACATAAGCAAGTAAGTCCCTTACCTCTTGTAGATCTTAAACACCAATGGTTTCAGAATATTTTTGGTTCAAAACACTCCCCTTGATGAGCTCTACAACTTTAATGAAGATGGTATTGGCAAAGGATGAGTTTTAGGCCTTTAATTCCAAGAAATTCACTCAAAAACCCTATGTTTTTGGTCTCTCCCTCTTTGAGTACCAAAATGGTGAATTTAGGAGGTGGAAGAGGTATGTCGTGGCTTTATTCAGCTGAAGATAAAGGTGGGAAGGGTCCCCCCACAAAGCATGAGGTGTCACAACCTCTTTGGTTGACATTAATCCAAGATTAAGCTAAGTAATCTTGATTAACACTAATTAATCATACTTAAGACCCCTTAATCGTGATTAATCTAATTAATTATACTTAACCCTAACTAATCATGATTAGTCAAATTGATCTCAACTATTCAACGAATTCCAGCAGGTTTCCCACCCAGGGTTGGAAATAGTTCGCACCTGCGAAACTGAAGCTGCTATATTAGAAGATTTGAAATAGTAACAATCGCACCTAGGGTGGGAAATATTTCGCACCCATGAAAGTAAAATGTTAAGACAATTACAATTCCAGAATATATCGCACCCAGGGTGGGAAATATTTCGCACCCAGAGCTGTTTTGAAGTTTTATTCTAACATTGGCAAATTCACAACAAGCCATATTAGGGTATCAACAACCCCCTATTTAACTTGGAATTCAAAACATATACATGTAATTCAATCAATTAACACACATTAATAATTTATTATCATGCTATTAAGGTTAGAATGCATTTCAAAAC
Source organism: Codonopsis lanceolata (assembly GCA_013146195.2). Classification (NCBI taxonomy): domain Eukaryota; kingdom Viridiplantae; phylum Streptophyta; class Magnoliopsida; order Asterales; family Campanulaceae; genus Codonopsis; species Codonopsis lanceolata. The sequence continues at coordinate 65,782,366 of CM028382.1, read as the reverse complement.
ACTTGGGTGTTACACAAGTACCTGGGATATGAGATTTGAAAGATGTAAAAGAAACTTGACAGTTTTTTTTTTTTTTTTTTTTTAAGGAAGCAGGGACGATACCCTGCGAGAATTTATTAAAATGATAGAAAACATACAAACTTGAGGGGGACAACCAGCCTTGCCCTTATAACTGGGAGGACGGAGGAGCCTGACCTCGAAAAGGAAATACAATGCATAAAACAAAATACTAAACATTGCCACGACGATAATTATAAAATCCATAAAGATCCATGTGCAGCGCATGCTCCACTTCTTTCGGAAGAGTGGCAAAAGTGTAGGACTTGTCAGACTGATGAACATGAGCCTCAGCAGCTAAACGATCAGCGACTGTATTTTGCTCACGGAAAACATGAGACAAATTACCAACAAGCAGAGAACGACACGCTCGAAGATCATAGACATGCTCCCACGGGTCCATATGACCATGCATAATAACATCCACTGCAACTTTAGAATCAGATTCAACATCTAAAGTTGTCAACCCAAACTGGTGACAAAAAACCAAGCCGGTTTGCAAAGCCAGAATCTCAGCCTTAACATTAGAACCAGTGCCAAAATGTCTAGAAAAAGCATACAAAAAATCCCCATTTGAATCACGAATAATGCCACCACCAGTACAAAAACCATTTTTCGAAGAACCATCCGTATTAAGTTTAAAACGACCAATATCCGGAGGAATCCAACGAAGCCATCGACCCTTGCATAAAGGAGGAGTTCGAATATTAATATGAATGGATTGCATAGCAAACTGAGCTCTTAAACCACTGCTAGATTTAGGGGTAAAAAGAAGAAACATCTTCCTATGATGCCAAACTACCCGTCGAAAAATCTAATCAGAAACCATATGCGCCCCATCAAAAGTCACTACGCATCGAGCCTTCCATAACTCCCAACAAGTGAACATAAAAACACCAAGATTACATGCGCCAGCTTGACTGTGAACCGACCCTTTAACCCAAGTTTCAAGGAGATGAGAGATGCAAGAATATGAACCAACTCTATTAAACATAAGAGCAAACATGTTCCAGATTGTCACAGCCGTTTATGAGAATAGAAAAAGATGAACCAAAGATTCCCTGTCAGGCCGATTAGAGCAACAAACACATTTAGAAACAATCTGAAATCAGTTTTTGGAACCCACATGGTTTTGGAAAAATTCTGCACATGAGGTTTTGTTTGTTTTGACGGATGATGTTCCTGATATGCTACCTGATGAGGTTCCTGAAGATGCATCATTGGGTATATCATCCTGTTCTGGACAACAAACATTTTTTTATTTCCTGCCGAATTCTTAGTAAGATCAGCCCTCTTTTGTGACAAAATGGTCTGATATGACCTGATTCAAAGCAGTAATGACACATATACCTCCTCTTCCTAGGTTTAAAATGTTTTACAAACCCTTCCTTTTGTTTTGGAGAAGAACATGATGAAGATTCTCCCCCTTCTTTTACAAACACAATGGGTTTAAAACCTAGTCTACTAGTACACTCTTAACCAACATTATCAAACTTGGTCTTACCTCTATTCCATTTGGACAAAGTCTCATTAGTCTTTTCAAGTTCAGATAGTAATTTTTCAATTTAATCATCCTTTTTGGTAAGCAAGGTTTCCAATCTAACTATGGACACTTTTTGTTCATCATTCTCATTTAAGAGAAATAAATTTTTTAATCCATAATTTTCATTTTGGCACACCTTTTTTTTTTTCCAATTAGAATATAAAGCCTTGTACTCCTCAATCAAAATAGTATCTTCACAATCAGATTCATCATACTGAACATTTTCAGCGTTCTCAACTATTGTGGAGTTGAAACACAAAAGATCTAGCAAACTGTCCTCAGATGAGGTATACAATGAGGTATCCGATGATGTATCATTGATAGCCTCATCGACATGAATCTTACTAGAATTTTTTCGAAGAGCGTTTGTCTATTCGAGAGCAGAAAAAGTAATCAGATCTCTTACATCTTCTTTTCATCACTATCACTGTTTGTGGAGACAAAACTCAAACCCTTTTTTTGTAACGTGTTGGCACATTGATTTGCATAATGGTCCTAGCCTGAACACGCACGACATTGAACATAATCAATGTTTAGAGTACATGTCTAGTCATCAATGGATTTGATGTAGGCCGGCATCTTATGCTTCTATTTCGAATAATTAATCAAATCAAGAGTAGAAGGCTAAAAAATCGAAACCCTTTAAGAACCCATCATTGCTAAAACATGACCAGCACTTAGTAAAGCTAAGTGTAGGCTCTGATACCAAATGAAATACTTTAACTAGTTAGGATTCAAATATAATCAACACTTGTTAGAACAGTCACCAATGATGTATCCAATGATACATCATCTCATGAGTCATCAAGTGTAAACATCAGCAGAATAATTAAAATATATAATAAACGAATCAAACAGAGTGACACCAAGCTGTAATTTATGTCTACAAGTAAAACACTTGTAGATGATGCCTCAGGGAAAAACTTCCACTAGATTAAAAGATTGCAATCGCTTACAATATGAAAACAAACCTAATTCGGGATTTGCAGTTGGAAGTTGTATAGTGATGCATGGGTTAGCTTACGTTTGGGCATTGTATTTTATGTCTATTTGTATAGTATAGTATGTAAAGTTTTTGGAGGCTTATGAGTATTTGGGTTGTCAACAGACTCTTTGGGTTTGCTTTATATCTAGAGGATAGTTGTTCTGATGAACTCGTACACAGTGGATTGGTTGTTGACAGTGGATTGGCTTGTGGATTGGTTGCTGACATGTTGTGTCTTTTGCCATTCGCCTTACACGGAAAATCTTCATGACAAACATAAAAGGGAAAACTACATGTAAGTCTTGTTGGAAACAAAATAAGGTTAGAGGGGATGAATAACCTTTTAAAAACTTTAGGGGTTATTTTGAAAACTTTTAAAAATTGCTGCGAAAAGGGAAAGTTGTCAGCAGTCAGTAGATAGAAATGTTGTCTACCTGGTGATGAACAAAATACACTATGTCAGCTTGTTGACACATGTTTAAGTAATAAAGGGTTTTTGGAAGATCACAAGTATAAAGAATAAATTGAAGAACAAACTATAAAAATAATTAAGTAAATGATTTAAGGATGTAACTGACTAACACTTAAGTAGATAGGGGCTGCTTAAGTGTTAGAAACAGTTCTATCAGTTGAAAGATAAATGACAGAGTATTTAGGAGTGGTTTACAGTGTAAGTTGCTACGTCCACTATCAATTTGGTCAATCTTGAATTTTTGAAGTGTACTAAATATTATTGAAATTCTAAGTGATCACTAATGGATCTGTGCACACCAAAAACCAGTGTTTGAGGAGTATTATTGAGAAACAATCACACTCGTGCAACAATCAAAGATTCCTTAAAGAATTGGAAGAAGTAAGGAACATAATACAATTATTTTCCAAACAAGAACTGGAAAGAGATTGGAATAAAAAGATTGTCTAATAAATGTTTTAAGGCTGGAGCAAATCAAAGAGAGAATATCTTGAGTATTGATTGAGTGCTTCAATCGTTGTCTTCAATCCTTGCTTCAATGTTATATATAGAGATCAAGAATAAAATCGTTTGAAAGCATGCAGGATTTGAATTCCTAGACAAGGAATCATGTTTCCTTTTCCCAGTTTTAAGATAGTTTGTATGTAGGATGATGGGCAAAAGGGAACAACATGTATAAATATTGTTAGTGGATTTGTTTAAACTATAGAATATTCAAAGTGATGGCAAAACGAAATCTATTGTATGGTTTAATGTTTAAAGCATGATGGCCGAAAATATTTAAATATATGAGTGTGAAGGCCAAACTCATTTATCAATACTTAGAATCTTTTCACTAGAGTTGAAAACTGAAAGACTTAAGCAATTAGAGAAATATTTCATCAGTGAGGAAGTGTCAGCACATAGATATTATAACGCACAGTAGACAACTGACACTTAAGTATCAGCAGCTTCTAGCTGCTGATGGCTAAGTTTTTGAGCGGACATATTAGCTATTTTGATGTGGTTTAAGCATATGAGTCTATCTGTTGAAGGTTTCAGCAGACAGTTAAGAGTTTTTCTAAAAGTCTAACAAATTTTCCTAAAGGTTAAGTAAATTAATTGAGTATACTAGTTGTTTTAACTTAATGATTTGAAGTAAATCTAAACATGCACGTTTCTGGACTACCCAAATGGTCACTTAACTCTTTGACTTTTTTTCCAGATTGGTCCCTAAAGTTGAATATCCCTATACTTTGGGGTAAAGCATAATTGGTCCTTCAGTTCAATTCCATCAATTTTGAGTTGTTAAGTCTCCCTATATGCCTCTCATGTGATTTTGGCCAGGGGTATAACTATCAATTCAACAATAAAAGTACAAGGACCAACCGTGACGATTTCCGATATCTATAATTATTGGGAGGAAATTATGCGAGCCGTCCACTTTTTAAAGTTTTTAACTACTACAGTACCCTATATTTTTTCCAAGAAAAATGCACTTTTGGGGGCGAAAGAACTACAATACCCTTAATGAACCGAAGGCGCGCTATTAATCATTTACTAAGTGCATCACGTTGCATCAATTCGTGCATCGCGATGCATAAAATTCAATTACGATGCATGATTTTGATGAATACTTATGCTGATCGCGATGTACACAATCATGCATCAAAATCATAACAATGAATCGAGGATCCAAATTTATGTATCACGATTGAAATTTGATGCATCGTAATACAAACTGGTTTTGAATGCCTCTTCTCAGACTTCTTTCTCCTCATCTGCTGTAAGCCTTCTTATTCCTCCTCCCCCTTTATCCCTTTTGAAAAATTCTCCAACCCAACCAAGGTCCATTCTAGTTCGATCCCTATTTCGTTGTTGAAACAATTGTAATTTTCGAACTTCAAATTTTTGGTCGAAGCTGTGAAAGGAGATGATCTGGGTATTTTAGAAACAATATTTTGAAAATGGACTTTAGCAGTTGAAGAAAAAAAATCGGGGACTGGAGAGGTTATAAATTTGGAAAAGGTATTTACAACAATTTCGCCCCAACTATTACTCCTTCCGTTCACAAATAATTGTCTTGTAAGGCTGGGCAAACATATTAAAAGAAAGACAAATGATATTACGAGCTAGAGCTTGTGATATTAATACGGGCTTTAGTGGTAGAGCTGTTGGATGATTAAGTTGATGGTGATTTGGAATATCTATATCATTATTTAGAAAATACCATATTTGATCTAACGGTGTAAATTTTTTAGTAGATTTGATCTAACAGCACTAACACTCAAGCTTGTAGTAATATCACAAGTTCTAGCTCGTAATATCATAGCTCTAAAAGAAAAATATATTATTATAAGTCGGTCCCCTTTTATTAATTTATAACCGCTCAATCAAGTATCCTTTTTTAAATGCTCAAGTCTACTTTTCTTTCTTTCTTCCTAAATTGCCCTCCATATGTTAATGTATGATTGTATTCATATAATTTTAATTCGTTATTCCTTTATTTTCCAATCATAGTCTTTGCATCCAATGGAGAATCCTATTATGCTTTTGCTTAAATTTAGGCGAAATATTGTTGTTATTAAAGTTTCTATGAATTTTGGGTCTGATGATTTTATTCAATCCGTAATAGGTAAATATTCTAATATTGAATTTGGTAATTTAAGTTTTAAATATTCTGTGAGATCTCAAGTCAATTGTTGCTTATCGAATGATTAAGATTGCAAAAACATGGTTTTGTTGGCGAGAATGTTATTAGTTATTGTTATACCCTTAGATGTAATTTAAATTTCTAATGTTTTAAGGTTCGGAATGAACGGAGTTGTCTTGCATGGTGATTCTATTTCGATGAATATTGTGATAAATCTCTTGAATCAGGCCATACACAAAATGTATATCGAGATGCATAGAATTTAAGACGCGATGCAACTCAATATAATTGTGATGCATCAGTTTCTAGTCAGGATTCAACGAATTCCAATTGCGATGCATCCATTTGTAGCTTCGATGCATCGTTGTGTCATCAAAGTTTGTAAATTCTATAAGTTTAGAAAGTGACGATGACAGTGTCTCGTGCTATGCTTTGTGATGCCATATTATTTAAATTAGCACATCGTTATACCTAGAAGTAAAATGGAAATTACAACTATGCATCAATATACTTAGAATTGTGCATCAGGATGCATAGAAATGAAATGAGAGTTACAACTTTGCATTGGTATGTCTAGAATTCATGCATCGATATTCAATGAAGTCATTTAGTCATTACAATAGCATGAATCACACAATGAAATTATATATTTATTTAGTTTTTGTTAGAAGTGAAATGAAAGTTAGAACTATGCATCGGCATGCCAAGAATATCGATTCGTTGATTCTCAAAACCTACCATCCACCAGGATTGTTGAACCCTAAAAGAACTATGCCCAAATACTACATTCTTAATGCTTAAATTCTATAACACATTATAGAAGCCAAATCGAAATACATACATGTTTCCATTTCAGGTTCATTTCAAGTAGTAGGAGAAAAAAAAATACATACCTTTCTCCATTTCAGGTTCATTTTAATTTGTTATTGGTTTGGTGCTTGCCTATTTCTTGTTCTTTCATTCTTTAGGTGTTGTTACCATATTTTTGTATTTCACTAGTTGTGAAGAAATTATTGCTCGTTCTTTGTTGAATTTTCGCCAAAGGATACAAAAGTGAAATAAAATTTAGAAAACCTAAATCAATTTTTTAAGAATGTATTTATAGGCCCCATGATCTAATTTGTAATTAATATATTAAGAATTGATTAATTTGTAAATTAATTGTGATGCTTAAATTGTTAGAATCTATGCATCACTTTATTTGGATTGTTGCATCGTGATGCCTAGAGATTTTGACACTAAGAGGGTTTATGCGTGTGTTTGCTCATTAAGTGTATACTAGTTCTTTTACAACAAAAGTGTCTTTTACCGCTTAAAAAAACGAGGATTGTAGTGATTAAATATTCACTGTAGGGGACCGACCCGGTTTCAACCCAAATAAACACTAATTGGCTATATTATAAATATTTGTATGATATGTAATTTAAAGCCCTTATGTATGTGCTCATAATTAAAGTGAGAAGAAAAAAGTAATGATAAAGTGGTAAGCATGTTCTCTTTAAAAAAGGAAGTTTAAAAGAAGAAAATTATTTTGTAATGGACGAAAAAGAGGGTAAAACAATTACTTAAGAACAAAGGGAGTTATGTTTGATGTAGGATAGGTAGTAGGTCGAGCTTCTCTCATAAGGCTCTTTCCTTTCGGATGGAGACATATGAAACAATGAAAAATAGACAATAATTCATCAATTTCTCGTCGATGGGCCGATGTCAGTTCAACTCGAGGATTTACAATAGGATATGTAGTAGGTCAGATAAATGACTTGTCAATCAAAGAAGGGAATCCATCACTTTGTTATCATCTTAATTTTCTCAGAGCTGGATTGGTGTTTTTTCTTCTCAACCACCAGGCCTTTTAATTTTGATTAGTAGTTCAATCAGTTGGATTTATATTAAAGAAACGCTTCTCTTTTGGTTATTTTATTGGTGATTCTCTCTCTCTCTCTCTCTCTCTCTCTCTCACTCTCTCTATCTCTCTCTAAAGACACTTTTTTTGGTTATGTTTTTTATCCTCTCTCTTCTAGTCAGTAACGAAGATATGCAATGTAATTATGTTAAGTAACCATCAATTCTAAAAGTTAATCTGTTACAAAGGGTCTCAACAATGTATATCGAACACTCTCCCTTCATGTGTAACTTAATGAGTTAAGCTCTTTGCTTTAACAACTTCAATTGTAAAAGAGGGGCTCAAAACGTGTATTTGCAATTGATTTCAACTCAACAACATGTGCAAAACAAGTGGCTGAAGTGTTTCTAACCAAGTTGGTGGGTTCTATGAGTTTTGGAAAAAATAAAGTTGAGGGGTGCAAAGTGCCAGTTTTGAAACCAACACAAGAGTAGCAAGAACAAATATGTGTAGTCTTCCAACCGACAGTTGGGTGTAACTTTTGATTACGAGTGAACCACAAGATATATACCCATCATAATAAATAGAATATCTTTGCAAGTTCTAAAAGAGTTTGTTGGTGTAACTTGTGACATGCATGTTTTAAGGCAAAAAATCATCGTTTAAGTAGTGTTTTATGAGGCTCAAAAGATTTTTTTGTCAAGTTTTTGTTTTTTGGTAATTTTGATTTATTTTCCTTTTTATGGTATATATATACCCTACTTAAGTATGTTGTCATAATTAACTATTTTATTCCTTTCTACACACAAAGTGTTGGAAGGAAGAAAATACTTTATTATTGATAAAATGTAAAAAAGAAAAACACAACGTTGTAGATGTAGAAAAGACCTTTGATTTGATATGTGGTGAATACCGTGAATCATTCATAAGCAAAAGTTACACCCACCGATGGAAGACACCTCATATTTGTGATTTCTACTATTGCAGTAGTTTAAAAAACTTACACTTTGCACCTCTCAACTTCGATTTCCTCCCAAACCTCTTAGATCCCTCCATGCTTGGTTAGAAACACTTCAACCACTTGTTTTGCATTACAACGCCATGAATCGAAATCCATATACTCCAGCTCCCGGGAATGTATGTCAAAATCATACAAGATCTACTTTCCTTTCCGACTTCGTCTTTCGCGATTATTCCGTGTGTTCAAAATGTGCATTTTGTTGGGTTCTCTCCCTCACGCACACACATTTTGTTGCTTTAAATGTGAGGATTTTGAATTTGATACAATTTGGAAGTGTTTTTAATATTTTGGGTCATAGAAATGAAGCCCCATTTCCTCATCCCTGGAGGTTTATCTTCAAATGACATATGTCACAAATTGGGCTTTCTCTCTCTCGCCACGCCTGGGGAAAGAAGAAAAACTGGAGTATTAGAAGGTGGGGAAAATTTAGGGTCTAAATGGTCCATGTATTTTTTTTTCAATAAAATGATAATTTTATTCCAAGCCAAAATTCCTTGAGATGCACGTGAATTGATTTAACGGTTGAAAACTAACATAATTGGATGGAAGGACCAATCAAGTCAAGTTTGATCAGTTCAAGGATCTCTATGAACTTTTTTTTAAAAAAAATGATAATTTCGTAAAAAAATAAAAAGTTCAGGGAAAATTTGGGTAGTTTGCCAACATAAAATGACTTTTTAGGATAAATAATATATATACAAATATATATATATATATATATATATATATATATATAGAGAGAGAGAGAGAGAGAGAAAGAGAGAGAGAGAATAATATTGTTATTAATTATTCTTGCTTATTTGTAATTAATTACCCTGTATAGTTCTTTCCTTATTATGATTCCTTCCATGTATAGGTTTCTTCTACCCTATTCCAAGTGTAACCCTAATTGTATCTCTCCCTATAAATAGGTGATTCAATCAATGAAAAATTTATGCCATTATTCCTAAACTTTATTAGTTTCTACATGGTATCAGAGCTTTGCTCCTAAACCCTCTCCTTTTTCTCTAGAGCCGTCCCAACCACCCTTCGCCATGGGTAACGGAAATCACTCCCACACCATGAAAAACCCCATTAATCCTACACAAACCTTCGACCTCATTAACATGTCTCATCACAACATCACCAAACTCACCTCCACCAACTAAATAGCTTGGAAACTCCAAGTTGAGGCCACTCTTATTGGCTATGACCTCTACAAGTTTGTAGACGGCTCACACCATGCCTGCCTCCCACCGTCCTAGCCAAAGATGATTCCTCATCCAAGGATGTTTCAACACCAAACCCGCACTACCAACCCTAGATCCGACAAGATAAACTTATGCTTGGTGCTTTTGTCAGCTCCCTGTCTGCTCCCTTGGTCCCCTTGATCCAACAGGCTGCCACTAACCATAATGTTTGGCAAACCTTTGCTCACAAATATGCTCGCTCAACTTGCGGTCACATCAAGAAGATCAAGGACTATGTCAAGTGAGCTTCCAAGGGCACCCAAATGATCTCCGACTACATGCATTCAGTCAAAGGGCGTGCTGTTGAGCTCGCTGCTCTTGGAAAACCTCTCGACCATGATGATCTCATTAAGATTATCCTTGGGGGTTTGGATGATGACTACCGCCACATAGTTGATGTGGTCGAAGGCCGAGACACTCATATCTCGTTCGATGAGCTTCATGAAAAACTCATCAACCGCGAGCTACTTCTCAAACAGGCACATGTCGTGTCCTTCTCGCATCCTACATCGGCTAATCCTGCTGCCTCGAGGAACAATAGCTTGTCTATTCGGAAACCATCCTCGCAAGGAGCTCGACAACTGTCCTCGCAACCTCAGCTGCCTTCCCAGTCCTTGGCATTCTGCTCTTTGCGAACAGTGACCATATTTGGGCAAGTGTTAAGGATGTCGCCAAAAGGGACACACGGTTTCTCGCTACCCCAACTTTTAATTGGTCGCTGCCACATCTCTGACTAGTACTCCCAACTCGGCAAATGGTTGCAATTGGCAACCACGGGCACATCTCGCAACCACAAAAGACATAGGGACACCGAGTTGGCTGTTTGACAGTGATGCTTCTCACCATGTCACTAGCGACCTTGGCAATCTATCTCTTCACACCCCTACATGGCGACAGACGACATGGTTATTGGTGATGGTACAAGGTTAACTATTTCCAAAACTGGTTCCTTCTTCGCTTTCTACAGCATCATACACTTTTGCATTACATAATGTTCTCTTTGTACCTGACATGAAAAAGAACCTTATTTCCATATCTCAATTTTGCATCTCCAATAATACTTCTATTGAGTTCTTACCAAATTTATTTCATGTGAAGGATCTATGGACAGGGAGCATTCTGCTGACCGGGCAATCTAACGATGGTGTTTATATATGGCCGACCACAACTCCTACTGCTCGCCCCTCTACTTGTGTCGGTTCTAAAGTCTCTCATCATGACTAGCATCACCGACTTGGCCATCCCTCTGAACCCATTCAGCATTATATTCTATCTAGTTTAGGTGTAGCTTTAAACACTCCTCGCATCAAACAAAAACATTGTAAAGATTGTTTATGCAATAAAAGTCACAAACTTCCTTTTTTTCATTCTATAATTATGTCTTCCTCCCCGCTACAAATTATATATTCTGATGTTTGGACCTCCCCCATTCACTCTGTTGATAGATTTAAATACTATGTTATTTTTGTCGATCACTACACCCACTATATATGGCTCTACGTACCCGTTCAAAAGAAAATCTGAGGTTGTCACCATCTTTCCCCGCTTCAAAGCCCTTGTTGAAAACTTTTTCAAAACCACCATTGTCACTCTTTACTTGGACAATGGCGGCGAGTACATGGCTCTTGCCCGTGATACTAGCTTAGCCGCCTACCTGTCCGCTAATGGCATCCTCACCTCACCTCGCCACCTCACACTCTGGAACACAATGGGTTCTCGAAACGTCACCATCACCACATTGTTGAGACCGGTCTCTCTCTTCTTTCTAAAGCTTCCCTTCCGCTACCCTTCTGGTTGTTTGCCTTCTAAACAACGACTTACCTCATAAACCGGCTACCAGCACCCATTCTAGACTAGATATTTCCCAACCAAAAATTACTTGGTTTTCCACCTAACTACTCAAAACTCCGTGCTTTTGGTTGTCTTTGTTAACCTTGGCTCCGCCCTTACTCCACCCACAAACTCGCTGCCCACTCCACTCCCTGTGTCCTCCTCGCTTACTCGCTTACTCGCTCACTCGGAGTGCCTATCTCTTTTATGATCCGAGCACCACCAAACTGCTCATTTCGCGTCATGTCTGTTTTGTCGAGTCTGTCTTTACCATGTCCACATCGGCCACCCATCCTGCTCGCATGGATACCTACACTTGTGCCTCCTGGTTCCCTCTACATGTACTACTCTCGGATTCATGCACACCTATTGTTACCCGCTCCGGTAACTCTCCATCCATGGCTTCTAGCACTAATCAAAATGTGGTTGATCTCAGATCGCCCATACACCACCCTCAATCACTGGCTACTATGACCGAGGATAGCACTGTGCCTGCTGCTCAACCTTCCTCTACAACCAGTACCATGATCGAGGATAGTCTTATGTCTAACAGTCATGTTCTCACTGCATATGTTCCCGTGCCTACTAACCCTGTTCATGTTCCTATGCCCACTGCATCTGTTCTCGTGCTCACTGACCCTGTTCCTATGCCCGCTGTCACCTCCTTCATGGTTACCCGCTCAAAGAACAATATCTTCAAACCTAAGACCAAAATGAGTCTCTCGACTCAACTAGCAGTGGACAGTGAACCAACATGTGTCACTCAAGCTCTCAAATATGTCAAGTGGTGCCAGGCCATGTCCGAAGAGTATGATACTTTAGCTCGCAATGGTACTTGGGATCTGGTTCCCTCGGCAGGTGCTCGTAATATTGTCAGCTGTAAATGGATCTTCTGCATTAAACGACACGCTGATGGCACCATTGATCACTACAAAGCTCGCCTTGTGGCCAAGGGGTTTCACCAGTGACCAGGAGTTGATTATCACAAGACTTTCAGCCCGGTGGTCAAACCGACCACTGTTCGTTTTGTTCTCTCACTGACCGTATGTCGAGGATGGGATCTTCGGCAATTGGATGTCAACAGTGCCTTTCTTCAAGGCAATCTTTTCGAGGAGGTATTCATGGCTCAACAACTTGGCTTCATTGACATGGACAACTCTCAGCATGTATATTGGCTTCATAAGGCGATCTATGGTCTCAAACAGGCTCCCCGAGCATGGTACAATGAACTATGACAATTTCTCCTCGCCTCCGGCTTCACAAATTCTGTGGCAGATACTTCATTGGTCATTCTTAATAGTGGGGGCACCACCATCTATCTTCTTGTTTTTGTGGATGACATCATCATCACTAGGAACCAGCCAGTTACAGTTCTGACCTTCATCTCTCTGCTCGCTAGTCTCTTCTCGCTCAAGGACCTTGGTGATCTTCACTATTTCATTGGTATTGAATTTGTTACGCGACCAAGTGGTCTTCTGCTTTCTAAGTACGGATACATTGCTGATCTTCTTGCTCATACATGCATGACCGATGCTCGCCCGATTGCTACGCCCCTCGCCACCTTGCTTACCCTGACACTACAGACGGGCACTGCTCTCATCGATCCTACAGAGTCTTAAGCAATGGTTTGGAGTCTTCAGTATCTATCCCTTACTCGCCATGATGTCGAAATCAACAAACTCTCACAGTTTATGCATCGACCAACCACTGATCATTGGAACGCGGTCAAACATGTTCTTCAGTATCTCTGTGGTTCTATCAATGCGGGCATTCTTCTTGATCGACAATCTCCTCCAGCTCTCCACGCGTTATCTTATTCTGACTGGGCGGGAAACAAAGATGACTACACATCCACTAGTGCCTATATTGTCTATCTTGGAAGCAACCCGATCTCTTGGAGCTCCAAGAAATAATACACTGTTGCTCGCTCCTCGACTGAAGCTGAATACCGGGCAGTGGTTGCCACTGCAGTTGAAGTTAGGTGGATTGTGTGTCTCCTTGGCAAATTTGGTATAACCTCCCTGACTCAACCTGTTATTTATTGTGATAATGTGGGCACCACGAGTCTCTGCTCGAACCCGGTCTTCCATACTCGCATGAAACATGTGGCCCTGGACTTTCACTTCATCAGGCAACAAGTTCATGATGGACTTATACGTGTTTGCCATGTGTCCTCGACTGATCAATTGGCAGATGCACTGACCAAGCCTCTTACTTGCCAACGGTTTCATCAATTACTTCACAAGATTGGAGGAAGACCCCGAACCTTTATGTGTTTTATTTACTTACTTTGTGGATCGAATGACCATTGCACCTCGTGTTTGACTTGATATGATAATCTTGAGATGTGTAGGTAGGCCATTTAGAGGCCTATACTTTAGTTCCTTATGTTCCTCAATACTTTAACTCGTTTAGGTTATAAGTCGTAACTCGACGTTAGTCAGAAACCGACTCGGTTGAGTGTTCTCGCGTAGTTCTTTCTTTTGACCTCGGTCATAGCCTAGCTCATCACTTGAGTATCTAGAGTAGACTTTGAGTATTAAACTTCCTAGCGATTAGATTCCCTAAGTCTAATCTTACTTTGATGCTTAACACATCGCATTCGTTTCTATCGCGTTCTGTGAAACCAAACCTTGCGTATGTCACGCCGTTTTGAGTTTCTATACTCGTGTATTAATATTGGACCTTATAGGAGTACTCTAATCCATATCATAACCCTTCTTGTATGTTTTATAATTTCAATCATGACCATAGTATGCTTGGTTGAGAGTTTAGAAGCATCGTTGCTCCGTTTGATCATTTGGATCTTAGGGTTTTTCGGTTTACCTTCCTTGGTTGTATTGCATGTCTATTGGACTTGTGATAGGTTGGTTTAATTTCTAGACCTTGAGTTTTAGTCCTTAACATGTTTAGGGAAGTCTAAATAAGCTTGATTACTTTTAGTTTGATTGGTGTTTGCATCGTTTGGTTTCGTTGCGTGTTTCAATCCTTGTCTCTTCTTGTTTTGAGGGTTGTTCGGGAGTGTTTCGGTTGTGCTTTCAATATTGACCTTAGGAATGTTTGGGGTTGAGTTGGGCATCTTTTGGACCAAATTTCAAGCCATTTTCACCCCCCCCCAAAAGGCCAAGCGCTCGCTCAGCCGAAGGACAAAGCACCGCGCATTTTCCAGCAACAATGATTTCTGAGAACCAGATCAAGTGCTCGCTAGGTCCCCCATACCAAGCGACCGCTTGGCCCCGACACTAGCTTTGTGCTGGTTTGATTTTTGGAGTGAAATTCCTATTCTACCCCAATTAAACCCTCTCCCTTTGCCTTGTCCACACACTTGAAGGATTGTCCTCCCCAACCCTTTATGATCTGAATACTTCCTCCTCCTTCCTTTTTTTCTTCATCAAACGTGAGTTTAGAGAGAGAGGGAGAAGGAGCTTCCATGGGAGATTCGTCGATTCTCGGAGTTCTGGCCATCGGATTGTCGAGCCGCGACCGCCATCGCAAAGCCCTCACCGAGTAGATCGTTTCCCTTTGGTTTGTTTTCCTCTTCCTAGTTTTTTGTTGCTCGATTAAGGTACGTGACTTGTAACCCTTGTTTCTCTCTCTAGCCAATTTGTTTGTTAAGATGATAGAAATTGGTTTTCCGTGAATCCCCGAAGTTAAGCATGTCTAAAAGATGCGTTTTTATGGGAGATTGAATTATATGCATGAGGGTTTGAATTTAATTGAGTTTATTGAAAGTATTGAATTGATTATGGATTTATATAAATTGTTGATGGGTTTAGAAACCTGAATTAATTGAGAATCCCGAATTCATACCTTGTCCTAGAATTTGGGACTTTGTTATTTGACCCATTTGGGGTCAATTAATTATAGAAATTGATATTTCGGGCCTAGGGTTAACTCCTATGAACTTTGGCTTTCGTCGAATCTCAATTTCGAGATTTCAAGATTTGGTCGGGTGAGTCCGATTTTGTAACCTTGTGATAATTATTGATTTAGGAAGCTAATTGAGGTCCTTGAATGATGTTAAGTGCGAGGTTATCGCTAGTCTTTGGATTTTGTTTGTGTGAGTCGCATGCGTGACTCGAATGAAAGACGTTTGAATTGGTTCAATTATGAAATAGAACTATTGATACTTCTCGGACTTCAAATGAAGTCCCAAGACTTGTATGAATGTAATCTACACCTTGCGTAAATCTTGGGAAAACCGAGACTATGAATTGGAGAACCCTTCTAAGAGATGTATTGGATCAGAGTTGCTTTAGTACTCTATACATAGAGTCTACTTGAATAAGTCGCAAGGATAACTAAGTTGTTATGGTTTGACCTTACGAATTATCTTCACACTTGTGTTTGATTAAGTCTTGGATTACTAAGGACTTTTGGGTTATAGAATAAATTATTATTCTAGGAAGAGTTAAGTAAATGGTTTCATGATCCTAAACTAGCGGAGTAGTCTTGGATGGTATATGATGGATTGATGGTTAAGTTATGACTTATCCTTGATTTCATAATTGAATATGGAATACTTTGTATGGTTGATGTTATGACTAAAAGCATTATTTTTTACCTTGTTACTACGTGATTTAATAATATGACTTATAAGCATGTTAAGTGTTCTTGCCTTCATGCATGATCTATTCTACAGTCATTGATTTATGCTGAACTTGGATTCTACTATATTGAGTGGGATTATGAATTGAAATTGAACTAAGCTTGATTTGACATTAATCAACTTAGGTCTCCCTTTTTATACTTGACTTAGTGATTTTGAACTAAGGTTCCTAAAGGGAACAAGAACCTAGTTATGCCTCACACGAGAACATAGAAATTAAGAGTCTTGGAACACATATAGTGTTCAAACTCTATTTGGTTGGAATTATAGAAATGACTCGATGGAGTCGATACTAGTGAGCCATAGAACAAAATCGGCTCAACGATTAATCCCTATGACGACGTTTGAAACTCGTTTAACTAGAATACTGGTTTCGACATTCTTGATTTGATTCACGTCCATACTTGATTGTTAGTCGTAGAGTATTACCTTCCTACTTGACTTGGATGTGATCGCTCTTGTCGAGCTCGTCCTTACTTGATTTCTTAAGTGAGTAAACATTTACTTGACTTGGGGCAGTTCGATCTTGTCGAACTTGATCCCCTACTTGTTCATGCTTGATAAGTAAATAATTACTTGTTCCCCTATAAGTCCAGCTGGCGTACTTGTCTTGTCTTCCCTGGTTGTCCATACATCACTGTTACGAATCGTGAGATTCGTGATAGTGATGAATTACCGAACCAGATCCATGCATGCGCCTCCACTCTTGACCACTTTGGAGAAGAGTACCTTGTGTAACCATTAGGGCAGTTGGAATAATACTATCCCTGGTTGATGTATCAATCACGTGTATCCGACCGCACGTTCCTGTTAACGATTTATATTGCAGGAGCTACGTTACGACACCGGTTCTAAATCATATCTTCTTATATGTGGTTTACTTTCTAGTACTTATGTGAAATCAAAGTGCTACCATGAATATGTGAGCTAAATGCTTATATGTACTTGTTAGAAAAAAGTATAGGGAAAAACAATAATAAATCAAATACAGAATTGAAACAATCGAAAAATGGTTACTGCTTTGTATTGTAAGACTGCAGGTAGACTTCAAGTCTGATGGTAAACTTCAAGTCTGCTGGTGAACTTCAAATCTGCATGTAGACTTCAAGTCTACTGGTAAACTTCAGGTTTGCAGGTAGACTTCAGGTTTACTGGTGGACTTCAGGTCTGCAGGTAGACTTCAGATCCGAGGCCTGTGTCACACACAATTTCCTTAAAACAGATTTGTCCCTTCCCGTCTGTGCTTGGAAGCTATAATGGACGTCTGTCTCCTAGGATACAACGGGGACACCGGAGAAATCTTTAGCACTAAGGATTCTGGCGAACCGAATTTGTGCCTGACTCTATCACCAATAAGAAAACAGGAGGCCAAATGAATTCGCTCAACGATATGCAGAATGTAGAAGAGAAATGGAGATTGTTCTTGATTGTGTTCAATCGTACATCAATTGTATCTTGTAATTGTGGAAATAATCTCCTTTTATAGGAGTAGACAAAAGACTAATTAAATAACCACATTGATGATGAAATAAATCCATCATCAATAGGCAAATAATATCTATCATTAAAGCTGGTAATAACATCCAATAAAGTCTGTTATAAATGTTGGAGTTACAAAAACATAAGAATAATTAACAAAACGTGGGTTGGTCTGAATAAGCAAATTTGGTAACCTCTATTCTATACAAGCTTACCCTTACCATATAAGGTACTTGTATATAAACCACTCAAGTTTTAGTTAATCTTTCAATGTGGGATAAACCCACTTCCAACAACCACACTTTAATCTATCATAACTTATTCATCCAAACACAAAATTGGACAAATAAATATATGATATCGATGTTCTCACGGAGTAGAACGCGATTCCACAATTACCCTTGTCATTCCACAAACGACATGTGAAAAAATCCGTGCCACAAAAATGCACAATTTCATTCTTTAAACACAAATTTTCCAGCAATCCCCCACAAGAAGGAAATTGAAGAATTTGGTGATAAAATCCAGCAGTCGAAACCTGCATAGGATACGTAGGTGTTACCCTTTGAACCTTCCCTCGAAAAAGTATATTTACTTTACTGGCTGATCAGTAGACATGATGTCTTTGAACTGTTCTGCCGTTATTTTAAACGATCATATACTTTACACATGAATCTTCCTAACACAATTCAGTTCTCATAGCTATGTTCATTCATGGCCTTGAGCATGCGCCTGGTTCTGTGAGAGGGTCTAAGAATTGAGCCTCATACAGTTCTCTTCGAAGCGGCCCCACTTCTCTCTCACATAGGTGATTCTTACTTAGGAATCATTAAAAGCCATATGTTTATCCTCTTACACACGAGCATCACTGTTACAATGGATGACCCCCACAGTAAAGCTAAGAGTCTTTTTACAATTAGGTTGTCCCTTTGAACCAAGATCTTGGGATCTCCAGTCAACAAGGTTGGGTTTCCATTGTATCAACTCATATCTAGAGGCTTAAGTCCCATTCCTTTGGAAGACTTATCAACTAACTCTCTATTTAACCCTTTGGTTAACAGATCCGCTAAATTATCCTTTGACTTCACATAGTCAATAGAGATAGTTCCAGTTGAGAATAGTTGTCTAATGGTATTATGTCTACGACGTATATGTCTAGACTTACCATTGTACATATTACTTTGTGCCCTGCCAATTGCCGATTGACTATCGCAATGTATGCAGATTGCATGCACATGTTTTGTCCATCTGGGAATATCTTCTAAGAATTGACGTAGCCATTCAGCCTCTTCACCACTTTTGTCTAGAGCTATAAACTCAGACTCCATTGTGGATCTAGCTATGACAGTCTGCTTAGAAGATTTCCATAATATGGTTGCACTTGCCAAAGTGAATACAAATCCACTAGTAGACCTTGAGTCTTTAATATATGAGATCCAATTAGCATCACAGTATCCTTCGATTACTGCTGGATCTCTTGTATAGTGCAGTCCATAATCACGAGTATATCTCAAGTACCTTAGTACTCTGACTATTTCTTTCCAGTGATCAGTCCCAGGATCACTCGTATATCTACTCAGTTTACTCACTACATAGGCAATGTCTGGCCTTGTACAACTCATTAAGTACATCAGACTTCCTACGATTCTCGAGTATTCTACCTGAGAGATAGTCTCACCTCTATTCTTTGATAGATGTAGACTAGTGTCAATAGGAGTTCTAGCTAATGCAATGTCATCCTTGCTAAACTTCTCAAGAATTTTATCTACATAGTGTGACTGACTTAAAGTAAGTCCACTTGAAATTCTAGAAATTTTAACACCAAAGATTACATCAGCTAACCCATATCTTTCACGTCAAATTTCGAGTTTAACATGTCTTTTGTAGGTTTAATCATATTATCATTGCTTCCAATGATAAGAATGCCATCTACGTAAAGACATAAAATGACATAGCCATTTTCATTGTCCTTTACATAAACACATTTATCACATTCATTGATCTTAAATCCACAACCTAACATGGCATTATCAAATTTTTCATGCCATTGTTTTGGTTCTTGTTTTAAGCCATGCAAAGACTTAACCAACTTACACACTTTGTTTTCTTTCCCTGGAACAGAAAACCCTTTTGGTTGTTCCATGTAAATCTTTTCTTCTAAATCACAATTTAGAAAAGTAGTCTTTACATCCATTTGATGTACTTCAAGATTCCACAATGCGGCAATTGCAAGTACTATCCTTATTGATGTTATTCTCCTAATTGGAGAATACGTATCAAAGTAATCAAGACCTTCACGTTGCCTGTAACCTTTTATTACTAGTCTGACCTTATACTTATCAATCGATCCATCTGGTTTCATCTTTCTTTTGAAAATCCACTTATATCCTAGTGGTTTACTTCCCGAAGGAAGATCCACTAATTCCCAAGTGTGATTTTGAAGGATGGAATCAATTTCACTCTTGATAGCTTCTTTCCATAGAGGTCCTTCAGAAGAGCTCACAGCTTCTTTATAGCTTTGAGGTTCACTTTCTAGCATGTAGGTTAGAAAATCCAGACCAAAGGATTTTTCTACCCTAGATCTTTTGCCGCGTCTAAGTTCTACCTCTTCTATCTCATTCTCATCATGCTCTTCTTCTATTGAATCATGTATTTGTACAGATGAGCTAGACACACTACTCAGTCTGCATGGAAATACATTCTCAAAGAACGAGGTATTTCTCGATTCCATTATCATGTTTTTGTGTATGCCTACAATTTTAGAATTATGCACAAGAAACCGATAAGCACTGCTATTATGTGCATAACCAATGAATATGCAATCAACAGTTTTTGGTCCTACTTTCACCTTTTT
Organism: Codonopsis lanceolata; assembly: GCA_013146195.2. Lineage (NCBI taxonomy): Eukaryota > Viridiplantae > Streptophyta > Magnoliopsida > Asterales > Campanulaceae > Codonopsis > Codonopsis lanceolata. The sequence continues at coordinate 65,761,812 of CM028382.1, read as the reverse complement.
AGGTAAAGGAACAACAACCTTTGCAAGACACCCCCACACTCGCAAGAATTTGTAGGATGGAATTCTTCCATGCCACATTTCGTAAGGGCTTTTGTCTAGCTTCTTTTGGGGTACCTTATTTAAAAGGTAATTTGCTGACAGCAGAGCTTCTCCCCACATGTTCTGTGGTAATCCAGAACTTAACAACATGTCATTCACCATCTCTTTAAGAGTTCGATTTTTACATTCAGCAATGCCATTCTGTTAAGGTGCATAAGGTGCTGTTGTCTCGTGGATGATACCATGCACAACACAATATGCAGCAAATTGTGACTCATATTCACCTTCACGATCACTTCTTAGCATCTTAACCTTTCTGTTGAGTTGGTTCTCAACCTCAGTTTTATAGAGAATAAACTTCTCTATGGCTTCATCTTTACTTTTGAGAAGATACACATAGCAAAACCTAGTGCTATCATCAACAAAAGTAATGAAGTACTTATTTCCACCACGTGGCTATGTTGATTTAAAATCACACACATCAGTGTGAATTAATCCAAGTGATTCACTATTTCTTTCAATAGTATGAAATGATGTCCTTGTTAACTTTGCCTCTACACAAGTTTCACACTTGTGTTTTGAATCAATTTGGAATTTGGGTATGTAATTCATGTTAATTAACCTATGCCATGTTCCATAATTAACATGTACTAGTCTACCATGCCACACACAAGAAGACTCAAGTAAATAAACAGAAGACTTATTCTTATTATTATTGCTTGCTGGTTTAACAACCATTACACTAAGCTTAAACAGCCCATCAGTTACATAACTTTTTCCAACAAACATTCCACTCTTAGACAGAGTTACAACATCTGACTCAAATACAATACGGAAGCCATGCTTCACCAGCAGAGTTCCGGAGACTAAGTTCTTCCGGATATCTGGTACATAGAGTACATTGTTGAGAGTCAGTTCCTTCCCGGACGTCATCTTCAGCACCACTTTGCCTTGACCTTTGACTTCAGAAGTGGCAGAGTTTCCCATGAAAACCTTCTCGCCATTCTCAGCAGCTTCAAAGGTACTGAACATTTCTCTGTTGGAGTACACATGCCTGCTGGCACCAGTGTCGATTAGAGCTGTCAAAATGGGTTGGGCCCGTTAGGTTAGCCCGCCCCGCCACCTAAAAGAGGTTGGTTGGTAGAGCCGTCAAAACGGACTAACGGGGCGGACCAACCCGTAACATGGCGGGCCCCGCTAGATGACGGGGCAGGGCAGACCAACCCGCGAAAATGGCGGACTGAGAAGACATTGACCCAACCCAACCCACCTTGGGTTGCGGGGTGGGGCGGACCAACCCACCCAAAAAATAAATGCTCCATTTTTCTTCAAGTCTTGGAGCTGTTACTTGTTAGTCATTTGAGGAAGACTAGAGAGTTGTGACTTGTGTTATGTGACTGTGAGAGCACCGATGGCCGTGACCGATAGACTCACCGGAGGATATCAGGGAGAGAGACAAAGTGCGAGACCAGCCGGCGGAGATACATAATGGCGGACTGAGAAATCGAGCGAGAGATCGAAGATGGTTGGATGGTGGACTGAGAGGGAGAGAGTCGAGAGTCCAACAATGGTCGCTTGAGTCTTGACTCACAGCACAGGCACAGTGAGAGTAGGACAAATCGAGAAGAGTGAATTTGATTGTGAAGGGTTTCTCACTTTCTCTCTCACTCGTTAATGATTAAATTTTAGTAGTATTTTAGTCTTAAATTTTAATAGGGAGATTGTTTGACAATTTGACATTGAATCTTTGTGTGGTTGTGGTTTGGTTACTTGGTTGGAACTTGGAAGGCTATAGGCTACAGCTATGAGCTAGGCAGCTAGCTACCAAACTTATGGTTTTTGTTTTTTCACATTTCACCTTAGTCTTTGATTTAGAGAGTTGTAACTTGTGTTCTATATTTTAAAATTTGCAATTGCAGTGTCAAATTTAGCGGTTTACCCGCCCCCGCCTCGCCTTGGACCACGACCCGTGTGGGTCAAGCCCGTAAGGCCCGCCTCATAGCGGATCAATGATTTGCCAGGGGCATTTACAAAAATGGCCAAGTCAAAGATGACTTGGTCATTTGTAGCCTCACTTAAAAAAAAAACTCTTTTATGGCCTGGTTTATTGATAAACCACTGATAAACCACGACTGGTTTATCGGTAAACCGATAGAAAATTCACCGCTCAACATACGAAAATTTCGGTTTATCCATTCGGTGACAGATAAACCGGTTGTCGACAGTGGTTTACACCGGTTTATCAATAAACGTTGTAAACCACTTGGACAACCGGTTTATCGTGGTTTACCGGGTTTATTTTGGTCGACAACCGGTTTATCGGGGTTTACACTGTGGAAGCCAACGGTTTATCGTCGACCAAGTGGTTCTGATGGTTTACACTGGTTTATTGATAAACCAGTGTAAACCAATTGATCAAAGGCTATATATGTTCATCAACCGGGTCAAATGGCCATATTTGACTAATGCCACGATTTGCCAACCCAACCCGCTCTTTTTGCTTTGCGGGGTGGAGTAACCCAACGGGTTTGGTCCATTTTGATGGCTCTATGGGTTGGGTTGGTATTTTTTAGGCTGGCCCGCCCCGCCCTGCCAAATGGTGGGTTGAAGTGGGTTGTGGGTTGGCTCGCCTAGAGGTGTCAAAAAGGCTTGGACCCGTTGGGCTAGCCCGCCCCACCACCTAAAAGTGGTGGGTTGGGTTGGTATTTTTTAGGCCCGCCATGTTTTTGGGCTGGCCCGCCCCGCCCCGGGTTGAAGTGGGTTGTGGGTTGGCTCGCCCCGCCAACCCATTTTGACAGCTCTAGTGTCGATCTACCATTGATTGGGGTTGAACCCACCAAGTTCACTTCAGTGACAACCGCAGTAAGGCTCAGGTCCGATACATCTTGAGAGATGTCATCCACCATGTTTGCCTCATGATCTCTACTTGGCTTTCTGCAAGCTGTAGCCTTGTGACCCGTACCACCATAGTTGTAGCACTTTCCAGAAAATCTCTTCTTGGAGATTCCTCCCTTAGGTCCCAAATTGACCCTTTTAGTAGCAGCCTTGCCTTTGCCTTTTGAGATTTGGCCATGCTCTACCATATTGGCTTTAGCAGCCACATGAACGAATGTCTTCTTATCAGAACCTATGTTGTCCTCTTCAATACGAAGTCTGACATCCAGTTGTTCCACATTCATCTCCTTTCGCTTGTGTTTCAGATAGCTCTTGAAATCTTTCCAAGCTGGAGGCAATTTCTCAATAATTGCAGCCACTTGGAAGGTTTCACTCACAACCATCCCTTCAGCATGAATTTCGTGAAAAATCACTTGCAATTCTTGCACTTGACTGTAGACAGTCTTGGACTCCACCACCTTATAATCCAAGAAGCGGCCAACAATAAAATTATTGGCTCCAGCATCCTCGGATGTATACCTGTGGTCCAACGATGTCCACAACTCCTTTGTCGTTGCCTTATAACGGTAAACTTCGTACAACGAGTCTATCAACCCATTCAGTACGTAGTTTCTGCAAAGGAAATCAGAATGATTCCATGCGTCCGCAACAGTAGCAGCTTGGACATCATTCTGATTCTCACCCACTGTTGGAGGATCTTCTTGCAGACACCTCGTTAGGTTCAGGGTGGTCAAGTAGAACAACATCTTCTGCTGCCAACGCTTGAAATTCAAGCCACTAAACTTCTCCGGTTTCTTGCTAAGATGCACTGGTATAGTTGGATTGGCTACAATCAGAGTCACAGTAGCATTAGAGGTCGTTGGGTTCAAGGTCACATTAGGTTCCTTTGCAATAGCTTGGGTATTCAATTCAGTTGTCATATCTGAAATATGAACAAAGTTAGAATACACAATTCTGTATTTTTTTTGTAGAAAATTGGTTTTTCCCCTTTAGAAGGGTCTATTGTTATCGAAGATAACAGTACGAATCTGTTTTAAGATTGTTAGGAAAAATTATAGGAAAAACAATAATAAATCAAATACAGAATTGAAATAGTAGAAAAATGGTTACTGCTTTGTATTGTAAGACTGTAAGTAGACTTCAAGTCTGTTGGTGAACTTGAAATATGTAGGTAGACTTCAAGTCTGCTGGTAGACTTCAGGTCTACAGGTAGACTTCAGATCCGAGGCCTGTGTCATACACAGTTTCCTTAAAACAGATTCGTCCCTTCCCATCTGTGCTTGGAAGCTCTAATGGACGTCTGTCTCCTAGGATACAATGGAGACACTAGAGAAACCTTTAGCACTAAGGATTCCGGCGAACCAAATTTGTGCCTGACTCTATCACCAATAAGAAAACAGGAGGCCAAATGAATTCGCTCAACGATAGGCAGAATGTAGATGAGAAATGGAGATTGTTCTTGATTGTGTTCAATCATACATCAATTGTATCTTGTAATGGTGCAAATAATCTCCTTTTATAGGAGCAGACAAAAGACTAATTAAATAACCACATTGATGATGAAATAAATCCATCATCAATAGGCAAATAATATCTATCATTAAAGCTGGTAATAACATCCAATAAAGTCTGTTATAAATGTTGGAGTTACAAAAACATAAGAATAATTAACAAAACGTGGGTTGGTCTGAACAGAAAAATTTGGTCCGACATTCGTGTCCACGGGACGCGCTCGCACATGAGTACGGTATCCCGAAGGCTAAACTGGACCATGATTTGCACCCCCCTGCACAGGCGTGAGCAAGAGAAAACCTCTATTCTATACAAGCTTACCCTTATCGTATAAGGTACTTGTATATAAACCACTCAAGTTTTTGTTAATCTTTCAATGTGGGATAAGCCCACTTCCAACAACCACACTTTAATCTATCATAACTTATTCATCCAAACACAAAATTAGACAAATAAATATATGATTTCGATATTCTCACAGAGTAGAACACGATTTCACAATTACATTACACAAACGACATGTGAAGAAATTCGTGCCACAAAAATGCACAATTTCATTCTTTAAACACAGTTTTTCCAACGGTACTTGTTCTTGATTGCTTGATATTACTGATAATTCTACGAACTGCTATATATATATATATATATATATATTTTGTGTGTGTGTGTGTGTGTGTAAATATACATACTTCTATTTGATAAATTCCATGAATGAATTCTTAGGTATATAAAAGAGTTTATACACCTAATGATCCTAGCTATGAGAGACTTTGGGTCTTCTATATTAAGATATATGTTCATAATTATGATGATTCTAAGGACTTACCTCCTGACTTGCTTGGTTGTTTGTGGACAGGGGATTCATCCTGGTTTATCTTGGTAGTCTGGTAAAAGAACAATTTCTGTGCAGTATACAACTCGACTTACTGGGTCTTCGTTGTAGTAACATGATCTCATTTTCACTTATGACAATGTTTCATTTATGTTATATTGTTTAGTAGTTGCGTATTGAGTCATTATGACTCATCCCGTACGTTGTTTTCTAGTTGCAGTAACCTATTCGCCCCGTCGAGGCCGAGTAGATCGTGGATGTAGCAGAGCTGATTGATAGTTTGAGATTAGATTGTGTGGTCCGTGCTTGTAGCAGCCGACTTCCCTGAGTTGTAGCTTGTCGAGTCCTATTTCTTTTAGCATCGTCATTTATATATGTACTTTGCTATTCTTGTGAGACCGATATTTTGTAAAGTTATTTAGACTTTACGGTCGGGTAGATATTGGGGTATTGTATTGGTTCTTCTTTGGGCCGACGTGTTGTGTCGTGCTGTCGTTCGTGGTTCTAGTATTTATTTAAGTTGTCTCCTGAGCACGCAGTAGGTTTGGGGCTTTTCCTTATTTTAGTTGTTATTGTTGTTGGTTAACCGCGATATGCTTCAGTCATGGGTAATTGTTATATCATGTTGGTTCCTTGTTGAAACGCTGGCCGGGAGTGCCGATGGTTTGTTTGCAATGTTGCGGTACGCGAGTTTTGTTTTTCCCCTTCATGAGATTAATGTCTCTCTTGATTTCTTTGTCTATGGTCTCAAGCTTCATAGCTCGAGATTCTTTTTCCTTATCGCTTCCGCATATCCAATTTTTGTAAACCAATATTTTAGTACGACTTCACTATCTTAATTGAGCTTGTTAGATCAATTGTTGGACTCACACCACTGTTTTACAAGTGATTGTCCTCTTCTTGCCTTGTGCTAGTGGTTCGACCTCGGGATTCTTTGTCGGAATCTGGGTCGGGTCGTCACAATTGGTCTCTCCTCTGGGACCTTCATCTTGCGGGGGCATATTAGAGAATAATATTGTTATTAATTATTCTTGCTTATTTTTAATTAATTACCTTGTATAGTCTTTCCTTATTATGATTCGTTCCATATATAGGTTTCTTGTATCCTACTCTAAGTGTAACCCTAGCTGTACCTCTCCTTATAAATATGTGATTCAATCAATAAAAATGTTATATCATTATTGCTAAAATTTATTAGCTTTTACAAGATAATTAATTACAAAAAATAAAAAAGAATAGTTAATAACAATATTATTCTCTATTAATATGCTCCCTCAAAAGCTACAATACCAACAATACAACACTCAAGATTGGCATCATGAGCACGAAAAATGATGACAATTAAAGACGATGATGATGAGGTGGAGTACTCTCAAAGGATTTGATTAGAAGTCAAAAACTAAAAAAGTGGGGGAGGAGTGAAAATAACAACGAAATTAGAAAAAAAATTAAGTGGTTGATGCCTTGATGGTAACTAGAGATGTTAATCGATCTAACCTTAACGGTTCCGGTCTAGAATAGGTCAGGTTTAGTCGATTTTCACTGTTGTCCGGTCAAAAACCTAACGGTTTCAGTCTGACCCTGTCGGTTTTGGTTCAAACCTACGGTTTCCAGCCAATGATTAAATTTGTACGTTTTTTTCCCAATTTCGAGGCTTGTACGCTTATTTTAGCGTGTTGTACGCGTCCCGTATATTATACTAACTATATTAAAGCTATTAATCGGTCCAACCCTAACTGTTTTGGGTATTATACCCATTCCGTATATCACTAACTATACTAAACTATATGCAAGTCGGCTTCCGGTTCAATCCTAACGGTTTTCGGTCTGGCCCTAACGGTTTCAGTCCCTAATCGGTTGCAGTTTAAACGGTCCGCTTTAAACGGTCTGCTAAAATTACAAACCTAACCTTGAAAAACCCCGATTTAATAGGTTCAAACCTACGATTCTCGGTCCTATTAACATCTCTAATGATAACTAAAGTAAAAATTAAGTTCAATTGGAATTTATGAATATTAAATTAGAGTTAAAATGCACCATTTGTTCATGTACTAGAGACTTTTCTAGTGTTAGTCACAGCTTAAAAAGTGCATGCCACTGACCAAACTAAATCATTTTTGCACCCCAATAGTACCTCGGTTAGACGCTATTAATGACTACTCAATTAAATGATCATATGTTGAGCACATGATCTTTTTTTAAGGATAAAAATGGAAAAGTGATGAGGGATTTAATTATAAATATCTAATTTACTCAAACGTGGCCTACTACTCTAAACTATATTTTTTTTAAAAGGTAAAATTTTGACCGGTTCATTTTTGAAAGTTTTTAACCTCAAAAGATCATCGTTTTTTTTTTGTAATCGCAAAAAATCATTTTTCGAAATATTGTTCAAAAAATATCATTGTTTTCTTCAACAGCTCCGAAAATACACTTTAGATATGAAAATCATGATTGTGCGCAATAAAACGAAAATCGACCTGTGCTGGATTGAAAGATTTTTCAGTTGAGACGAAGGCAGGGAAGGAGGAAGAAGAAGAAGGCTCACGCCCGAGGAGATGGAAGTGATATACCCGGCCCAAGCCGGGTCACGAGCAATGCACCAGTTCGTATCACGTGCTAATCACGAGCACAATGCCTACGAGGCCCACAGCCAGAAAGGATGATGAGAGAGCCGAGCACCGAGCAAAGATAACCTCACTCAAACCCGGGCGACAAAGGCCTTGCCTCGTCCGACTGTGGGCCATGACTGGGAATCATACATGCTTAGCAAAGGAATCAGACTTACCTTGCCTGGTCGAGCACCGGCCTTGCCTGCCCGATCAGGGGCCGATCTTCAGACCTACAATAAGTTCAGGGATCAACACAAACAGAATAGCCGGGCAGAGCCTTGCTCGCCCGAGCACACATCGAGCATGAGACGCTGGTAGCTTGCTTTCCAAGGCAAGTCAAAGGTTTCCATGTTTAGGCAGAATACTTGCCTTATCAACTCCTATAACTACGCGGTCAACCGCCTATTTCGCCTATAATCAAGGGATTTCCTCCTTGATTATCTCGCCAGTTTATGGAAACCGAATCCTAGACGGATTCAATCACCTCAAGGCCTATAAATACCTCTCCACAATTAGCAACAAGGTACACACACTTTCTTGAGCCTCGCATTCACAATTCATCTTTTGACAATCACTGATACTTACTCTCACGCCGGAGGGGTTTCGCGAGGCCTTGCCTTGCACTTCCACTCAGGTGTTCTTGTGATCTTAACAGGCTCAAGGAGGACGATTACAAGCCCAGATATCCTACCCATCTCAAGGACGGCCCAAGCTGTGTTTTTGCCACATCAGTTTGGTTCCGTTGCCGGGAAACGAAGTTTCATCACTTCCTTCTAAATTTTTCCGGTAAAAACTTTCAACTTTTCTCTATTGCAATGGCTGGAAAGGGTAGCAAACACCATGCCACCGCAAGCAATCAACAGCCGGGCACCACCAAGTTGGAAACAACCTCCACCGAGCCCGCACGGTGCAAACCCGAAACCAAAAGTGGTCACGCTGGCACGCAATCCGTGGCAATCCAGACAAATCTCCCAACATGCCGCCAGAGTCGCAAGCCAACGCGATGCCAGCCGGTCATTAATGAGAGACGTGATGCTCGCCACAAGATCTCGTGATGCACTCAATCGCCACGGAGAACAATGGTAGCCATATTAATCGCCTCGACAAAATCCCGATCAACAAGCGGCTACTCGCAAGTTCAGTGTAATATTATAGTAAAATGTATGCTCTCAATCAAGAATCGCCGCTTGGGCCATACCCCTGCCGCTTGCCGATATGGCAATGCTGCGCTTAGCAATCCTAAGACTGTTGGAGATGGCCCTCGCTTCCCAAGCGTACGCATGCCCTCTATCGTCCACATACCGTCTGAAAGGGTGGAGGCGATAAAGCAGCCGACGACGCCGAAAAGCGATATACTGCCAACATCATTCCCACCGCGCCACCATCACCATGAGCACTATGCCCGGAGAGGAGAGTCATGGCCACCGTAGAGGCCGAGAGTGCGTAGGCTAGCCGCTAGCGGCCAAAGTACAAAGCCCGCATCACACAGAGGTCGGGTCCTCGCGCGCCCACTTTCGCCGCATGCGTGGGTGGCGACCCCTGACCCCGCCCATTCTTCAAGGCCGATGAGACGTGGAGAAGCGGCTGTCCGTCCGAGAAGATGGAGGCCATGAAAAGGGACATGGCAAAACAAATGGCAAGCCTAGCCGTAGCCAAGCCCGGTTAAGTATGGCGCCACTAAGCCGCTGGAGGGCAGCCCTTTCACCTCAGAGATTGAAAATGCGCCACCCGCGCAAGGGGTCATCTTCCCACAGTTTGACAAATATTTCGGGAAGACGCGGGCAAGCGATTGGCTCCGATCATTCGAGGCACAAATTCGGATGGTCACGTATATTGAAGCCTTGAAAATGCGGGCATTCGAGGGAAAGGCGCAAGCCCTCAAGCAGGCGCAGTAGTTCCCCGGGGAACCATTGGGAGCCGGGCAAAGGTTCGAGAAGTTCTTGAGGAATTCGGCAATGCAGCCCAACCCCAAAGAACCGCTTCGACCTTGCTAAGATTAAGCAGGAGATAACGAATCCTACAAAGAAGCACCGAAAAGGTTCGAGGAGATGCTCGAGCAGTGACCGCAACCGCTGACCCGAGATCACCTTTGCTATCTCAACAACATGAGGCAGGCCACCAAGACTATGCTAGCAATGAACCCTGGGAGCTTCCAAGGCGTAGTTGCTTGCAAACTCTCATCTCTTTTGCTCGACCGAGAGCCGCCAAGGCGGATAAAGCCAAAACAAAGACAAGGCTCATGGCGCCGGCCGCCAAATACTGTGCAGCCCTGAGGGCCACCGCCGAAAGCAAAGACAGAAGAAATCATCCACTCCCTGCAAAGGTCGCTCGTAGAAGCTCGCTTACTCCCCGCTAAACACAACGCTGGAAGATATCATGCCCAAGCCTGGAGATGCTCTACCAGCCTTATCCTCTTGACCTCGAGCTCCCATACAAGGGATCCCAGAAGTACCGCGACTATCATCATGGTACCGGCATACTACTGAAGAATGCGTAGTATTGAAGCGAGAAATACGTAAGTTGATCAATACGGCAAGCCGGATCGCTTCAAAAGGGATCAGGTGCAGGAACAATGCCAACAATGACCAAGGAAGACCCCCGAGAGGAAGAGGTGGCCCCCTCAAATTCGGGAGTAATAAACATGATTCAGAGGAGCTCCCGTCCAACACTCACTCGGGAAACATATATATTCCTTGTCTAGTATTGCTGTCAACTCTCCGGCAATACAATAAGGTGAGAGCAGCATATGTTTTTCTCGCAAATGAAAGCCGGCAAGCACTCCATTGGCATCCGAGCAACCGCCGGGTTATTTCTTGCCTAGTCAACAACCGGCGTGTTCATGAGTTTTCATTGGATACCTGAGCATGCAGTGGACATCATGTACTACTCCTCGCTTCAAGGGGTTGGAGTTTCAGACACCATGCTCAAGCCATATTTGGGAAAGCTTGAAGGGTTCACCAATCACCAAAGTGAGCGTTAAAGGCACGATCGAGCCGAGGTGTTCATGGGTGATGGGGCCCAAACACGGATTGAGATGATCACATTCTTAGTGATCGACCTAAAATCGGCGCACAACCGCATTTTAGGTGCTCCAAAGAATGGCCAAATTCCGATGGTCACCTCCATTCCCCACCAAAAAGCCAAGTTTTACACCGAAAATGGAGTGGGATCCTCAATAGCAAGCCCCAGCAATGTGGGAGTATGTCCGGAAACTCGTAGGAAGAGAAGCAAAACCGATTGTGACATTCCCTCATCGTGCATGCATTTAGCCCCAAACCGATCAGGGACCTTCCCGATCAGATCAAGCCGCAAGAGTTTCCACCTTCCGCCGAATGCCAACCTCCATCAACAATATCGAGCCTGGGAAAATCATGAAATGGCCGAGCCCATGGATATAGAGCCTCCGAGCAAAGCTCCGGCCCCGCCCCTGTGCTCCTTCTAGACGCAAGGGAGAAACGCCCAAGTCACAAGACATTGAGTTGACACTGCAAGTCCGGACGAGCCCGATATTCAACCGTAAGGCGAGCCGGAAGAAGTCATTATCAATCCGGCATACCCGAAGGCCATGCCTCCTGGCTCTGCAAGATTGATTGAGCCGTTGAAGAACAAATTTCTGATGTGTTCTTGGACTGTTGAAGACACGTAGGCATAAGTGAGAGCATTGCTCGCCACGACCTCAATGTTGACCTCGCTTCCGCCCATCCAACAAATGTAATCGAGACAAGATTCACCAGAAGAATGTCGCGATCAAAGCAGAGGCCAAAAACTCCTAAAGGCGTACATCATTGAGGAGATTCAAGACCGACTTGGCTAGCTAATATGGTGATGGTCAAAAAGGCAATGATAAATGGCGGATGTGCGATTCCCACTGGCCAACAAAGCCTCGCCCGAAGATCGTTATCCACGCCCGCATCGATGTGCTTGTCGAATTTATAGCCGGGTTCGAGATGCTCACTTCCTCGGACGCTGCATCTGGGTTACCACTTCAG
>CM028382.1:65475356-65749833 GCA_013146195.2 Codonopsis lanceolata | reverse complement strand
CGATGTATTTTATACGTCGATTTTATATCTTCTATGACTTAAATTATGCTATTTCACGAGGCTTTTGGCTACTAATATATGTTTTCGGTGAGTTTTGTAAGTTTGGGGTTATTAGTGAAAATATGAAACTCAGGGGTTTTAAGTGCAAATTTCAAGAAGGGCCAAAAGGAAAAATGAAAGAAAAGTAAAAGGCTGCCGGTGGAGACCTTGCGGACGCAAGTGCCTCAGGTTGCGGCGCAAGGTAGAGCGTCATCGGGGAAAGCGGCAACCAAGAATCAAAGGCGGAACATCTTTGAGACCTTGGCCTTGAAGTACCCAGCACTGACCCATGAGGTGGTAAACTATTTCGGATTTTCACACGATCATTCGATTGAATTACAACTCCAGAGTATATATAGAAGTCGGTCTTAGAGCCAAGAAAGAGGAGGGCATTGGAAGCTCTCTTTAGTAGATTTTAGGTAGTTTTTAGATGTATAACATAGTTAGATTTTGTAATTTCAAGTATTGAAGATCAAATCATGTATCAGATCATCTCCATGTCTTGTTCATTGTCTATGATGAACTAAATCATCCATAATCTAGGAGGTGGGAGGTAACTTGTATCAAATTTATGTTTTAATTCTTATATATATGTTCATTCAATGCTTGTTGATTGTGTTGTTTATCAATCCCTATATTATTTTGCTTTGAACAAATGAATGTAATCGCAAATAATAAAGGCTTAGAGGTGCGGATAAGCATGACCAGTGTGCATATGTCGTACATTGGCTCACCAACACAATAAATTGGACCTATCGATACGAGAGTGATAAGTTAGGACCGGTTCTTACATGATCTAGGTGACAGATAGATCATAAATCTGGTGGCAACTAGATTGACAGGTTCTGTGCTTAGGATATAGAATGGATGAATTTGCGGGGATGGAGGTTTGAACCAATTGTTCAACAGACTATATCTATCTTTAGTGAGCGAACCCAAGACATTGAATGATATTATTATGAATTGAACATAAAGAGATACAAGTGAAACCAGAATCTAGATTGCCACCCACCATAAGATCTTCATATACATTATTCTTGTCTAATTAGTTAAACATCTATAAATAGTAGTTTAGAGTAGAATTAAATATAAAAACCCCCTTTAGATTAATAATTTGCTATCAATAAATTGCCTTTGTTAATGATCACTTGTCTCGTGGGTTCGACCCTTGCTTCCAATACTATTCTATAATAGTCTTGTCCACTTGCAAGGAAAAAGATTAAATAAAACATCGATCAAGTTTTTGGCGCCGTTCTTAAAGACAAGCTAGTTCACGTAGTTAGTTTGTTGGTAGCGTAGTTTTAATTTAATTTAGTTTTTAGTTTAATTTTCGGTTTTATAAAAATTAAAAATACAAAAAGATTTTATTTTATTTTATTTTTTTTAGTTAGTTGTTTTTAAATTGCTTTAATTTATTTTTATGCACGATCGTAGATCTTTGAATCCTAAATTGGTAGACTTAAATCAAGATATAAATATTGTTAGAAGAAATCAAGAAGTTTTTGAAAATCTAGCTCAAGAGTTTGATAATCAAGACCAATTGAATCAAGAGGATCCTACGGTTGATCCTCAATGGAAGAAAATAACAATAATCGTAATCACGAAAATCCGGTTGACAGTTACTTAGGAATCAAAGAAGAAAGAACACGCAAGAAGAAATATGGAAGTAGTGATAAATCAAAGAACTATTAATGACTTTAGTAGACCTTCATTAAATGTTGTGACATCATGTTTAGTCTTGCCGGATCTTTGTTAGGAATTTTGAGTTAAAAGGTCATTATTTTAATGCCATACCATCTTTTCATGGGATGCCCCATGAAGATCTGTCGGTTTCTTAAGAGAATATGAATACATGATGAGTACTTTTCCTTTAGGAGGGTTGGTGAAGATCAAATTAAAATGAAATATTTTCCAAGTGCATTAAAAGAATTGGCAAAGAGATGGTTTATGAACTAACACCAAATAGTGTTTATACTTGGGCTCAATTATATGATTTGTTTATGAGTAAATTTTACAAACATGCATCTCTTCTTGAATATAGAAAACAAATCATGTCATTTCAAAATGAACCAGGTGAAACATTCCATGAGTCATGGGATAGATTTAAAAATCTACTCATTATGTGTCCTCATCATAATTTGGCTCAACATGTGTTAGTGCTTCAATTTTATCATGGTCTTTGCCGGGCTTACAAACTATGGTTGATAGTGCAGTGGTGGTTCTATTAATAGAATGACACCGAAGCACTAGAAGAATTATTTGAGATGTTAAGTATTAATTCCCAACGAGAAAAGTGCTAGAGGTAAAAATAGGAGCCTATATCAATTGCAAGATAATTCAAATACACAAGCTCAATTTGAAAATTGGCAAATTCAAGAAGCATGTGCTTTATGTGGATTATATTCTCATGCTACTAATTTTTGTCCATCAAGTGCTATGTATTACGAAGCAGGCTAATGCTATGAATATGTACCCTCAAAGGCCAAGGAATGATCCCATATTCAAACACATATAATCTGGTTGGAGGAATCATCCTAACTTTTCTTGGGGAGGAAATAAGCCTTTGCAACCTCAACAGTTCCAACCTCAACCACCACAACCTCCACAGTTGCCAAATCAAAATCAGTTGAGAATTGAAGAAGTTCCCAAACAAGAAGTAGCTAGTAAAGGTCAAGCAGCATTGATAAAGTACATGCTTGAAGAGATTGAAAATCTAAAGAAACACATTGCAAATTAGGAGTTGATAAAGAGAAGAAGGAAGTTCCTAGTCAAAGCCGAAGCAAGCCAAGTCAATCACCGTCTTGCGAAGCGGTAAGGTGATAGGTGAAGAGGTAAGTGATCTGATCCTTCTTCTAAAGTGCACTGCTCAATAGAAAATTACGAACAAGAAATTGAAAAAAGAAATCGAAAAAGATAGTGATAGTAATAAAGAGAATAATGAATTAAATAATCAAGAAGTAGAAGTGAAGTAAGTAGATGTTCCAAATAAGGAACAAGAAAAAGAAATTCAAAATAAAGATAATACAATTGAAGTTGAAAAGAGTTGGATCAAGAAGAAGAGGAACCTTATGTGGCTCCACCACCTTATGTTCCTCCAATTCCGTTCAAGAAGACTTATGAAAAACCGAATGGACAAACAATTTCACGGAAATTTATAATATGTTATCCAAAGTGAATGTTAATCTTCCTTTGCTTAATGTTATTAAAAATATTCCGACTTATGCAAAGTTTTTCAAAGATCTTCACTCTAAGAAACACAAGTTTGAAAACAATGAAAAGATTGTTGTTTAAAGCGTAAGTTACGTTTACAACCCGAATTACCACCTAAGTTGAAAGACCTGGTAGCTTTAATATCCAAGTTTCCTTGGGAAGCTCTAAAAGATGAAAGCAATGCTAGATTTAGGAGCAAGTATTAATTTGATGCCTTTTGCGGTCTATAAACAGATTAGGGTTAGGAGAACTAAAACCCACTAATATGCAATTACAATTAGGCGATCGTTCGGTTAAATATCCTTTGGGTATAGTGGAAGATATCCTAGTTCGGGTTGATAAACTAATCATTCGATTGACTTTGTGGTTCTAGAGATGGAAAGGAAGATATGCACTAATAATGAAGTCCCAATATTGTTAGGCGAGACCATTTATGGGCTCTTGCCAATACAATGATTAATGTGAAAAATGGTAAACTCACAATGTCGGTCCTAGGTGAAAGCTGTTGAAATCTACGTGTTTGATGCTATGAATAGACCTAGTGACATAAGTGCTGTTTTTCAATAGATGAGATTGAAAAGTTATCAACGAAACCTTTGAAGAAGAGGAAGAATATGAGAGATAGATTTATAGTTTATGATGATAGTCCTATCCCTCCCATAAAAATTGACATTGAGGAGATTGAAGAGAAATAGAAGAAGAGGAAAGATTAGAGAGAAAAGTTAGAAGCTAGTAAAAGAAAGATAAAGAAGAAATAAAGAAAGAATCGAGAAAATAATTACGATAAGCTTGAAAAAGTAAAGAAGAAAGTTATGAAATCAAAGATGATGAAGTAGAGATTCGAAATCTCTCTTTGAAGAAATTGAGATAGAAAATATTAAAGAAAATAAAGAAGATAATAAAAGTGGAGAATGAGGAGGCTAAAATAAAAGAAACTATTAAAGGTAGAAAATTCGAATTTATGCCATCCATTAATTCTCCTAAAGTCGAAGAATTAAAGCCATTACCACCCCATTTAAAATATGCATTTTTAGGGAAGGTAACACTTTACTGTTATTATAGCGGCCGACTTAACGGAAGAGCAAGAAGCTAGTTTGTTAAAAGTTTTATGGACACATAGAGAAGCTTTAGGATGGTCTTTAGCGATTTAAAAGGAATTAGTCCCTCTATGTGCATGCATAAAATACATCTAGAAGAAGGTAGTAAACCTTCAAGAGAAAAGCAAAGACTTAACCCACACATGGAAGAAGGTTAGGAAAGAAGTTCTTAAGCTCTTAGATGCGGGTATAATTTACCTATATCGGATAGTAAATGGGTTAGTCTGTTCAAGTAGTTCCTAAAAAGTCGGGAATTCTTGTTGTTAAAAATGAGAAAAGATGAATTAGTCCTACAAGAACAATAGCGGTTATAGAATGTGCATTGATTTGCGTAAATTAAATGCGGCAACTAGGAAAGATCACTTTCCTTTGCCATTTATTGACCAAATCCTTGAAAGACTAGCCGGTCATGAATATTATTGCTTTCTTGATGGTTTTTAAGTTACAATCGGATCCTGTTGCAGAAGACCAGAGAAAACAACTTTACATGTCCCTTTGGTACTTTTGCTTTTAGGAGAATGCCTTTTGGATTGTGTAATGCACCGCTACTTTTCAAAGATGCATGATTTCTATATTTTCGATTTAGTTGAAAGATGCGTAGAAGTTTTCATGGACGATTTTTCGGTTTTGGAAATTCTTTTGATCATTGTTTAGAAAACCTTACATCGTCTGAAAGATCTTTGTGAAACTAATTTAACTTTAAGTTGGGAGAAAAGTCACTTCATGGTAAAACATGGAATTGTCTTAGGGCATGTTGTTTCAAATAAAGGCATTGAAGTTGATAAAGCTAAAATTGAAGTTATTTCACAACTACCCCCTCCACTTCGGTTAAAGGAGTTAGAAGTTTTCTTAGGCCATCTTTGGTTTTTACGAAGATTTATAAAAGATTTTTCCAAAATCTGTAAACCTCTATGTAATTTGCTAGCCAAAGATACATAATTTATTTTTGATAAAGAATGTTTAGAAGCTTTTAATTTATTAAAAGAAAAATTAACTACTGCCCCTATTTTATCAGGCCACGATTGGTCACTTCCTTTTGAAATCATGTGTGATGCATCATCGATTTTGCGATTGGAGCCGTGTTAGGACAAAGGGTAGATAGAAAGCCTCATGTGATCCATTATGCTAGTAGAACTCTAAATGATGCTCAATTGAATTATACAACTCTTGAAAAGGAATTTTTAGCGATAGTATATGCTTTAGAAAAATTTAGATCATATGCTAGGATCAAAGGTGATAATTTTTCGATCATTACGCATTGAAATATACGTTAAGTAAGAAAGATGCTAAACCAAGATTAATTAGATGGATGTTATTGTTACAAGAATTTGACATTACTATCAAAGATAAAGGGAAGGAGAATGTTGTAGCCGACCATTTGTCTAGTTAGAATTTTCACCCTTGCTTGAGCGTCAATTTCTTGATGATCTGTCCCCATAAATGATAATTTTCTGATGAACAACTCTTGGCCATTAAAGATTCGACCCTTGGTATCTTGATTTTGTCAACTACTATGTGTCGATATCATTAATCCGGATTTTGATCATTATGAAAAGAAGAAATTTTTGGCGGAAACTAAAAATTATTTTTGGGAAGCACCTCATTTATACAAAATTTGCTCTGATTCTTTAATAAGAAGATGTATTCCAGAAAAAGACCAACAAGGTATCATGGAATTTTGCCATGGATATTCTTGTGGAGGTCATTTTAGTGGAAACAAGACTGCTCGGAAAATTTTGCAATCATGATTATATTGGCCTACTGTTTTTAGAGATTGTGAACTGTTTTATAGAACATGTGACAAGTGTCAAAGAACAGGTGGAATAGGAAAGAGAAACGAGATGCCCTTACATATTAATTTGGTAGTTGAAATCTTTGACGTTTGGGGTATTGATTTCATGGGTCCTTTTCCAGTGTCAAATAATTGTGAGTATATTCTAGTAGCATTTGATTATGTTTCTAAATGGATAGAAGCAGTAGCAACCAAGACTAATGATGGAAAAACAGTAGTTAAGTTTGTAGAGGATTTATTTGCTAGATATGGAGTACCTAAGGCCATAATAAGTGACCAAGGAACTCATTTTACCAATAAGTTGTTAAATAATGTCCTTAGAAAGCATGGTGTAACTCACAAGTTAGCTACACCTTATCATCCACAAACATCCGGACAAGTAGAAGTAAGCAATAGGCAAATAAAAGCAGTGTTAGAAAAGACTGTTAGGCCTAATCGTAAAGATTGGGAATCTAAACTCAAGGATGCTTTATGGGCATACCGAACAGCTTTTAAGACACCCATAGGAATGAGTCCATATAGAATGGTGTATGGCAAAGCTTGCCATTTACCAGTTGAAATTGAACACAAAGCCTATTGGGCAATCAAAGAATTGAATTTAGATTTAACACTGGCCGGAGAAGAAAGATTGTTTCAATTAAATGAGTTAGAAGAACATAGGTTGAATTCGTATGAGAATGCGAAGACATATAAAGAAAAGACCAAAAAATATCATGACATGGGGTTAGCCAACAAAATGTTTCATCCAGGTATGAAAGTGTTGCTGTTTAACTCTAGGTTAAGGTTATTTCCTGGAAAGTTAAAATCTAAATGGTCTGGTCCCTTTAGAATCGTACGAATTTATCCTCATGGAGCTGTTGATATTCAAAATCCTAAAAATAATGAAGTTTTTAAAGTGAATGGACACCGACTCAAGCCATATTTAGAGCCGATGTCAGTTGAACGAACAATTGAGTTAATTCGTTTGGCTGACAATGAACCACCCCGAGATTAGGCTTGCAGTTTGGTCGAGCCAAAGACATTAAACAAAGGCGCTAAGTGGGAGGCAACCCACTATTTTGAAAGTTATTCATTTTTATAAGTTTTAAATATGTTTATCTCCGTTAAATTCAATCTTTGGACATTTAATTTTTAAATTAAATATGCCAAAATTCAAGTTTGGGGGAGAAAAACATCTTAGTGTTGTATTTATATGTTACTAATAATTTTTAGTTTAGAATTTTTGTTAAGTTTTTGCTTACAGGAAAGATTCAAGACATAACGGAAGCTAACGGAAGGGTTAAACTGCAAACTGTTGAAAAGCTGAAAAGGAAAACAAGTGAGAAGATTCTGCTCACCTTGCGGACGCAAGGTGTGAAGGACCTTGCGACCGCAAGGTCCCCAGTAAATGCGGCCTTCGTGCACCGTACTGTCAGACATGGGGAATGAACGGGAATCTCAACCGCTTTGACTGCCCACCTTGCGGACGCAAGGTGTGGCAGACCTTGCGACCGCAAGGTCCCTGTATATAAGGCTGCCGGGTTTTCACTTGAAAAATCACACAGAATTCTCTCCCTCCTTCAAGCAAAACAGCAGCAGCTCCGCCCAGTCTTCAAAATTCCGGCAGATCGACTCCAATTCTGGCACTAAGCTCAAGAATCTTCTCCATCCTTCACTACTCTTCATCTCCCTCCATCCATCCATCCACCATTGCACTCCACAAAGGTTGAAGATTTTGAAGAAGAAGAAGAAGAACCACCATTGCCGACGTTGATCGAGCTCTTCTCAGGCTGCATTCACTCCATCTAGGCTGCAAACAAGTAACACTATCACCCTCTTTTTATTTTTACACGTAAAATATTTGCATGCTAGGGTGCTAGAAAATTTAACGTAGATAAAATTTTTGCATGCCTTAGATAAATTTTTAATTTTAAAATTTTAAAACACATTTTTATTTATTTAAACTTTTAGTTTTTAAATTTTAAATCAAACAAAATGTTCAGAAAGCGTAGAAATACCGGTGCCTCGACCTCCGGCCCCGCTCAGGAGGAAGAGCAAAATTTTGACATCACTCGCTTTGTGTCCTACGAGGCATCAGAAAGGTACACGGCCAAGCTCTCCAAGTCCTTGGTGCCCGAAAGGGGATTCAAGGCTGAAGACTTTGGTCTCCGTCCCAATCTGATAGCTCGTAGGTGGGGGCTTTTGTTAGATTCTCCGGCAAGGGCAGCCGTAGTGCCCATTGTCCGAGAATTCTATGCCAATGGCGACATTAGCATAGATGGGGGTGTGCTAGACACCGTTAATGTTAGGGACACCGTAATAAATTTTTCGTCCCAAAGCATTAACACTTATTTCGGCACCTCCAACTTTGCGGTTGGTGCCGATGACTTTAGCACACACCTCAACCCCCGTATCGATGTCGAGGTGGTCAATGCTACCATCGCTCTCCCTGGTGTGGTGTGGTCCTATAGCCGTAACCCACCTTATGGACCACGCACCATGAGAGAGTCCTTCCTCCAAGACACGGCCAAGCCCGTGTATAAATTTGTTTGTGGACGTCTCATGCCCTCAAGTCACCAAAACACGGTGAATTGGGAGAGGGTTGTCTTGACCTACACCATTATGACCGGTGGGTCTATTGATGTTGGCCGTTTGATCAACGGCCAAATCAAGACCCTTATTAGAGGTAGGACGAATGCGGGGTTCGCGTTCCCTCATTTGATTACTGATTTGTGTAGGGGGGCAGGCATGAGAATGCCCAAACACGCGGAGAGGCTGAAGGCTGGTCCGGTCATTACTAGGGCCATTTTGTTTGAACATCACCAGCAGCCGAGAGTGAGGGTTCCTCAAGAGGAGGAACCCGAAGAGGAAGAGGAGGACCCGCTCGTGGAGATCTCCAACAGGTTGGAGGAGGCTGTCCTCAAAAACGATATGATGAGTCAGCAGTTGGCTCAAATGCGTGCTGACCAAACCGATTTTTTCGGTTGGGTCAATACTGTGGGACAAAATGTCTCCAATCTGTATGGATTTCCTCCTGGCACGATCCCCGAGTTTCGTCCTCGTTCGTTATTTCCGCCCGACTCACCGTGAGTCGAGGCCCAAGTTCCATCCTCTTTCGTTAGGTGGACCCGCTATCTCCTTTTGATATTTGTCCTACCCCATCAATCCTCTCATATGTTCCTCTATTTTGAGGACAAAATAGAAATTAAGTTTGGGGGGGGATTCAAAACTTTAAGTCTTAGCAGGTCCTAGCCTAACGAGGAATGGAGTTGGGCTATGTTTTTAGGGTGAAGAAAAATTTCTTTATACGATGACCATTTAAAACTTCACCCTATTTTCTGTTTTTAATTTTTTCTTATTTTCGGAGGTGTTGCATTGACCAGAATACACTCATTTTGGATACTCGTGGGTTCCTCTTATGGGGACCCATCATCAATTGAGTCATCGTCATCATCTCCAAATTTCTTAGAAAAATATATATAAAAAAAAATTTAAATTCAAAATATTCATCCTCGAGTTTAGGTGTGGTAGTGCTAGTCGTGATCGATGAGGAGTTAATGCAATGAACCGCATAGTTAGTCTGTAGATCCCTCTGGAATTTACTTAATTTTGCAAAACTTTTACTTTTCTCCAAATTCTTCATGCACTCACACCAGTCATAATTATGGATTGATTAGAATAGTTTTATAAAGTTTATAACACCTACTTCATTACATCAAGATATGCACAAGAATATGATGCATAGCCATTCGAACATAATTGTTGCATTAAATTGTAACTTAGGGTCAATTGCATGATAGTTAGATCCCTCGGATTTTTCTCATTTATATATCTCAAGCACACTTTCGAACCGTGTCTGCATGTTAGTCTCAATTGTCCCTACCATCTGTATTAGCGAGTGCTTATGTGAAATCCAGTGATGCTAAACATTCAACCCCAATTCCCATAGTTGATATGATATTTTGTGTTGTCTTACTTGCTTTAAAAACTACATAAGCATTTGGTATTAAGAAATGACTTAGGCCATCTTTGGATCGTTAGAGCCTAAATATTCCCTGACCTATACTAAAAATATCCTTAGTGTCCCCGTTGAGCCTAATGAAAAAGAATGGAGTGTGCTAAGCACACTATTAAACCCCCATTCGCCATCGTTTCTATTACCCACATTAACTTAACCCTAAAAGCCTATACACTTTTAGCCTACCCTTTGAGAGAGTAAGATGTGGGTGGGAAATTGATTCTAGGAGGACTTCTTCTTTTTCAGTTAGGCTATTTTTCGGAAGACTTCTTCTTTCCGTTGTCGAAAAAAAAAAAAAAAAAGAGAAAAATTATGTATCGACGAAAAATGAAACGGAAGAAGAAGAGTGTAAACAAAGATTCAAATGGAAGCATAGCTTTCAAGAGAAAAATATATTAGAAAAATTATGCTGTTAAGAATGATGTGATATTTTTAGAAGAATATATTGCCCAAAACAAGTTTGGGGGGGAGAAAGAAGAAAACTGAAAAGTAACAAAAAGCGACCCTCCACTTGTAGTCTTTGCAGGTCCTAGCCTAAATAGGGAAAACTTCTTTTTGCTTGGAAGTATGAGGGATAAAGGGTAATCTTACTCTCTCACTTTGAATTCCAATCCCTTTCCATCAAATCCCCCAACACCTTGGCCTTACATTACAAGCTAATAAAGACCTAATGATCTTCTTGCCAATGCTTATGCTGTTTTAACTGTCAAGTAAGTAACATGGAATTGATCACACACTTCATATTCATTATTATTCACTCCAAAGCTCATTGTGTTAGCATAATCTTAGCTATTACAAGTAATTGGGATAAGAGAACATTGTATGTCATACATAGAAGTGCATGGGATGGATGTATAAGTCTTTTAAATCCTTGGGACCTTTCTGTCTGTAACTGACCGAGTTTGGGTGATAGATCTCATAATTCTTAATGCATGATTTTCTCTTAAACTTTGATTTTCATATGAATGTGGTGTTTAGCTTAATAAAACTGTTTTAGTTAAGATATTCTTTAAGACTGGTGATCACACACACACACGGAGAAATTAGAAGTAGTAGCAGTCTTAAGAAAAGACTAGTTGGTTTTATATGACTAATCATGCATATATGTGGTGAGCATCAAACTGAGATTACTTGCATACCATACACCTATAACTTGAGATGAAACCAAAAAGATTTTATGCTTATTCGTAGTTTAATTTTTATCATGTTTTTGTATTTATCTGTTTTTGTATTTATCTGCATAGTCGAGTCACTCGAAAGAGTCTCCTTGAGTTTGTGGGTTTATAGAGGAGTGTAAATAGTGTCACCCTCCAAAAAGATTTTAATTTTTGTTATTTATATGTTTTTAGTTTACTCGTGGACGAGCAAAGTTTAAGTTTGAGGGTATTTGATCGATGTATTTTATACGTCGATTTTATATGCTTCTATGACTTAAATCATGCTATTTCACGAGGCTTTTGATTACTAATATATGTTTTCGGTGAGTTTTGTAAGTTTCAGGGTTATTAGTGAAAATATGCGAAACTCCAGGGTTTTAAGTGCAAAATTCAAGAAGGGCCAAAAAGGAAAAAATGAAGAAAAAGCAAAAGTGCAGTGGAGACCTTGCGGACGCAAGGTGTCTCACTGCGACCGCAAGGTAAGCGTCGAAAGGCGCAACCAAGGAATCAAACGGCCAGACATACTGGAGACCTTGCGGACGCAAGGTACCTAGCACCTTGCGACCGCAAGGTGGTCAGAATGCTTGATTTTCGGATTTTCACACAGTCATTCAATTGAAGTACAACTCCCGAGTATATATAGAAGTCTGATGCCGAGCCAAGAAGGAGGAGGACGGCTGGAAGCTCTCTTTAATAGATTTTAGGTAGTTTTTAGATTGTATAACATAGTTAGATTTTGTAATTTCAAGTATTGAAGATCAAATCATGTATCCGATCATCTCCACGTGTTGTTCATTGTCTATGATGAACTAAATCATCCATAATCTAGGAGGTGGGAGGTAACTTGTATCAAATTTATGCTTTAATTCTTATATATGTTCATTCAATGCTTGTTGATTGTGTTGTTTATCAATCCTCTATTATTTCGCTTTGAACAAATGAATGTAATCGCAAATAATAAAGGCTTAGAGGTGCGGATAACTGCATGACCAAGTGCATATGTCGTACACTGGCTCACCAACACAATAAATTGGACCTATCGATGCACGAGAGTGATAAGTTAGGACCGGTTCATACATGATTTAGGTGACAGATAGATCCATAAATCTAGGTGACAGCTAGATTGACCGTTCATGTGCTTAGGATATAGAATGGATGAATTTTATGGGATGGAGGGCCGAACCAATTGTTCAACGTGACTATATCTATTTTTAGTGAACGAACCCAAGACATTGAATGATATTATTATGAATTGAACATAAAGGAGATACAAGTGAAACCTGTAATCCTAGATTGCCACCCACCATAAGATCTTCATATCTGTTATTACTGTCTAATTAGTTAAACATCTATAAATAGTAGTTTAGAATAGAATTAAATATAAAAACCCCCTTTAGATTAATAATTTGCTATTGATAAATTGCACTGTTCGTGATCACTTGTCTCTGTGGGTTCGACCCTTGCTTCCAATACTATTCTATAATAGTCTTGTTCACTTGCAAGGAAAAAGATTAAATAAAACATCGATCAGCCACCAACCATGACGACACATAAATGAGAGAGAGAGAGAGAGAGATCAATGTAGCTAAATGAAGACTCACCATGGCTGGGACTTGATAGATGTGGTAGTAAGAAGAGAAAAACAAATTATGTGCTGTAGTGTTTCTTTCGCAGCGTATTGCCCATATCTTACTGTATACATAAAAATAAATAAAAAGTTGTAATCCCAAGGACACTGCCATGGTCTAACTGAACTTGTTTCTTCACAGAGGATTCTAGAGCTGGAACTTTCATCATCATCTGAAACCTCTGAGAGCATTATGCAATAAAATCAGTTTAATGTAACCTCTGAGTATGGGAATATTTAATAGTTGTGGGTCTGGATTATCTAGAAGCTTTAGATATATACAATGCTCCTTCTATTTGATAACGAGCAAATTACCTTCCAAGACAGAATCAACAGGCAGAAATATAACTACAGGTTGACCATTTGCATACAAACGCGATAACAAAATCCATGCCTGAACGGGAGAAGGGTATGACAACATATCCCTAAGAAAACTAGCATAAGAACGTCCAAGCAAGCTGATACAAATGATTATAAGACATGGAAGACCCTGAAAAAAAAACTTAATACAAATTCCTTAAGATCTTGAAGCAATTCAGGTGCAAGTCTGCAAGGAATGCAAAACCAGTGAGCTAGGATGCGCTCGGTGTTGAAATGATATTTTTAAAGGTCCAACTATAC
Source organism: Codonopsis lanceolata (assembly GCA_013146195.2). Lineage (NCBI taxonomy): Eukaryota > Viridiplantae > Streptophyta > Magnoliopsida > Asterales > Campanulaceae > Codonopsis > Codonopsis lanceolata. Next base: position 65,736,293 of record CM028382.1, on the reverse strand, counting down.
CTGAGTGAGTTGAGAGTAGTCAAGCTAGAAAGGCAAGGGCCCTGAAAACCAACAAGCAAATAAATAAGATAACAATTAATAAATAGAATGGCGTATCTTCTTGAATGAGCAGTAAAACAACTCTAAGAAACCAGGATAAAATATATGCTTCCAATTCCTAAGAATAAATGGGTATGTTGCCGTTAAACAAATATGCGAGTTCTTTGAATACTTGCCTACACACAAGCACTCACGCACACCGGATAAGATAAGTAGCTAGGTTAATATTGGAATCCAAGCACTTACATTTAAAATCTAGACATTAATCAATCTTTCAAAACTGGTCCAAACCAGATCAAATAAAGAAGACATCAGCAGGGACATATCTCAAGCAGTAGCACAAAGTAACTACAGCAACTCACGTCAACTCAACCTTTGACATCAGCATGGGGTAGGCGAGCCCATTCATTTTTTTTTAATTCAATTTGGTTCAAAGCATAGTCATCAGTCAACACAGTCTTGATTACTACTACTTATTAATTGATCCTCGGTATCCATTAGTAATTTGATTGATTGTTACCTTTTTTTTTAAATAAATTTTCCCTTTACAAAAATAATCCTATTCCTAACCTTGCTTATAGGATTAGTACAAGGCATAAACTACCCAACCTAAATCAGTAGCAGCACCCTCCCAAGCTGTCCACAATTCCAGTCCATAAGTCACGCCCAACCTGCCCTGTTTCTCCTTGACCGAAAGCTTCAAGAGAAATACAACAGCCACGCCTTTGACAATGCACTAAGCTGCCACGAACCAAAAGGAAATAAACAAAAAGAACAGACGAGAAAAGGATAGATCGGCTTCACCAAATGAGCTTCAGTCACTCGTTATAAAGATTGTCGTTTGATTCGACAACAAAACTTCACTCACTTTGTTAGGAAGAATCGAAGGAATGAACAACCTTGCAAAATACACATTATCCTAATTCCTAATATTTATAAAAGAATCAATTATTTTTCATGTGTGTCAGGTCAAACACGACACTTTTTTTAGGAATAGAAGGAGTAATCATAATGGGTAAGTATCATGTCTACTGCAAAACATCTTATTAGATTCAAATGGCAAAATTTGGAAATCAACCATCAGCATTAGGGCAGAAAACCACAGACAGATTGGCAATCCTATTGTCTGCTTCTAGCAGATCAAGACAATCTAGCAAAGTACAGATAACTCACCTGACAAACAAGGCCATTTCTGAAACATGTTGTTTTTCCATTTTATTGACAGACTCGCTTATCTTCTTTGAGTGCTTCAAAGCTAGTTCAGTTTTGCCAACACTGGAGATACAGAATGACAAATAAATTTAACTGCGCAGCATAATCATAGATAGAATAAAGCCACACTTGTAATTATGATAACCACTTCACTTACCATTTCTGTAGTGGTGACTCTATGCGGCAATGTTTGGCAGCAGCGAAATTAGCACCGTAACTCTTGCCATTTTCTTTTGGCATCACTTGTAATTCCCTCGATGGAAGAAACATGCCCATCCATAACTGTCTTGCTTCCAATAGCAGTTTCTCTGATGCTAGCTAGCCGAGCATCAACCTAGAGGAATCCCCGAAGAGCAAAAGCCAACGACTCATTTTGAGTAACCGGTTGGACTGAGTGTGACCGGGAAATGACGCCCGCTATCAAAGACGATCAGAAATGTACTACCCCTTCTCTCTGTTCTGCGAAGAGAGTTGCAGTCGTTGGCGCTGGAGTTAGTGGGCTAGCTGCAGCATACAAGCTGAAAGTACATGGTTTGGACGTCACAATATTTGAAGCTGAAGAAAGGGCTGGAGGGAAATTAAGAAGCATTGCCCGAGATGGTTTAATCTGGGATGAGGGTGCCAATACTATGACTGAGAGTGAATTGGATGTCAGCAGTTTGCTTGATAATCTTGGGCTTCGAGAAAAGCAACAATTTCCAATGTCACAGCACAAACGTTATATTACAAGAGATGGAACACCTGTACTGATACCTTCAAATCCCATAGCATTGATCGGAAGCAATTTTCTTTCTGCACAGTCAAAGCTTCAGTTACTATTGGAGCCATTTCTTTGGAAGAGAAGTATGCCTGCTACGCATGAAAGTGTTGGTGGATTCTTTCAGCGTCATTTTGGGAAGGAGGTTGTTGACTATCTCATTGACCCTGTTGTTGCTGGAATTAGTGGTGGAGATCCTGAGTCACTTTCTATGCGCCATGCATTTCCTAAACTATGGGATCTAGAAAAAAGGTTTGGTTCAATCATTTCTGGGGGGGCAATTCAATCTAAATTATCTGCCAAAGGGGGAAAGGGGGGAGAGAGCGCCTCAGTAATTAAGAAGCGTAGGCGTGGCTCCTTTTCATTTGTTGGTGGAATGCAGACACTCACCGCTGCATTGTGCGAAGAGCTTGGGAAAAATGAAATTTACCTGCAAGCGAAGGTGCAGGAATTACCTGTAGCTGTGATAAGAACTCACCTGCCGGGAATTGGTCACTTTCTTATGTTGCAAATGATATCTTAAACCAGCAACATTTCGATGCTGTAATTATGACGCCTCCACTCAGTAATGTTAAAGAAATGAAGATAATGAAAAGAGGAAACCCGTTTTTGCTTGATTTTATCCCTGAGGTGAATTATATGCCAATTTCAGTTATAATCACCACTTTCAAGAAAGAGAATGTTAAGCGACCACTTGAGGGATTTGGAGTTCTAGTTCCTTCCAAGGAGTAGCAAAATGGTTTGAAGACACTAGGCACGCTCTTTTCTTCTATGATGTTTCCAGATCGTGCACCCAAAGACTTGTATCTATATACCACCTTTGTTGGGGGTAGTCAGAACAAAGAGCTAGCAAAAGCTTCAAGGGATGAGTTGAAAGAGATAGTAACTTCTGACCTTAGACAGTTGCTAGGAGCAACGGGAGAGCCAGCATTTTTCAATCACTACTATTGGAGTAAAGCATTTCCATTGTATGGACATAACTATGATTCAGTTATTGAAGCAGTTGAGAAGATGGAGCAAAATCTTCCTGGATACTTCTATGCTGGGAACCACAAGGGAGGACTCTCCGTTAGCAAAGCAATATCCTCAGGGTGCAAGGCAGCCGAACATGTAATCTTGTACCTGGATTCTTCTTTAGATGGAAAACTGTCAGAGGAAAACTGATGCTAAAAGATGGGGTAACAAGCGACTTCTATTCATGGAGAAACCTGTGTAAATCACTCTTTCTGAAGTTGAATTTGAGCACTACTCAGAGAATCGGCATGATTATGAAGAGTCTTTGGTTCTTTTAAGGCTTTCCTAGTTATTAAATGATGTTCAACTCGGGAAGAAGTCCACCCATGTTTCTGTATTATACAAGACTGTAATTCCAACTAAAAAAAAAACCATCAATCTATATAGAACAAAGAAGCAAGAGAGCAAGATAAAATGGGAAGGAAGCGATAAGACAAGCAGACAAACCATTTCTTTTTGTTATTTTAGGATAATTTAATTCCATATAAGACGTGTTCCATTCTTCTCAAATCAAAAGAAAATACTTCTTCATAAGAAAAGAATTGCACAAACTGCATATCCATAAAAAGATTTTGTGAATTTTCGGGCAGCCTTGTTCTACAAGAGGTGTGGGCTGTTGCAGGGCTGTTTCGGTGTCGTGTTCGGGCAGCCTAGTCGAGCAGTTTTGGGCAGTCTTTTGGCTGATCGAAACTGGTGTTACAAGGCTAGATTAAGGGCTGTTTTAGCAAGGGTTTTTGAGCAGGTTTAGGGGCTGAAGTTGGAGGATATTTTGAGCAGGTTTGGGCAGTCTAAAAAGCTGGGAATAATTGGTTAGTTTGCAAACAGTTTTTGGCAGGTGTGATTCGGGTTTTGGGGTTGAACAAAGAGAGCCGAAACAGATTGGAGGTGTTCCGATTTTGACACCGTATCAACTACCTAACGAGTCTGATGCGCAAGAGCCCTAGTGCATTGCTTCTAATTCTTAATTAGGGGGAAAGGAAGTTCCTCTGGCCTTGAGAATAGTAACATTCAGATGTCTTCTTTTTAGAGTGAAGATGTGAACTTGATAATAGCATTCTCCAAGTGAAGCTCATTAGTGAATTGGAAAATCATATGTATGTTTACTTTTAATTAGAAAAAAAATAATAATTGAACACTAATACAGATGCTATAAAGGGAATAATAAGGTTGAATTACTGAAGTGAGCTTTAAACATAAACATTTGAGTAAGGCACCTCTATTTTGACAAGTAAAACAGTTTTTCTTTCCCCATATACATTACTGTTCTATAAGAAACTGAAAATCATATCCAAACAATAAAAATTATTCAAGACATACCTTCTTACAGTTGTATTTATCCATGACCTGGTATAAAGTGATTGATCCAATCAAATTGTTATCAAAATAACGAAAAGGATAGATCACACTCTCCTCAACAGCTTTACGCCCAGCTAAATGTATCACGACATCATACCTAACCCATTTCCAGTTACAAAACAAACGACACAAAATCAAATGAATATTTCTAAAACAAAATCAATTGAAAACTTGAAGACACTTGAAGAGACGGAAAGAGATCAAATGAAAGAGTCACATAAAATTTACTCGAAAAGAGTTGGAAATCACAAACATGAAAGTGTTTTCCATTTCTCATACTTAGTTTTAGAGAATAACTTCTCTAAATCCTCCTTTCTCCTGATATCACCCTGATAACAAACAACGACTACCAATATTAGCCCCAAATAAGTTGTAATGTTACCTAATGTTCTATCTGGTTGGTGTAAAAGTAATAAATAAAACAAAATTACAATGAATATTAATACACACACACACACACATTGACAATCATGAAATTTAAAAAGTTAAAATCCCAATTTCCAAATGTAAAACATAAATAAATCCAGAGATAACATAAATTGTGAAAGAAAATTGAAAATCACAGGAAACTCAAAAAATTTACATAATAACAAAAGAAAATTACAAGATAAAACTTATATTGTGAAACATAACCCAAAAAAATGTAAAATAATAAATCACGCTACTTAAAACGGAAATTGCATAAATCAAGAAATTGAAATCTACATAATAACATAACCACGAAACATAATTTCAATATCTAATATATGATATAAAATGAGCAACAACACAGGAAAAATTATTTCTAACTCGGGTAACTTATGTAGGAAACTTGCTACATATAATCATGAAATCATGCGACTAATAATATAGGAAATTGCATAATTCAGAGAACAAAAGTCAATAAGGAAAAAAGCATGCCGAACTTAAATCACTTTGTAAATCACACAACTAACAACCTCAATTTCCAATAAATAAATCTGCAAGAGTTCAAACTAAAGTTTCTAATTAAAAAACAAAATCATGGGACTTAGAAATGATTCAAACTAAAGTTGCTATGTAAATCAGGAAACTAAAATTTCTACATAATCACACAACTGTGAATCACATAACTAATTATAAAAGAAATTGCATAAATCAAACTAAAAGCTCATAAGAAAACGCCCAAGCCGAACTAAAATCATTTCCTACATCTCGTAACAAACAATCTCAATTCCAATGCACAAATTTATAACGACTAAACAATTTCAGGTCTCGCAAATTTTTTAGGCTGTTACAGTAGTTAATTTCATTGAGAAGCAAAGAGAAAACAGCAGGTGAAGCTAGAGTTAGAGTTAAGAGTTAGCAGTAAGTAGATGTACCAGATGGAACTCGAGATTGAGATAGAGCTCCGGTCCAACCAGCTCTCTAACTCTGTGAACATCGTCTTCAACAGCATTGTTGATATTATCGATGATCGAAACCCAAAATTCTTTTCAGTCTCATTCAAACATTTCCTTTCCTTTCCCTTTGTCTAATTTCATTTAAAAGGCTAAGGTTCCTTCACACAATTCTTCTTTTTGTCAATTTATCAAACACATTGAGTGCAGTTTAGAAATTTAAATGTTGCAATTAACATATAAATTCCATTATTGATTATTCTCAAGCACTTGGACCAAGTGGAGTCACAAATGGAAGTATGTAATTCATGAAATCAAAATATAAAGCCCTAATCTATTATTCTCAAAATTTGGCAACTAAAGTAACAATCAACTTCAATAGATCTTTCTGATAGCCTATAAACAAACCTATAGTTCAGTTCTTCTAAGAAAATTACAAAACTTATTTAAAATTTGAAAGGAGAAAGAGGGAGTGACTTACGGAGGAGAAACTTGAAGCTTTTCTTGTGAAGGCGACAGTGAGGGGGTGGATTGATGGTAACTGTGTGAGATGCCAGAGCACGAGAGAGTGAAAGAGAGAGATATTGCCTTAATTGAGAGTTTGAGAGACAATAGAGAGAAATTAGATTGCGCTATTGAGGAGAGGGAGAGCTTATGGTGGAAAAGGTTTAGGGTTTATCTGTTGCACGAATGTCTCTTTTCCGTTCTTCTCTTTTCTGTTGTTTGGGGGTGCTATGCTTTGTGAAAGTGAAATAGCGTGCAAATTAGAGCGCTAAATAATGCCGCCCCTTTTTTTGGACGGGGTATATTACAACGTTTTTAACAAACTGTTGTCAATATTTGATCCTAACGTTCATTATAAACTGTAAGCCAATAAAACTACAACATTTTATGAAAAGCGTTGTTATAAGGTAATTAAATACAACGTTTCATACAGAACGTTGTGAAAAAGGTTCAAATACAGCGTTTTTTTTAAAAAAGTTGTCTAAAAGAACTCACTACAAGAAAACAGGGCAATTGAAACGGAAAATTCCGTTGCAAAAAATGAAAATCCGTTACAATTAGACGATTGAAACAGAAAAAGTTTGTTGCAAATGCCGTTTGGAAAACACTGGTTGCAAATTTTGTGCAACCGTATGTATTCTGTTGCATGATATTGCAACGAAAACCGAGTGTTGCAATTTCAAAATTTTCGGTTGCAAAAGTATTTCTAACGGTAATTGACGTCCGTTGCAAATAGCAACTAATTTTTTTTCTGTTGCATTCTTGCAACACACTTTTTTCGTTGCATTCTCGCAATCGACTTTTTTGTTGCATTCTTGCAACAGACTTTTTCGTTGCATTTTTTGTTGCATTTTTGCAACAAACTTTTTCGTTGCAATGTTTACATACTTCTGTTACTAGTTCGTAATTGAAATTTTTAAAAAAATATTATTACAACACAAGATACCGTTGCAAAATTTATACCCTAAAATATTTGTTTTTACAAATAATGGATATATATATATATATATATATATATATATATAATATATATATTATCGTACCTAATTGAACATTTCACATTTTACAAAAAAAATTAATCTGAAATAAAACATTTAAAACAACTCAAGTTCAAACATTTCATTCAAAAGTCATTGTCAAAGTGTCGGATTACATGAAGGTGGAGAATGTTGAGAGGCTCCAAGTGACTAACAAAAGTCATTGTCTAACTGTCAAACTACATAGATGTTGGTCGAGGCTGTTAGGCTCTAAGTGACCGAATTTTCTCTTGCATTAGCTTGAAATCAGCTTTGATTTGCTTCATTTCCAGCATTGTCAGCTTGTATTTGATTTGAAATATCTTTCCTCACTTGTTCCACTCTTTCACAAAGCTTATCTTGAAATTGTTGGGTTTGTGTGAAATCTTCATTTACACTTGCACTGCCACTGCTACTTAAGATCTTTGATCCAGGTGAAAATCTTACTATCTGTAACAGAGGGCACACTGCACATGCAAGAAAATGCTTGTTTAACCATGCATTTCAATATTGATTAAAGTTGGAACAGTAAGCTTCAAATGAATTGTGGAACCATATGTCTATTTGGTGCCAACTTCTGGATGCTTTCATTGCATTATGCAGCTCCTTACACTAGAAAGACTATCACAATCCACCATGATTGCAAACATACGAGCTACTATAGGAGGAAACAAAATATAGAAAGGAAACTAATTTGTACATTTAATTGCACTCATTCCAAAAGGTAAATCTACTCAAACCACATAGCACACTCCACCCATAATTGTTATACTATAAGTGATGTCATAAATGACAACCACTAGTCCAGCATATTGATAGATAGTGTCTATATTCAAATAAAAAATGGATTTTTTTCCATACTTAATAGGAACCTAGAGAGAACATACACCAAGAAATGAACAAATAGATCATATAATGTGTTCTCACCATAAGAAGGAGAGGCATAAACACTTTCCTTCTATTTCGATGCACATCCTTTTTCAATTAGTGTGTCATGAAATAATGGGACAACTGCTCATTCCAAGTTTTTGATATATACAGACGCACACCCACATGCACACCCACACACAAGAGAGAGAGAGAGTAGTATAGAACACTTACCATTGATCAGATAAGGTCGGCCTGATGAAAGCATATAGTAGTGTCCACCATGTACTCTGCCACTATGAACCAAAACACTGCAAATGGAACAAGAGGCAAAAGAAAAGGAAAAACCAACAGCAGATCTCAAAACTAACATAATATATGCTCTCTTTTGAGAGAAAACAAGATTTAGAAACATTATCCGATCTGAATACACTGACTAACTAATTGAAGCATGAGAAATTGACAATTAAGAGAAATTACGAATAATATAATGGAACTGTAAAGGTTGCTTATTTTATTAGTTATTCATTAATTGGGTTATGGCAAAGTAAATTTTGGATTTGCTGTTGGGTCGGTCAGCATAAAAGACGAAGAAGAGCAGGAATGAATTCTACTTTGCATTTCTTTAGGTCATTACAAAGTTTTTGTTAACAATCTTGCATGTAGTTTTAGAAATATTCTCTCAAGATCTCTACTTTTTTCATGGATGAGTCGAAACAATATTCTGCAGAGCATATTTCGGAGTTTTTGGGTAAGATTTTCCTTTGTTTTACTCGACGCCTGATAGTCTTTTGAAGAACATAATGAGAGTTTTGTATTCTATGTTATCATATTTACAGCTTTCAAGTTTCCAATATGACGCAAACACAAATATGTCATTTCATATACATGTATACAATCTCATACCTATGGAGAGTGTAAAGATTGTGGACGCTCTTATCTGCACCGGGAGAAAGATACTTGCCATCATCTCTGTCAAGATCAAGCTCCAAAGGGAATTCATAGCGATCATTTATCTGCACATTAAAGTAGAAAAACTTATTAGATAAGCATCAAGAATAATGAAAACTTGCCCGTAAAAGAAGTGTGAGCTCAAGACCAAAAAGGTGCTGAATGGCAGTAAAGTAGCCAAGATGATTCTCAGTGATGTAATCTTAATTTAAAAACACAAGTATCTATTGACCTAAGAGTGCACACGATTTTTGCATAAATTTCAGGATCTGATCTAAACTCTCACATTCAATGAATACTGAATAGAAAAGCCATAGAAGAATATATAGTAATGAATTGCAGATTTGCAATGAATAAAACCGATCAAAATAAAATTAGTCAAAAAAATAAAAAAGATGATTACGTTATACACTGGATTGTCCAAGAGTTCCAATTCCATGAAGCACCGATACACCAAAATGGCCTTCCTGGTGGTATCTGATACACTTGGGATATGGATACGAAGGGAATGCAGTTGGATACATATTGAATTCACTCCATACATTGCTTGAATCCCTCTCTACTAACAACATCCATGCTTGTAACATCCAATCTTAAGAGTACCAAAGTATAGGATAACCATAGTTGCATCAATCACCAAAAAAAAAAAAGAGAAAGAACTATCACCATGAATATAGAGGAAAGGAAATCAGCAGACCCAAGCTTAGACAACAACAAGAACTGAAGATTCTCTAAGAGATACAAGAGAGAGACTTTTGAGCAACTCAGTGTCATTTAATAACACACCTTGAGTTCAACATTTAGTTCTATATCTCGAACATATGCAGGCCAAGAAGAGGGAAGGAAGGGGTGGGGATTGTAAATTATATGTTTCACAAAACAGTTCCCATACTTGAGTTTATGGCACTGTTGACATGTTTAAAATTGAAGAAACAACATAGATCATAGCCAAAACCAAGACATAAATGAGCAGTATATATACATTGAAAGTACAAGGCAAACAAGAATCATGCTACTATCAATAGAGTGAACTACTTTGTATTATAATTTATACGAAAATCATTAACCTATTTTGCAACGAAATCCATCACTTGAGCCTTATAGATATTTCTCCCAGCTTTTCTCACTATTTAGGCCATGGGAATCTGCCCTGCTTCTTCATTAGGATATTTGCTTTTAGATGTCACCAATGTGATTTAAACTACATGATTATTGTTAGTTGTGCGAAAACTATTTTTATTTTAATTCCAAAGGCAAGCAGGTTTCCTCACATAATCATCCCAAACTTAGATCCAAAAAGAACATGTACAAACATAGTGGCCCTTTTAATTGTCAAAACATTCTGGATTTATGGAGAAACTAGAGAACAATGAGAATTATTGAACATCAACTAACATGAATGAAATACACAATTAGTGAATAGTTACCTAGAAGGCAGGCTTTCTTGCTTAAAGCAATTATAATCTGCATGAACCCTTTTTTGGTAATGGATCCTTTGACTTGTCAATGCCACCAGCAGTACAAATTTCAGCCTTTATAGATCCTTTCATGCCTTCCCACCCCTTTAAACAAGCACTACAACTCCTTTCTGATTCTTTGCAATATTCATCCAAACTTTGTAGGTTACTCCTTAGCTTGTTAACAACATGTGCAACAAAACAGCCAATACAACCACCTGATCCACTCGTTAGCTTGTCAATGCCATAGCCGAATACATTTCCATCATTGTCGTTCATCAAAAGTAAGCGATTCAGCTCCTTTGTTGAATTCAAGAATATGTGTTCTGTTTGGTTGGCATGCTTCCCTAACACGTACACATATTCGGCAAAAACTGATCCGCTACAACTAGTACTAAGAAACCCATTACAAGTTCCTCCCGTACAATCTGATGCAGTCGTAGAAGAAAGCTGTAAATTGAGCAAACAACCATTGACTTGAATTTGGCAAAAGGTAAGATTAATGGCTATGAAGAAAGAAAAGAGAAGCATTATCATCGCACTAACTGATATTTGGTCATTTTTCAATGGAAGCAAGAAATTCCAAGGGAAGTTAATCAAAAATAAAGAATTCCATCAAGTTACTGAACCATGCTACTTTTTACTGAAAATGCAGCTTCAATTTTATTCATTTAATGTGGTTTTGTCACCCAACTTGTCTTCGTACTTTCTTTATTGTCTGCAGTTTTCTTCATTTTGATAACAAAAATGGCGGTCCCTCTCTTCAACCTCGCTCCTGCTTTGAGTGTCTCAAAGCTTTGCTTAGGGACGATGACTTTCGGCGAACAAAACACTTCGCGTCAGTCCTTTCAACTCCTCGATCGAGCATTCGACGCCGGAATCAACTTCTTCGACTCCGCTGAAATGTATCCAGTTCCACAGCGTGCAGAAACTCAAGGAAGGAGCGAGGCATATTTCGGCTGTTGGTTGATAGACAGAAAAATTCCTCGTGATCGTGTCATGTTCGCCACCAAGGTTTGTGGTCCTTCTGGTCAGATGACTTGGATTCGAGGTGGACCAGAAAGTTTGGATGCTAGGAATATAACAGAGGCCATTGACAAGAGTTTGGTACGAGTGAGAACCGATTATATTGACCTGTATCAAATCCACTGGCCTGATCGCTATGTTCCTATGTTTGGAGAAACTGAGTACGATCCAAGCAGACAGTTTTGTGCTGTGAGTATTCAGGAACAGCTGGAAGCTTTAGGGAGAGCTGTTGATGCTGGTAAGATCAGATACATTGGGCTCAGTAATGAAACACCATATGGTGTTATGAAATTCCTACAAGTTGCTGAAAGTGGTCCGGGCTATCCTAGAATAATATCTGTCCAGAACTCATACAATCTACTTGGCCGAAATTTTGATTCGGGGTTGGCTGAGTGCTGTCATCTGGAAAGGCTCAGCTTATTAGCTTACAGTCCTTTGGCAATGGGCATACTTTCAGGAAAGTATCACTCTGCCACTGGAGGTGCAGCTGATGCTCGTTTGAATCTGTTCAAAGGCAGATATGTGGAAGGTGAATCCAGATACAGCCTATCAAACACAATCATCAAAGAAGCCACAGAAGCCTATCTCAGAATTTCAGGGTGTTATGGCATTCATCTTGTATCTATCGCAATTGCCTTTGTTTTGAGACACCCTCTTGTTGGCAGTGCCATTTTTGGTGCGACAAAGGTGTGGCAGCTGGAACAGGTCCTCAAAGCATGTCATGTAGAACTTAGTGCTGAAATAATAGCAGACATTGACAAGGTTCATTCAAGGTTCCCGAATCCCTGCAGATGTATATTCTAATGGTAAACGAGAGCTTCTCCTACATGGGACGAGAAGAATCTACTATTTGGAAGGAATTGACATGTCAGACGTCGCCTGAATCAAACTTGTTGTCAAATTAGAAACTATTATTGTGATGGTATTTATTTATGTATTAAAAACAATTTTGGCTGCATAGTCATTGTAATTTATGGGATTAGTTGACCATTATGAACATGCTGTTGGCTTATTTATGTAAGCACTTGAATCAATCAAACTCCAATTAGATACTAAAAAAAATGTGGTTTTGTCAAGTTTCACAACTTCAATTCAGAAAGGCATACGTTTCATACATATATTAATATATAGAAAACAAGAAAAGCACAAAGCAAAAACACTATGATCAAAAGTAAGACCAGTAGAATAATAAAATTGTAGAAAATACATGTATTGAGGAGGCAACTAGTGTTATTTTCAACTCCAAATACCTAAATTGAGGAGGAAAGTAAGACTAGAAAGAAGCCAATTGGAATCAATCAGCCGAACTGATTACGCAATGTTCATAAAAAATTAAAAAAATTGTCTCCATGTCCAACAATCAAAACTAAAATGATTACCAACAAAAAAAGGAACAATATTAAACCCGAATGAAACCTTAAATATTCATTTCAAAATTATTATAATTAAGGTCTAACCATTGTTTAAATTTCCTAAAAATCACAAAGAGCCACACACTGCAACCAGGTATAATCGAAGTTCTATGTCTTTCCCTCTAAATCATCATGTCAAACAAATAAACACTATCAACAAGGGATAATAAAAAAGTTGGCTTTCCCTCTAAATCATTGTTTCTCAAATTGGGAAAGGGATGAGAAAGGGATAGGATTCGTTTTTTTTAGGGTTACAGAAGGGATTTGAGTTTGTAAAGGGACGAAATCGTGAATGCCCTTTACAAAATAGTCGCTCAAGAGAGAGAATACCTTGTTCAATTCCGCAGCGAGGAAAGGAGATGGTCTTTGGGCGTAGGAGGAGATGCTGGCACCACAAATTTTTCTGGAAGGAGAGGAAGGAGTGAAGAGAGATCGAGGGCGAGGTGAGAGAAGAGTTTTGGGATTTTATTTATCTAGGTTAATTAGGTTGCAAATCTGTAGGAAAGTTTTTCAGTTTCAAACATGGTTGCAAAATTGGGCGCCATTCTTTGCTCCAAATTTTGCCCAAAAGGACGGGAGGGAAATGAATTTTCATTGCTAACTCAGTTAATTTTCGTTGGACATTTTTCAAGTTGAAACTGATCTCTATTATGTTGCAAAATTTCGTTTCAATTGCCATGTTTTCTTGTAGTGACTCAACTACAACATTTAACTTAAAACGTTGTCTAATTTGACTCAAACACAACGTTTTCTTAAAAACGTTGTGCTTAAAATGTTGTGCATGCCCAGTTTTGTTGGAGTGACACAATGTTTTTAATAAAAACGTTGTGAAAAAGATCTTAAGACAACGTTTGGCAAAAAAACGTTGTGTAGTATGACCTTAACACAACATTTCCTTTAAAACGTTGTGAAAAAAATGTTGTAAAAAGTCATTTTTGTTGTAGTGGTATATAAACCCTTCAAACCTTTCATATTTTTCTAATGTGGGATAACCCACTTCCAACATTACCAATGTCCTACGTTAAACCTCTATAACTTATTCATCCGATATCCGAATTTGACAAATAAATATAGTAATCTTATGTACTCACGGAGAAGAACATAATTCCACAATTATCATAGTCATTACATAAATGACTCACAAATAAATTAGTGCCTTAAAGCCCCAATTTACTTCACTTAAAAACACTAGTTTTCCAACAATCCCCTACATGAAGGAAATTGACGATAATGGTGATAGACTTCAACAGTTGAAACCTGCATAGGATAGGTAGGTGTTAACCTTTGAACCTTCCCTTGTGAAAGCATGCTAACTTTACCGGCTGATCAGTAGACATGATGTCTTTGAACTGTTCTGCCTTAGGAGTAAACGATTACATACTTCACACAGGAATCTTCTTGACACAATTCAGTTCTCATAGTTATGTTCATTCATGGCCCTGAACATATGCCTAGTTCTACAAGAGGGTCTAAGAATTGAGTCTCATGCAATTCTCTTTGAAGTGGCCTCACTTCTCTCTCACATAGGTGATTCTTAAGAATCATTAAAAGCCATATGCTTATCCTTTTACTTACACTCATCACTTGATAAAAGATGAATCCCCCATAGTGACTCAAAATCTTTTTACAATTAGGTTGTCCCTTTGAACCTAGATCTTGGAATCTCCAGTCAACTAGGTTGGGTTTCTATTGTATAGACTTATTTTTCAAGAGGTTTGAGACCCATTCCTCTTGATGACTTTTCAACTAACTCTCGATTTAACCCTTTGGTTAACGGATCCGCTATGGTATCCTTTGACTTTACGTAGTCAATAGAGATAGTACCAGTTGAGAGTAGTTGTCTAATGGTATTATGTCTACGACGTATGTGTCTAGACTTACCATTTTACATGTTGCTCTATGCCCCGCCAATAGCTGATTGACTGTCACAATGTATGCAAATTGCTGGCACAGGTTTTGTCCATCTTGGAATATCTTCTATAAATTGGCGTAGCCATTCAGCTTCTTCACCCCTTTTATCTAGAGCTATAAACTCAAACTCCATCGTGGATCTAGCTAATATAGTCTGTTTAGAAGATTTTCATGATATGGCTGCACCTACCAAAGTGAATACAAATCCACTAGTAGACCTTGAGTCTTTAATATCAGAGATCCAATTAGCATCTGTATATTCTTCTATCACTGCTGGATCTCTTGTATAGTGCAGTCCACAATCACGAGTATATCTTAAGTACCTTAGTACCCTGACTATCACTTTCCAATGATCAGTCCCAGGATTACTAGTATATCTACTCAGTCTACTCACAAGCATAGGCAATATCTGGCCTTGTACAACTCATTAAGTACATCAGACTTCCTATGATTCTCGAGTATTCTACCTGAGAACCAGTCTCACCTCTATTCTTTAATAGATGCAGACTTGTGTCAATAGGAGTTCTAGCTATTGCAATGTCATCCTTGCTAAACTTCTCTAGAATTTTATCCACATAGTGTGACTGATTTAAAGTAAGTCCACTTGAAATTCTAGAAACTTTAACACCAAGGATTATATCAGCTAACCCCATATCTTTCATGTCAAATTTCGAGTTTAACATGTTTTTTGTAGATTTAATCATATTATCATTGCTACCAATGATAGGCATTTCGTCTACGTACAGACATAAAATTATATAGCCTTTTTCAGTGTCCTTTATATATACACATTTATCACATTCATTGATTTTAAATCCACAACCCAACATGGCATTATCAAATTTCTCATGCCATTGTTTTGGTGCTTGTTTTAAGCCATACAAAGACTTAACCAACTTGCACACTTTGTTTTCTTGCCCTGGAGCAGAAAACTCTTCTGGTTGTTCCATGTAAATCTCCTCTTCTAAATCACCATTTAGAAAGGCAGTCTTTACATCCATTTGATGTACTTCTAGATTTCGCAATGCGGCAATAGCAAGTACTAATCTAATGGAGGTTATTCTCGTAACAGGAGAATAAGTATCAAAGTAATCAAGGCCTTCATATTGTCTGTAACCTTTAATTACAAGTCTGGCCTTATACTTATCAATTGTTCCATCTACTTTCATTTTCTTCTTGAAAATCCACTTATAACCTAATGGTTTACTTCCTTGAGGAAGATCCACTAGTTCCCAAGAGTGATTTTGAAGAATGGAATCAATTTCACTTTTAATGGCTTCTTTCCATTGAGGTCCCTCGGAGGAACTCACGACCTCTTTGTAGCTTTGAGGTTCACTTTCTAGCATGTAGGTAAGAAAATCTGGACCAAAAGATTTTTCTACCCTACTTCTTTTGCTACGTCGAGGTTCCACCTCTTCTTTCTTATTCTCTTCATGTTCTTCTTCTTCCGAAGCATGTACCCATTTAGATGAGTTAGACTCATCGCTTCTCTTACAAGGAAATACATTTTCGAAGAAAGAAACATTTCGAGATTTCATTATTGTATTCTTGTGTATGTCTTCTATCTTAGACTCGTGTACAAGAAAACGATAAGCACTGTTGTTATGTGCATAACCAATTAATATGCAAATCAATAGTTTTTAGTCCTATTTTCACCTTTTTAGGTAAAGGAACAGCAACCTTTGTAAGACACGCCCACACTCGCAAGTATTTGTAGGATGGAACTCTTCCATGCCACATCTCGTAAGGGCTTTTGTTAAGTTTCTTGCGGGGTATTTTATTTAAAAGGTAATTAGCTGACAAAACAGCTTCTCCCCACATGTTCTGTGGTAATCAGAACATAACAACATGGCATTCATCATCTTTTTAAGAGTTCGATTTTTGCGTTATCCAATGCCATTCTGTTGAGGTGCATAAGGTGCAGTGGTTTCGTGAATTATTCCATGCTTAGCGCAAAATTTAGCGAATGGTGATTCATATTCACCTCCACGGTCACTTCTTAACATCTTAATCTTCTTGTTAAGTTGATTCTCAACTTCAGTTTTGTAGAGAATAAACTTCTCTATTGCTTCATCTTTACTTTTAAGAAGATACACATAATAAAATCTTGTGTTATCATCAACAAAAGTTATGAAGTACTTGTTCCCACCACGTGATTGTATTGATTTAAAATCACACACATCAGTGTGAATTAATCCAAGTGGTTCACTATTTCTTTCAATAGAATGAAAGGACGTTCTCGTTAACTTTGCTTCTACACAAGTTTCACACTTGTGATTTTTATCAATTTGGAATTTTGGTATGCATTCCATGTTAATTAGTCTACGTAAAGTACCATAATTAACATGTCCTAGTCTACCATGCCACAAATTGGAAGACTCAAGCAAGTAAACAGAAGATTTGTTCTTATTATTAATGCTCTTAGGCTTGACAACCATTACAGATAGCTTAAACAGCCCATCATTAACATACCCTTTGCCTACAAACATTCCATTTTTAGCCAAAGTTACAACATCAGACTCAAAAACAACACGGAAGCCATGCTTCACAAGCAAAGATCCAGACACTAGATTTTTTCGGATTTCTGGCACATAGAGCACGTTGTTGAGAGTCAATTCCTTCCCTGAAGTCATCTTCAATACCACTTTCCCTTGACCTTTGATATCAGAGGTGGCAGAATTACCCATATAGAGCTTTTCCCCATTCTCAGCAGCTTCAAAGGTGCTGAACATCTTCTTGTTGGAGCAGACGTGCCTAGTAGCACCAGTGTCAATCCACCACTGATTTGGGTTTGAACCCACCAAATTGACTTCAGAGATCACCGCAGCAAGGTTGATATCTGACACATCTTAAGCAATGCCATCCACAAGATTGGCTTCACGCTCCCTCTTTGGTTTCTTGCAAACCGTGGACTTGTGACCCATGCCTCCACAGTTGTAGCAGTTTCCAAGAAACTTCTTCTTCTTAGAAACTCCTCCCTTGGGACCTAAGTTTGTCCCTTTTCTAGCTCTAGCAAAATTTCCTTTGCCTTTGGAGCTTTGACCATGCTCCACAACATTGGCTTTAGCAGCCATAGAAGTGATCGTTTTCTTATCATTGCCTCTGTTGTCCTCTTCTATGCGAAGACGAACAACAAGCTGTTCAACAGTCATCTCCTTTCGTTTATGCTTTAGGTAACTCTTGAAATCTTTCCAAGCTAGAGGCAATTTTTCAATAATTGCAGCCACCTTGAAGGTTTCACTAATTTCCATCCCCTCTGTTTCAATTTCAGAGTAAAGCACTTGCAGCTCCTGTACTTGACTGTACACAGATTTAGAATCTGTCATTTTGTAGTCCAGGAATCTACCAACTATGAACTTCTTGGCCCCAGCATCCTCGGAGGTGTACTTGTGGTCAAGAGAGTTCCATAGTTCCTTTGCCGTTTTCTTAAAACAATAAACTTCGTATAACGAGTCTTCCAACTCGTTCAGTATATAGTTCTTGCGAAGGAAATCAGCTTGATTCCATGCATCCAAAGCACTAACGGCTTGGAAATCACCATCTTCACCAACATTTGGAGGATCTTCTTTCAGAAACCTTGCCAAATGAAGCGTGGTCAAGTAAAATAGCATCTTCTGCTGCCAGCGCTTGAAATTCAACCCTTTTGAATTTATCCGGTTTCTCACTATGGTTCACCGGCAGATGTGGAACAGTCACCATTTGAGCCATGGCTGCTGCATTGGTCATAGTAGAGTTCGAGTTCGAAGGATCTCCAGTCACAGTCTTTTCAGTTCCAGTTCCAGTATTAGGAGCTAAGGTATTGTTCTCGTTAGTCATATCTGAAATACGACAATAATTTGTAAGTTTATAGAGTTCTCTATAGAAGAGATTATTGTTATCTGAAATAACAATAATAACCACAAAAATAAATAACGTTTCAAGATTGTTGGGTAAAACCCTATACAATCTTACATAATTTAAATAAAAAGAAAACAAAACTGTTAAGCTTCTGGTTGCAGAGGACTTGTGAAGTCTACTGGTCGCTTTGAAAAATGTCTACTGGTGACTTATAACAATGTCTGCTGTTGACTTACTTCGAAGTCTACTGGTGGCTTAGTCCCAAGTCTGCTAGTGGCTTTGGACTAAGTCTGCTGGTGATGGTCTTCTGGTGACTTGGTACAAAGTCTGTTGGTGGCTTTGGATCAAGTCTGCTGGTGGAAGTCTTCTGGTGAAGGTCTGCTGGCGGAAGTACCGCAAGTCTTCCGGTGAAAAGACTAATGTCTGCCGGTGGAAGACTGATGTCTGCTGGTGGAAGGAAAGCGTGACCGAGGCATGTGTAACACACAGTTTCCTTGAAACGTTATTCGTCCCACTCCCTGTAAGTTCGTGGAGTTCTTACACGGGACGATCGTCTCCCAGGATACAACGGCAGTACTGGATGACTTTGCACTAAAGGTCCGGCGAACTGAACTAGTGCCTGTAATCTATCACCAAACAGGAGGCCAAGAAGAAGGATGTTCAATATGCAATGCTAATGCAAGTGTATAAGAGGAAGAAGAATTTCGTGTTCTCTGTTCAGTGTGTCCTTTGTTGTGGAGAATGGTTCCTTTATATAGGTCAGAAAATCAACACGCTTTAATTACTAAAACGTTTTGATTATCCCCATCAACCACTCAATTAAAGCAGACATTAAGACAGAATTAATATGTCCATTAAAACAGAAATTAATCTACTCTTTAATGTTGGAGTAACGAAAAATTGAATTTAAAATTCAAAAGAAAAATGTGCAAAAGGCAGGTTTGTTTAGGTAGCACAATTTGGTCTGACATTCGTGTCTGCACTGCGGGCACGGGAGGGATAGCTCTTTCTATACAAGCTTACCCAAAGACAAGGGAACCTTTGTATATAAACCCTTTAAGCCTTTCATATTTTTCTAATGTGGGATAACTCACTTCCAACATTACCAATGTCCTACTTTAAACCTCTATAACTTATTCATCCGATATTCGAATTTGACAAATAAATATAGTATTCTTATGTACTCACGGAGAAGAACATAATTTCACAATTATCATAGTCATTACATAAATGACTCATAAATAAATTAGTGCCTCAAAGTCTCAATTTACTGCACTTAAAAACACTAGTTTTCCAAGAGTATATATGAGGGGGGACACATTGCTCGGGACTAAAAACTACCAACTATAAGAAGGGATTAGTCTAAAACCTAATATGGTTTGACAACACTTTCTGGCAGAATTATTAATCAAATATTATATCCATACATATTTATATATATAATATTAATAACTATATCATTTGGAGATTAGTCTAAAATCCAATGGGGTACGACACTGTGAAGAACTAAAAACTATCAACTATATCCATCTATCAAAGTTATAACTCCAAGTCATTAAACTTAAAAAAATAAAAAATAAAAAATATTTAGAATAAACAAATGTTAAAATTTATAAACAAAAAAAATAAATAAATATTTACTCACTTCGTTTATAAAAAATAGTTCATCATTCTTTTTTTCTATCACGTTCGAAAAAAAGTGCTAACTTTGTTAAATTTTTTATTTTGAAATGTCACCTTCACTAAGTTATCTTAATTCAAACTTTTAAGTGATTGGTCCTACCTCACATAATATTACACTTTATATATTTTTAACCAACTAGTTTTACATATATATACGTTAAACACACGGACAAAAATATTTTTAAATTAAATAATATTTAAGTAAAACGAATAAGTAAATCAAAATCAAAAGAAAAAATTAAGAAAAATAATGTATCCGACAACTACTTAACTATAAATATATCATTTTATTACTAATATTATAGATTTTGAAAATTTTCCTTATATACAACATGTATTGTTTTATTAGTTGGTTTTTCATCTTTATCAGTATTAGGGTAATGATATCCTTACAACTATTCTTATCACTAGGGGTGGCAATTTAAGGCACAACACGATTGACCGACATGAACACGACACGAAATTATACGGTTTGGGTTAGGGCTTATCGGGTTCGGGCCGTTGTAGGGCCAACACGATAAGACACGATAAAAAATGGGTTGTTATCGGACTAGCTTGATAAGCACGCACGATAAGACACGATAACTAAAATATATATGTTTTAAAAATATATTTTTAAAAATTTACTAGGGGTTATTCATTTCTTTCGAACTATTTTCATGATTATTTTATGGTTTTATCATTTGAAAATTTATGACTTTTAAACTTTCAACTATTTATATTGATAAATGTTCAAAATATGTATTAAAAAATTAAAAATATATATTATATAATGTTTATTGGGCTTAACGGGCCTGACTAAATAAATCGTGTTTTTTTGCTTATCGTGTCTATCGTGTCGTGTCGTGCTTTTCGTGTTTTTATCGTGTCGTGTTCGAGTTTTAATATTAGGCCCGATAAGCTTATCGTGCCGTGTTCGTGTTCGTGCTTATCGTGTCGTGCCGTTATTGTGCCGGCCCGATAACAGCCCAGCACGACCGATTTGCCACCCCTACTTATCACTTTCCTTACAACTATGTATTTGTCAAAAGTAACTTAGGTGAGTCATCATTTCACAAATGCATAGTTATAAGGAGAGTGGTAAGAATAGTTGTAGGGATAACATTACTCTCAATATTAATATCTTCAAGTCAGAACGATTTGTTACCATAGAAACTGTGACATACAACTGATCATGACTAAATATTAGCTTTTTCAAAAAGAGTCATACATGCGAAAGTGATTGACCTTGACTTTTGTTAATTGTCATGACATACAATACTACTAATGTAAATTATCTTCTCTGGAAACTTGAAAGATAACCTCACATCTGATGGAGGCAATGACATTCTTGGTATAAGCATTTTGTCTCCAATATTGCTTCCATTCGAAAAGTTTGTTTCAAGAGCGTGATTCTCAAGCATGGTAATGATTAGTTTTGTTCTATTGCACAACTCTATAGGAGGGTCAATGTTTTTCAATAACATCACCGAAACACCAACATTAAGTGTTAATTCATGGTTAGGCAACGTTGAACACTTTATACCATTTAAAAACTCTGTAAAATGAATGTCTTCAAACAAAATTGTGTTGTTCTCTACTCTACACATAGAATTTGAACTCAAATAAGTTCTTCATCCTAAGTGATTGCTATAAACCATGTACTCATTTATGGTGTCAACAATATCAAGAATCGGGACAAGTGTAACTCCTCCTTGCAAATATGACACGTCATAAAAGACTCTAAAAATCACAGATATATACTTTCAACAATTTACTGGATCATATTTAATGCATTAACCAAAAGACCATTTGAAACTTCTATTATTACAACACCATCATTTTCACCACCATATGTACCGTCGTCGATACTTAAAATCCACTCAGAAAATGCCTTCAACACGAGATCGCATTCGTCATTGCCAAAAACTTGTAGTCTCATGTTTTTTCTAAGTCTCAAAATTTTGCAATGTGTCCATAAATGGTACAATTTATGATCATGTTAACAAAAGATATATCGAGTTCTTTCAAATGATCATTATGGTGACATTGTTTTGATTCCAAGAATGTTACTGACATAATCTCATCATAAAATTTCATTCAAATTTCAGATAAGACAGTTTCCTTTCATGGTGTTTTACGCAATGTTTATATATATGGGTAATGTTAACACTCAGAATTAATTCCCCATGGATAAAATAATGTAAACTACCCAAATTGTCCTCTTACTTTTTGATTTTTTTTTCCAAATTGGTCCTTTTAAAAAAAATCTTGTACTGATCAAACTTGACGTCATTGATCGTTCCATCTAGTTTTGTTAGTTTTCAACCGTTAAGTTAGCACTGCAAAACGTACGAGGACCATTTGTGATTATACGACTTTGATTGTACAATGTACATCATCAAGCAACAATGTCAGCTGCTCTCTCTACCCCCAATTTGAAACACATCTCCCCCAACCATTTCATACTCTCTCTCTTTTTTTTTTTTTTTTTTTTGACTTTTTCTTTCTCCATTAGGCCTGGCAATTCATATCCCTTTCTTGACCAAGCTTTCTCATGTCCATATGCATGCCTAGTGCGACCACTAATTGATGGACATCATATGGAAATTTGAAAGTGGTGGGCAAAAAAGGTCATCCATTAACTGACATGGGCTTATGTGGCTATAAATAGACACAAATGTTGTTATTAATTGACATGAACGCATGTGGGCACAAATAGACAACATCCAATAGCCAGTCAGGCAGTCAGTCACTATCACCTCTGGCAACTCTACCGTTCACCATCGCTTTTGACGAAAAACTTCAGTAGCTACCATCGCCGCCGGCGACAATCTCCAGCGACCACCACCTCATCATGCGATAATCTCAGGCAATCACCACTGCCACCGGAGACCATACCCTCTTTGTCGACCTTCTCCAGTGGTCTATATCACCGTCCACCTACGCGGAATGGACTTCATTTATGCTCAGGTTAGACAACTCAGTCTATCAAAATATTGAACACGATTGTTGCAAATGCCTATGGCCATGATAGTTGTGTAGGGAATTTCTATCAATATTATTTAATTTGGAATCGCATAATTGCAAAATCCAACAAGTTCGCCATGGTTGTCGCCGTTGCGTGGGAGGGTGCCAACCCTCGTCACAGCATATGGTGAAAGAAACCAACATATTTTAATGAGTGGACTATTTTGTCCATAAAAAAATTAATGGCTGAAGATTAAAGAAGTTTGACCAGAAGAACCACATGGTTTTACCCTATCGGTACAAGGATTAAAATACAACGTAGGACGCCATCTGAAAAAAATTCAAAAAGTTTGGGGACCATTTTAGCTGTTTGAGTTTTTTTGCATTGTTTGACTTGCTTTTTTGAGTAAATAGAAGACAGGTTGTTCTTCTCTCTCTGGCCACAAATGGCCAATGGCACGCACGGTTTGGCTTAGGGATCCAAAGAAGCATTCAGATGATGAATACGCGTGTCATCACATAACTCGCCTATACATCTAATACCACGTGATGACTACGATGTCTCACGTGGCCACGATTGGACCTGTGTCCCCACACAGGACTAATCAAAACGTGCACTCTTTCCTCTTCCTCTACCTTTTTCTTTTTATTTTTAGAGTTTTTATTGATGGAAATATACGTGACTCGTGAGCCATGCGTTAGGTATAATACTCTATATACCAATAAGATACTCTATATTTGAGAAGTTTTATAATTAAATCATACTATTCTATTTTAAAATATTTTAAATTAAAGATTCTATTTTAAAAAAAAATTCATAAAAATATTATTTTATTACTAATAAAATATTAAAAATGTGATTTTTATTAAAAAGTTTGATTTTCAACCGAGATTTTTTATCCAAAACAAAGAGAGTATATAATTAGTATTAGAATTGATCATAATTATAATAATATTTTATCATAATTAATACTCCCTCATTTCGACAAAAAGTCACCACTTGAAAGTCTTTTTTTTTAAATGGCACCTTTAATTGCTAATGAGTAATAAAATGACATTTTCAATCCTTAATTTTTGAAAATGAACTCTTTAAGTGAAATATCTCAAAATGGAATAGTTGATTTTTTGTCCGAACGGAGGGAGTACTCAATTTATTCTTAAATAATTGTTATGTTTTATTTTCGTCAGTTTCAAAATACTCCATCCATTCCGAACTAAAAGTCCCCGTTTGAAAATCAAATTTTTTAAAAAAATTACACTTTTAGTAGCTTATTAGTGATAAAAAAAATACTTTAATACCTTAATTTTTTGAAAATATGTTTTTTAAGTGAAACATCTCAAAATGGAATAGTGAGCTATTTGCCTGAAACAGAGAGAGTAATTATTTTGTTTCTAAACTTTACTTTTTAAGAAAACTTTTTTACCATTACATCTTTATTTTTTCATAGAATTTTAAATATAGACCACAATTTCACAGGCTTTAAATTAAATTACATATATATCAATATTAATAATATAATCAATTTACTTTTTCTTTATCTGAATGCTCATTAAAACATAATGATTTTTTAGGAATTGATGATGTATATTAGTATCAAATATAGAGTATAAAGTTGAAAAATATTGAATATAGTATTTCGACCACATTTTTTCCTTATCCATTACATCATTAACTATTGTATTAAATAATTACATGTTTGAGAAAATATACCCCTTGATTACTTGTATATATTAAGTTAAATAATAAAGTTACTTTTTTAACTACTTTATAACTTTATTTTGTTAGTTCAAAACATCAATAAACATTATAGTTATTCTATATTTATTTTAACTTTAAAATGCTTAATTAATTAAGCTTATGACTGAAATTATCTTGCATAATTAAAAAATTAATATCATATTGACAATTTTTCTTCTACCGAACTTAATTTGAGAAAATGCACGGTCTTTGGTTATTAAAATAAAAAATTAAAAGTGTGATTTGAAGAATATAAATATAAAAAATATATCCAACAAAATACAGTGTGAAATAGTTTTATAAAATTTTAAAACCTTTTGTTTACCTATATAAATGATTCAACATTTTAGTTATTGACTTGATTGAAACCAATATTCAAAAAATACTTATCTTATTGCTATTATTGGATTTTTTTTATATAAAAAAGTAATATTCTTCCACTTGTTTAAATTATTTTATTGTGATACTAATATATCCAACATTTTCTAAAATTTTGTTAAGCAAATGCCTTAATTATACTCCCTCCGTCCCTAAATTATCGTCCTCCTTTCCTTTTTCGTCCGTCCCAAAATAATTGTCCACTTTGAAACTTACCTTTTTAGAACATCACTTTTACCACTTTACCCTTACTTTTTCACTCTACTTTAATTATGGGCCACATATACATGAACATTAAAGGAAACTACACATTAAACCAATATAAATAATCAAGTCAATTACTTTTTCTTAAACTGTGCGTCGGGTCAACCCAGACGATTATTTAGGGACGAAGGGAGTATTATTTTTATGATAATGAAATATGAGGCATGAGTTATAAGTGAAATTGTTTAAACATATTTATTACTAAAAAAAAAAAAAGAATAACTACCTTGTTTGTTAAGAATCAAAAAGTATTTTGAAAAAAGTAAAAATAGTAGAAGAATAACTATCTTGTTTGTTGAGAATCAACAAATAATATGAAAGTAAAACATATACTTCATTTCAAATGACAAGTGTGTAAAGGGTAAATATGTCTAAATATATAATTATCTAATGCAATAACTAATAATGTAGTCGATAAACAAAAAAACGTAGTAGAAATAGCCTCTTCCTTTTTGAAAATAAAATTTTAAATAATACTTCTCAAAATAATACTCCCTCCGTTCCGACAAAGAGTCCATTATTATATTTTGAGATGTTTCACTTCAAAAGTTCACTTTTAAAAATTAGGGCATAAAAGTGTTATTTTCTTAAAAAGTTTGACTTTCAAACTGGACTCTTTACCAGAATGAAAGGAGTATAATTATAGACTTATTGCTTGAAACGAGGGGAGTATCGATAAGCTTATATAATACGAGATTGGAGGTGTTGAATAGGTTAAGAGCTTTCGGGAGGCGAATGGTTGCGTTGGGTGAGTTGGATCAAGATGTTGTTGGGCTTATAATGAAATAGGATATCTGGCCTAAGTAATCCAAGCTCCAAACATATTAAGAATCAAGGTTGAGACTTTCTTTGTAAATGCATTCTGGTGTTAGAATTAGTACAACGTACTAATGAAATATCAATTTGACATAGCTTAGGATAGGTTGTATAGAACGTACCTTTTCTCAGATTTAGAGGGGTTTATGTAGCCCTCGACTTCAACTACCGAGTAAATGCATTAACTATCCGGCCATAGATCGTGGGCATTAACTAGGTCACGTCTGGAACATGGGGACGGTTTTCATGCCACTAACCCCCCACGTTTGAACAACCGTTACAAATAGAGCTGATGAGAACTTAGCGAGCTTGATAAGGAGGTATTCTCCTACTCGCTAAACACTTGGCCCCCCAGTTAACAAATGGGGAACAATTCACATGTCCTGCTCGCATATTTTGTCGGGTGTAATACTCTAGTCGCTATTTCATCTTGGTCGTTAACATTATCTTCTATTTCAACGGTGGATTAGTATCTCCATACCACCCCAGTCTTCATATTCGCTTAAAAACCGTTTATGGTTCTTCTTTTCTTTTTGTTTTAGATTTTGGCTGGTATGTATTGTAAAATTATATTTTTAAAACATAATTATAGTAATTTCTATCCCCGATTAAGTTAATTATTTAGTCAAAAGTAAGTTTATTAATATCCCCTTACATGCGTGTTCTAATAGGGTGTTAGCTTGTCTTATGCTATAATACTAAGTTATTACCTGTAGTGCAATACACGGTTGATTTAGTGTTGTTTCTGAAACTTAATTTTGTAAATATAATCTGCAAGCTATTTGAATGAATCAACAATAACAAGATGTCCTCATAATAATAAATAAATAAAAAGGCGTGAGATCATACATAAAATTCATGCGAATTATAAAATCGAACAAATATTCTTAGTGTGAGTGTGAGACGGAAGGAGGGGAGGGGAAGTATTATGAAGACAGACTCGTCAAGGAGGTGTTTGATGGAGAGAAACTATTTCGCAGTGATTGTTTGTGGTGTTGGTGGAACACGTTTAATTAAATTGGATAAAATCTATTTTAAATTGACAGAGTTTTAGTAAAATAATAAAAATTAAAAAACTTATACCATGAGAATTGAGGAGTCCTAATCAAATAAAATTTATTTAAATCAAATATAATAAAATCTATATGGTACAAACCGATTTGGCAGCAAAAAGAAGTAAAAAAAAAAAACTTTTACCATGAGAATAGAAGAGTTTTAATAATTTGAAACACGTCTAAACCAAATGTGATAAAATTTATATTTCAAAACAAACTTTTGCCATGAAAATTTGGAGTCCTAATCAAGTGAAATACGTTTAAATCAAATGTGATAAAATCTATATGGTATTAACCGATTTCGACAAAAAAAATGGTAAAAATAAAAAAAATAAAAAAATAATCATGTATAAAGGAAGTTCCACCTTTAAAAACTATCATGTTTTAATTTTTTGTAGCAATTTTTTTTTATATATAGATTGAGAGAGAGAGAGGGGGGGGGATAGTACCGTATGCACGGATTTTAATAGTTTTTTTTTTGCAAAAGTTTTTTATAATAAGATGATTTTCTAAACTTGTAATAAATAATTAAAAATTTTAATTAGAATAATTTGAAAAAAAATGAAAAATATTCAAAATTGATCTTTTGAACATGTAATTGAAAGATTAAAACCTATGAGAATTGATAAAATCTATCAGCAAAAAAAATTATCATTAAAATTTGGAGTTCTAATCAAGCGAAACGTGTTTAAATCAAATGTTATAAAATATATTCGGTATTAACCGATTTTGGCAGCAAAAAATTGTAAAATAAAAAACTTTTACCATGTATAAAGGAGACATCAGTTTTAAAATCTATCTGGTTTTAATTTTTTTCCAGAAAAAAAAAAGAATTTATATATATAGTACCGTATGCACAGTCTTAGTATTTTTTATTTTTATTTTGCAAAAATTGTTTATAATAAGATTATTTTCTAAACTTGTAATAAATAGTTAAGATTTTAATTAGAAAAATTGAAAAAAATTGAAAAATAAGGTAAATATTCACAATTGATCATATGAATATTTAATTGAAAGATTAAAACCTATGAGAATTGATAAAATATATCTGCCAAAAAAAATTACCATGAAAATTTAATCCTAATCAAGTGAAACGCGTTTAAATCAAATGTGATAAAATATATCTATTATTAACCGATTTTGGCAGAAAAAATGGTAAAAAAAGCTTTTACAATGTATAAATGATGCAATAGTTTTAAAATTTAATATATATATATATATATATATATATATATATATATATATATATATATATATATATATATATATATATATATAATACCGTAAGCACAGTTTTAAGGTAAATATTCACAATTGATCATATGAATATGTAATTAAATGAATTGATAAAATCTATTTGCCAAAAAAAATTACCATGAAAATTTGGAGTCATAATCAAGTGAAACACGTTTAAATCAAATCTGATAAAATATATCCAGTATTAATTAATTTTGGAAGAAAAAATGGTAAAAAAAAAATTTATTATGTATAAAGGAAACATCAGTTTTAAAATGGATCCGGTTTAAAATAATAATATGTATACATATATAGTACAATATGCACGATTTTAATAGTTTTTTTTGTGTGCAAAAGTTGTTTATAGTAAAATGATTTTCTAAACTTGTAATAAATAGTTAAATATTTTAATTTAAATAATATGAAAGCAACAAAAAATAAGGTAAATATTCAAAATTGATCATATGAATATATAATTGAAAGATTAAATCTATGATAATTGATAAAATCTATTCATAAAAGAACACTTTTACCATAAAAAATTGGATTCCTAATCAATTTAGATTTATGATTTTTATCTTAAACTAATCAATTTTGAAAAAAATAAAAAACTTTTACCATTTCGATGGTAATATGTGGCATCACAAAATCCTTTTAAAAGTTTTAGTTTTTCACAGAAAACCGCCACGTGGCAGCAACGGCTTCTGTTTTAATAAAAATTATAGTATATAGATAGATTGAGATGTTGTATTAAAAAGACAATATTTTGATTTTTTATTATATTAAATAAACAATTATAGACCGTATCCATTATATATACAGAGGCAAAGAGTGGAATGAAAGTGAGAGGTAGTTATGAGGAGGGTGGGGAAAGAAGAGTCAAATGTTGCCTTAACCTGCATTTGCACCTGCACCTGCACTTGAACCTGATCTTCACTTTCTGTATCTTCTTCTTCCATGCTCATAATTGTATTACGTATGACACAGAAGATCGATATGCTGCAGGTGCAAGGACAAGTGCAGGCTAATGCCACTCTGACTACACTATATTACTTATTTTTTAAATTTCCCCTCTCCTCAAAAATATATTACTTCTCCGGCCATCATCCCCTCTCTCTCTCTCTCTCTCTCTCTCATGTTCCTTGGGATTTTCAATGGTCTGAGATACTTTGGCTTTATCGTTTCAGGGTAAGTGAGGAATCTGGAATCGGCTGACGACGAGAGCATATTCTTTGGTAGGTAAAGATGGATCTTAGATCGTAGCACGACGGATTTCTACTCTCTCACAATTTAACCCACAATACACGGACACGGTGGGTCGGATCTTTCATAAAATACTCGTAAGATCTTCTTTCCTAAATTTTTGTCTGGTATGTATTACAAAGGTGAATCCATTAAGTACAGAAAACAAGTACTAAGTTACAATCATGAATTATAGATAATTTTGAAAACAATACTTTCATGCAGTTTGTTTTATACATTATATTTCTATATATATTGAATTAAGCCAGTTAAGATTTAAAACCTAATATTAGGTAAACATCCCAAAAATACACATTCTTCTTCTATTTATATTTATTTCTTGGAGTTTACAGATCTTGTCGGTCTTTAGTCGGATGTTTTGATAAGTAAGGATTTCTGATATAGATAATTAATATTTAATTAATCAGATTAACGGATCGGATGAGATTGAAAATATAAATAATCAAACCAGGGTCGGATATTGCTATATCCAATCAATTGGAAAGCGTATATTGATTTTAGTAGTATGACTCGAGATCTGTTCGATAAAGTTTGGATCGTCTCTAAGCCAAATTTATTTTTCAAATCAAGTTAAATCTGATACTCCATTCGTCACTAAATTATCGTTTTATTTTATTTTTCTTCCGTCCCAAAATAATTATCCAGTTTGAAACTTATTTTTTAGAACATCATTTTTATCACTTTACTCATATTTTTAACCCTATTTTAATTATGGGTCACATACACATGAGTTTTAAAAAAATTACAAATTAAACTAATATAAATAATCAAGTTAATTGTTTTTTTTTTTAATCCATATATGGGATCAACTAGAACATAGTTTAAAGACGGAGGAGTACATCATAAAACTGGACTTTCTCGCAATACTCCTAAATTCATCCTATACAAATCTTATGATCCATGGCTTCTTGTGCAGACTAGCCAGTACTTAATGAGGTACAGTTTGATGTATATGTACCTTCTTCTTTATTTTATCTTAATAATTATTAATTCATGAATATTTTCTCATTAAAAAACATATAAATTTTCTTGAGCGGAGCTAAGTTTAAGCTTTGAGTTTCACTATTGAACAACTCGGACAACTGCCCGTAAACGGCCCAAACTCAAAAGTTCTATGTGTAGCTCATGCACTGATCCACTAAGTAAGTAATATTTTTGGTTACTACAAACTGACTCATAATTCTATGAATGATGATTATATATAATAGTAGTATGTGGCTACTGTATAAACAATTAAACACATTAAATCTTACATCTGCACGACGTGAGATTAGGGGTATTACATGCACAGTCTTCTTCAACTATCTCCTGGTCTATTTCCATGCTTATTCAAGTACATGTAGCTTTCTAAATTATTTACTTTTTTAAGAGCATCTACAATAATGAGAATTCTTAATCCAATTTTTAATTCGATCTCACTGTCATCATATATTTGAAGAATTTTTTTTTTTTCACAATGGTTTTCATTCTTACTCAATACTTATATGGGTCTTACTACCAAAACATTCACTTTATTTACATTACTTTTTATTTTTATATTTTTCAAACAAATTAATTAATTTGTAAATTGTTTTATAAATAAATTAATTCATTTTTAAGTTTAATGAATATATGTAATTTTAAATATTATTTATAAATAAAATAATTTAATTCGTTTATATTTTCAAATAAATAAATGTATTTAACTTTAATTATTATATTTCATTTTCAAATATTTCGTTTAAATAATAAAATAATTTATAGTTGGGAAAATTTGGTGGGTATTGGGGTTACCGAAATCTGAAAATATTGAACATTTTCTGGAATTGGACAATTTTGGGAATTTTGATCATTACCAGAATTTTCATCCATTTGGGATAAAAAATAAATAAATTATAAAGAGATTGAAGAGTGAATTTTTAGGAGTGAAAATGGAGAGTGAATTTTTAGAAGAGGGAAAGAAGAGTGAATTTTTTTAAAAAGAGAATAAAGAGTGAACTTTTAGAAGAGAAAATATATAATACAATAGGGCTCACTCTCGCACGCTCGCAATTGACTTGGGATAAAAATAGATCAGAATTTATTGTTTTACAAAAATTCTACGGTTATGATTAAAAGTTATCTTTCACACGTGCAGAGACGGTTGGAACTTCTTACGCGGTATTTGTTTAGTATTCTACTTTGCGGTATTTGTTCCGTATTACAATGGAAGAACCACTTCTTCTCCAGCCTCGCCTGCCCTCTACAAAACCCAATTCTTCTCTAGCGTTCCCTCTGAATCTTTCCCATTCGCCGGATTCGCCAGATTTACTCGCCGGTTCACAAACCTCTCGCCAGATTTCCTTGCCGGTTCGCAAACCTCTCATCCGGATTCGCCAGATTTCCTTGCCAGTTTGCTTTGTTTCTTCTTCACTCTGTAAGTGTGTTTCTTCTTCGCTCTTCAATGTTTCTTCTTCACTCTTCTTCTTAAACTGTTAGAAAACAGAAATTGAAATTCTTCGTTTTCTTATCCAACCTCCCTGCCACCATTGACCAATTCTTCTCCAGCCTTCGCCGTTCTCCCTCTGATCTTTCTCGTTCTCCCCTCGCCGGTTCGCAAACCTCTCATCTGGGTCCGCTTGATCACCCCTCCCGCGGCCAGTTCGCTCTTCTTCTTAAACTGTGTAACTGAATATGCTTAGAAAACAGGAATTGAAATTCTCTGTTTTCTTATCCAGCCTCTCTGCCACCGTTGAGTTTTTCCGTCGCCTCTCTGCCTGTTCCAGCCCTACCCGCTTCGCTCTGTAAGTTTCATCTCCATTTTAATCGCATGGTATAAAGTGATCATTACTTAGGCTAAAAATAATTGTTGAACATAATAGATAAGATTATGAATATGTGTTTGGTTATGTCTCCCTCTCTTTTTTATCGAATGGAACCCGCGTTGTAATGGGGCTAACCTCAAACACAGCTTGGCATGTTTGTGAACCACTTTCCTGTGCATGTCAAGTGTTAGATGAAATGCCAAAACCAGTTTTCCAGCTTTTTAATCCATCATCTCTTCTTTTTTTTCATTTTTTGGGTTTCTCATTTTTTCATGCCAAGTGATTGATTATAGGTTGAAGGGCCACATTGTTATGTGCTATTGGATTTCCGGAGTACAGATAATTTGTACCACGAATTGTTGTTGTTTTTATTGGGGTGGAATAATTAGGTGGTTAAATTGGAAAATTAGTAGGAAAGTTGGTTTTTTTTTCCTCTTATTTTCTCTTCATGTTCTTTAACTAGACTAAAAGTAGGGAAAGGGGAAAACCATGACTAACATGCATATCCGTAATAAAGGAAGATACGAATGAGTGTGGTGTGTGCGATGACCTTGCTTTGGACCGAATTTAATGGCAGAAAAGGTGTAAGACCTCGAACCTTTGTGTATTTGACTTTCTCGTTTTGCGTGTCGTTTAACAATAACCTCGCTTACTTGACTTGAGGAAAGAACCTTGATTTGTGTAAGTAGGCTATCTAGAAGCCAATACCTTAGTTCTATATGTTTCATAGACTTTAACTTGTTAAAGTAACAAGTCGTAAACTGATGTTGTTCGTTAGTTGACTTGGTTGAGAGTTTACTCGCGTTGTTCTTTCCTTTGACCTAGGTTGTGCACTAGGTCATCCCTCCATTTGTTTGAGGTTTAGTTGAGCCTCATAAGGCCTTAGTACACATCTTTTATGCTTCATTGAGTTACATTTACCCAACATGTGCTTCACCTTCAGTCCTAGACCATTTAGCTTCGTTTTTGACTTGAATCATCGTTCCAACTTGACAACCGAACATCTTGGGAGATGTTCAGCCAGCCCAATCGAACATCTAGGTAGATGTTCGGCCAACACAACCGAACAGTGCTCCCGACATCAGCTTTGTGCCGGTTTGATTTTTGAAGTGAAATTTCTATTCTACCCTTATTTTACCCTTACCCCTTCACTCATTTGAGGGCACAAATCTCCTTAAACACACTTATAACCCCTAACACTCCTTCCCTCTCTTCATTTGTCACCGTCTTCAGCCAAGAACGGGAGAGAGAGAGTGCGTGAGGTTGAGTGTGAGATTAGTGTGTGTTTCGTCGATTCCCGGAGTTTCGGCCATACGTTTGATGATCCGAGACCACCATCGCGAAGCCCTCGTCGAGTAGATCATTTCCCCTTGGTTTTTTTTCCTCTTCCTAGTTGTTTGTGGCACGTTTAAGGTACATTACCTAAACCCTAGTTTCTCTCCCTAACTCAATATTGATGTTAGGTTGCTAGAGACTTGTTTCTCGTCATTTGTCATTTTTTTACTTATCGAAATGATATGTTCTTGTTGTATATCACTATGTGATAGTTAGGGTTTAAACCCAAATGATTTGATTAAGTATATTGGAATAGTTATGGTTTAAGATTGATTGTGCTTGGGTTTAGAAACCCAGATAAATTGGGAATCTCGAAATTATGCCTTGACCTAGAATTTGGGACTTTGTAATTTGACCCAAATGGAGTCAATTAATTGTAGAAGTTGTTATTTGAGCCTTGGCATAAACTCCTATACTACTTGTGTTCGTTGAATCTCAATCATGGAGTCTTGAGATTTGATTGGATGAGACCGAATTGGTTTTAAGGTTGATTCTTGGCTTAGGACTTTAATTGAGGTCCTTGGATGATGTTAAGTGTGAATTTATCGCTAGTCATTGGATTAGTTATGTAGGGGTCGCAAATGTGTGACTCAAATGAACGACCTTTGGATTGGTTCGATTATGAATTAGAACTGTTGATGCTTGTCTGACTTCAAATGAAGTCCCGAAACTTGTGAGGATGTAATCTATGCCTGTATGAAACCTAGGAATCATGATTGTTGTTATTGGAATGCCGACTCTCTAAAGTCGCCTTGTGAATGTTTTGGGGAACCCAAGATAATGAAATTGAGGACTATTCTATGAGATGATTTGAATTGAGACTTTCTTTAGTACTCTACACATAGAGTCTACATGTATAAGTCGCTAAGATAACTAAGTTGTTATTTAAGACTCGCTGATATGGTTTGACCTTACGGATTATTACCGCTTTAGTGTTTACCTAAGTCTTGGACTACTATAGACTTTTGGGTTATATAATGAATTATTATTCTCGGAAGACTTTATTACTTACAAATAAATGGCTTCATGATCCTAGACCAACTATGTGATGGATTGGTGGTTGAATTATGACTTAACTTGGTTTCATAATTGAATATGGAATACTATGTATATTTGATATTATGACTAAAAGCATGATTTTCTACCTTGTCAAGGATTGATTCTTCTACGTGTTTCTATAATATGATTTATAAGCATATTGAATGTACTTGCCTTTATGCATGATCTGTTCTACAGTTATTGATTTGTGCTGAACTTGGATTCTACTATTAAGTGGAATTATGAATTGAAATTGAACTAAGCTTGACTTGATAATAATCAACTTAGGCTTCCCTTATATACTTGACTTAGTGACTTTGCACTAAGGTTCCTAAGTGGAACAATAACCTAGTCATGCTTCAAGCGAGAACTTAGAAAAGAGTCTCGGAACACATAGAGTGTTCCCACTCTATTTGGTTGAAATTATAGAGGCGACTCAATGGAGTCGATATTAGTGAGCCATTGAACAATACCGGCTCAGTGATCAATCCCTACGACGTTCTTAAATGCGTTCCACTAATAGACTCTTGAATTGGATTGACTACCTTGCTTGATCTAATATGTCATACAATAGAATGCTTATTTGACCTGTTGAGTTCGCTCTTGTCGAGCTCAACCCTACTTGGTTTATTGATGAGAATATATACTTGTCATGAACGAGATCGCTCTTGCCGAGCTCGTTCTCTACTTGATAATTTGTTGAGTAAAACACTACTTGGCATTTGCATGAGTCCAGCTGGCATACTTGCTCCCTGTCACACACCCCTTCACTATGGCCGCAGTGGGGAAGTAGCCCCTTTGTTGCAACCAATAGAGCGCAATGGTGTGTCTATCCCGAGCATCTCCTCGGAAGGTCGAGGTTTTTTCACAACCATCTGACACCTCATATTCCAGATAACGCTTGTATGCAGGAACTACGTAGCGGCACCGGTGCTCCATATATCCTTATCATATGTGATTTACATTTGAGCATTTATGTTGATTCTTATGTTAAATTTATATCTGATCAGTACATTACATTAGTTTTATACTTCAGTGGCTAATCGGGTGCGTATCGATTAGCGTGTCAACTGTATAGAACTTTGCCTTGTATAGTTTTTATAGGACTTTTCGGGTTCGGAAGACCCTTCTCGGCTTCAGGAAGACCTGCTCAAAGCTTAAGATCGGTAGACCTCGTGTCGGTGATGCGCTTCTACGTGTTCTCTCCGAATAGCTAGTGGATTAAATCAAACTTATTCCTACATATTGTTTGAATTAATCCAAGTCATTCCTGACATGTCAAGCCGCCGAAAGCAACTTTCAGCAGAAGACTTTTCGTCACGATGAAAGCGACTACCGCTACATCTCTCGATCGACACCAAATCGCCCACTTTTTGAAGATCTCGAAATGATTATCTCTAGATTCTTGGGAAGACGAAAATCCTTGAATGACCCATATATTTAATGCATTTATGAATAGAGTCATTGAAGTCTTCGTCCTCTCCAACGGATTCTTTTGAAATGCACTGCTATATTTCGCCATTGAAGCTGGAACACGAGACAAGCATGAATCACTCGAACACTTAAAGAATTGCTCAAACTTCATAAACTCCAAGTCTTTCATTTCGGTGCATTCAATAGATGATCTAGAAGTCCTCGTCGACAACAAGAAGTTGCTCATCAACATTTATTGCTTTATTCTTTTGTTGTTAACTTCCATTAACTATATACAGAATTAAATATCTTGTATTTAGATATTTAATTCCCTAGACAAACACAAGTCAATATTTTGTACACGATCCATTAGGGATATTCTTTGTAATTGATCTAAGTGGAAAACATAGTGCACAATTTAAATCCAAGGTTTCGCCTTGGTGGTGGGACGTAGCACTCATTATAGTGTGAACCATTCCAAAATACTTGTGTTATTTCCTCTTGTCTGTCTATTACTTGAACTTCTTAGTTTCATTGTTTATATTATCCATTTGAACTTAAGTAATGTAAAATGTCTACCGGTAGTCCTTATCGGCGGACACAACAATTTTCTTGAAGGTCTTCCGCTACTTGATTATTTTCATAGATTGCAAGTAACTTTCAAGGAACTTACTTAAAAGTTTTTAAAGTGTTAATAAGCTATTCAACCCCCCCCTTCTAGCTTATTATTGTGCTCATTGGGACCCACAATTTATGTGAAATCAAAGTGCTACCTTGAATATGTGAGCTAAATGCTTATATGTACTTGTCCTTGATTGCTTGATAGTAGTGATGATCCTGTGAACTGCTTGATGTGTATATTGTAGATATACATACTTCTACTTGATTATTCCATGATTGTCTTCATATGTATTTATGTAGATATGCATACTCTTACATGATAAATTCCATAAATGAATTATTAGGTATATAAATGAGTTTATACACCTACACCTAATGATCCTACGAGAGACATGATATGTGTATATATATAAATATACATACTTCTATTTAATTATTTTATAAAAGACCTGAGATGTTTTATGTTCAGAGATACGTCCGTAACTATATGCTGATTCTTGTGACTTGCCTCATGACTTGCTTGATTGTTTGTGAACAGGGATTCACCCTGGTTCATCTTGGTAGTCTGGTAAAGGAACGGTTTCTGTACAGTACAACTTGACTTACTGGGTCTTCGTCATCGTAACCCGATTTCAATTCCATTTATGGCAATGTTTCAATTATATTATATTGTTTAGTAGTAGCGTACTGAGTCTTTTGACTCACTCCGTACTCTGCCTTCTAGTGTGCAGTTCTTGGTAGCCGCATTGAGACCGAATAGATCGTGACTGTAGCAGATCGCGGCTGATTGATAGATTGAGATTTGATCGTGTGGTTCGTACTTGTGGCAGCCGACTTCCCCGAGCAGTAGCTTGTGGACTTTTACTTCCTTTAGCATCGTCATTTGTATATGTACCTTGCTATTCTTGTGAGGCCGATATCTTGTAAAGTTATTTAGACTTTACGGTCAGGTAGATACTTGGGTATTTGTATTGGTTCTTCCTTGGGCCGACGTGTTATGTCGTGCCGTTGTTCGTGGTTCTAGTTTTTATTTCAGTTGTCTCCCGGGCACGCAGTAGCTTTGGGGCTTTTCTTTATTTTAGTTGTTATTGTTGTTGGTTAACCCGGTATGTTTTAGCCATGGGTAATTGTTATATCAGGTTGGTTCTTTGTTGAAATGCCAACCTGGAGTGCCGATGGTTTGTTCAGCGTCTGCAATGTTGCGGCACGCGAGTTTTGTTTTCCCCTTCGGGAGATTAATGTCTCTCTTGGTTTCTTTGACTTTAGTTTTGAGCTTCATGGCTTGGGACTTCCTTTCCTTATCGCTTCTGCAGATTCGATTTTTTGTAAACCCGTATTTTAGTACGACTTCACTACCTTTATTTGAGCTTGTTAGCTCAACTGCCCGACTTGCACTACTATTTTTTCAAGTGCTTGTCTTCTTCTTGCCTTGTCCTAGCAACACGACCTTGGGATTCCGTGTCAAAATCCGGGTCGGGTCGTCACAATTGGTATCAGAGCTTTTGTTAGCTATAAGCCAGGATAGGTTCCATGGCCTTGGTTGGGTTTGGGTTTGTTGTTGAGTATGTACCGTCGAGTGTTCTGGTTAGTGCCTTATTGGCATGTTCTTTTGTACAGGTATAGGACTTAGAGTACTAAAGTTCGATTTGGTCTAGATCACTGTGAGTGCAAGCTTGTGTCTAGGAGTATTATATTCCTCCTATGTCGCTTTGAAGTTGCAGTTATACCACGTTTGTGTTGCTGTCCGTTGTGAGTTACCAAATAAGCTCAGGTTGCCGATCCCGAGTGTGATTGTCGTGGTGTCCATTAGTGCCTTTGATCGTTGTCACACGTTCTTGAGCGGTGTGGCTAAGCCTCCCGTAGTACCTAATGTATTCCGTGATTTCTATATTAGTATATATAGCTATTGTAGTACCTAATCGTGAGTTCTCGTGCTACCTAGTGTCGGGAATTGGAGGACTCTTTTCTCGCTGCATGTTATTTAGTATTGAAGGGATACCCTAATAATCAAGGTATTGTTGTGGTTTCAAGTTGAGACTTGGTGAGTACCCGATAGGTGATCGTGTGACTTATGATTGGATTGATTGTCAACCCGTATACGGCTTGACCCATAGTGATTTGAGGTCTACTAGTTAGTAACTATTTGCTAGCCAGGGATTATTGAGTTATTGTCTTGCATCGTTATTGGACTAATACGTTAATAGAGTATTAGCATTGTGTAAAATGATTTATCTATCATTAGTGGATCGTTAAGGGTATGAATGTTCCATACTTGGTATACTTGCATAGTAGATTAAAATACTATGTATATGATATTCGATTGCCATGCCTATGTGTGAATATATTATATGTGCATGGGACCGTGTTAAAGGATGCTTATATGTGATTTACAAACACCCCGCATCCTATACGACGAAAGCTTTTGAAGTCACTTAAGAGGGCCCCTGACTTAATTATCAAGAGGTCTTTGTCGGAGAACTATAATGGTATAATATGAGATAGGAATTGACTGAACCCATTACCAAATGGAATGGAATTGAAAATGGTAACTTGTTTTGCTTGTGCAAATACGTGCAACTTGTATATTGAAATCATGTTATGAATGAATTGAACTTGTGACTTAATCGAATGAATTACATCGTATTGAATGTCTTCCTTGTAAGGTGAATGTATGGTCAATGATGATGATTGACTACTTGATTCTAGTGTAAGGGCGTTGGACCCTAGAGATTTGTGTTGTGACCGTGATAATTCAGTTAGTCCGGAAAATTCTTGGTTGGGAAGTTTGTTAGTTAGGTGCAATTATTGCACATGCATATGAATTACTTGATTAGTTGATAGAGAGAAATTTTTACCTCGATATCCACGTTTGTTGGAACTTTGTAAGCCTTGCTCATGTCTTTGAACCCCGTCAAGAGTCAAGATGACTCGACTTTGGAATTGATTGGAGTTGATATTTGAGTACTTCTCCCCCTCGTGTTATGAGGCACACCTAGGTGGTTGCCTCGACTTCATTTGTAGGCCAAAGTGTTGAAACTTTTGATTGTTGTAGGATTTTGAATTCGAGGATGAATTCTTTTTAAGGTGGTGAGGATGTAAGACCCCGAACCTTTGTGTATTTGACTTTCTCGTTTTGCGTGTCGTTTAACTGTAACCTCGCTTACTTGACTTAAGGAGAGAACCTTGATTTGTGTAAGTAGGCTATCTAGAAGCCAATACCTTTGTTCTATATGTTTCATAGACTTTAACTTGTTAAAGTTACAAGTCGTAAACTGACGTTGTTCATTAGTTGACTAGGTTGAGAGTTTACTTGCGTTGTTCTTTCCTATAACCTAGGTTGTGCACTAGGTCATCCCTCGATTTGTTTGAGGTTTAGTTGAGCCTCATAAGGCCTTAGTACACATCTTTTATGCTTCATTGAGTTGCATTTACCCAACGTGTGCTTCACCTTCAGTCCTAGACCCATTTGGCTTCGTTTTTACTTGAATCATCGTTCCAACTTGACAACCGAACATCCTGGGAGATGTTCGGCCAGCCCAACCCAACATCTAGGTGGATGTTCGGCCAGCACAACCGAACAGTGCTCCCGACATCAGCTTTGTGCTGGTTTGATTTTTGGCGTGAAATTTCTATTCTACCCTTATTTTACCCTTACCCCCTCACTCATTTGAGGGCACAAATCTCCTTAAACACACTTATAACCCCTAACACTCCTTCCCTCTCTTCATTTGTCATCGTCTTCAGCCAAGAACGAGAGAGAGAGAGAGAGAGTTCGTGAGATTGAGTTGTGAGATTAGTGTGTGTTTCATCGATTCCCGGAGTTTCGGCCATCCGTTTGATGATCCGAGACCACCATCGCGAAGCCCTCGTCGAGTAGATCATTTCCCCTTGGTTTGTTTTCCTTTTCCAAGTTGTTTGTGGCTCGTTTTAGGTACGTTACCTAAACCCTAGTTTCTCTCTCTAACTCAATATTGATGTTAGGTTGCTAGAGACTTGTTTCTCGTCATTTGTCATTTTTTTACTTATCGAAATGATATGTTCTTGTTGTATATCACTATGTGATAGTTAGGGTTTGAACCAAAATGATTTGATTGGGTATATTGGAATAGTTATGGTTTAAGATTGATTGTGCTTGGGTTTAGAAACCCAGATAAATTGGGAATCTCGAAATTATGCCTTGACCTAGAATTTGGGACTTTGCAATTTGACCCAAATTGAGTCAATTAATTGTAGAAGTTGTTATTTGAGCCTTGGCATAAACTCATATACTACTTGTGTTCATTGAATCTCAATCATGGAATCTTGAGATTTGATCGGGTGAGACCGAATTGGTTTTAAGGTTGATTCTTGGCTTAGGACTTTAATTGAGGTCCTTGGATGATGTTAAGTGTGAATTTGTCGCTAGTCATTGGATTGGTTATGTAGGGGTGGCAAATGTGTGACTCGAATGTAAGACCTTTGGATTGGTTTGATTATGAATTAGAACTGTTGATGCTTGTCTGACTTCAAATGAAGTCCCGAAACTTGTAAGGATGTAATCTATGCCTGTATGAAACCTAGGAATCATGATTGTTGTTATTGGAATGCCGACTCTCTAAAGTCGCCTTGTGAATGTTTTGGGGAACCCAAGATAATGAAATTGAGGACTATTCTATGAGATGATTTGAATTGAGACTTTCTTTAGTACTCTACACATAGAGTCTACATGTATAAGTCGCTAGGATAACTAAGTTATTATCTAAGACTCGCTGGTATGGTTTGACCTTACGGATTATCACCCCTCTAGTGTTTACCTAAGTCTTAGACTACTATAGACTTTTGGGTTATATAATGAATTATTATTCTCGGAAGACTTTATTACTTACAAGTAAATGGCTTCATGATCCTAGACCAACTATGTGATGGATTGATGATTGAATTATGACTTAACTTGGTTTCATAATTGAATATGGAATACTATGTATATTTGATATTATGACTAAAAGCATGATTTTCTACCTTGTCAAAGATTGATTCTTCTACGTGTTTCTATAATATGATTTATAAGCATATTGAATGTACTTGCCTTTATACATGATCTGTTCTACAGTTATTGATTTGTGTTGAACTTGGATTCTACTATTAAGTGGAATTATGAATTGAAATTGAACTAAGCTTGACTTGATAATGAGCAACTTAGGCTTCCCTTATATACTTGACTTAGTGACTTTGCACTAAGGTTCCTAAGTGGAACAAGAACCTAGTCATGCTTCAAGCGAGAACATAGAAAAGAGTCTCGG
Source organism: Codonopsis lanceolata (assembly GCA_013146195.2). Taxonomy (NCBI): domain Eukaryota; kingdom Viridiplantae; phylum Streptophyta; class Magnoliopsida; order Asterales; family Campanulaceae; genus Codonopsis; species Codonopsis lanceolata. The sequence goes on along the minus strand of CM028382.1, from coordinate 65,693,725 downwards.
AACACATATAGTGTTCCCACTCTATTTGGTTGAAATTATAGAGGCGACTCAATGGAGTCGATATTAGTGAACCGTTGAACAATACCAGCTCAGTGATCAATCACTACGACGTTCTTAAATGCGTTCCACCAAGAATACTAATTCTAGACTCTTGAATTGGATTGACTACCTTGCTTGATCTAATATGTCATATAATAGAATGCTTATTTGACTTGTTGAGTTCGCTCTTGTCAAGCTCAACCCTACTTGGTTTATTGATAAGAATATCTACTTGTCACGAACGAGATCGCTCTTGCCGAGCTCGTTCTCTACTTGATAATTTGTTGAGTAAACACTACTTGGCATTTGCATGAGTCCAGCTAGCATACTTGCTCCCTATCACACACCCCTCCACTGTGGCCGCAGTGGGGAAGTAGCCCTTTATTGCAACCAATAGAGCGCATTGGTGTGTCTATCCCGAGCATCTCCTCGGAAGGTCGATGTATTTTCACAACCATCGGTGTAATATACCCAAATTTTTGAATTAAAATATTGATTGTATTATTAATAGTGTAATTTGTTTTTTTTGGGCTAAACTTAAATATTTTGGGCCTATTTTTGTTTGGGCAGAAAATCACCAAAATTGGGCCATTAGTACTATTAATTTGTTTGGGCTTCTACCCGGTTAGTGTGAGTCATTTGGAATTAGGCCTACCCAATAAACTCTTTTAAAAGTTGATTAAGTTTGGTTACAATAAAAAAGAAAAATAAAGCAGATTAAGAGACGTAGTCACAAACTATCGGGATGGAAAACGATGGAGACAAATCAATCGACAAGGAAAATGGATAGTCTCTTTGAAATAAAAAGGGAGGGAGATGAAGAAAATAAGTCCTTTTCCAAGCAAGACACAAAGCGAGAAACAGAGTGAGAGCGAGCCGAAATCCGGGAAAAGTTGTCGAAGAAGACGAACGGAGAAGGGCGGCGGGATAGGAAGAAGAAAAAGACTTGCCGGTTGTGACGCAAAAGCTGAATCGAGGTAAGATACTTCATTATGAATCATAGAATTCTTGAGGTGGTTTTTTATAAATTCAATTATATAGCTAGATGGAATTTAATCTGTCTTCATCTGTGAATTTCAGAATTTTGGTATAAAATGGGTAACTGGGTTCCATAGAGATAATATGAATAACAGTTTTGAAATTTGATTTTGGTAGTGTGTTTACATTTGGTAATTTCAGTGAACAAAAAATTTGGAATCAAATTATTGAACTTTATGTAACTCACCGAGGAAATCTGCAAATATCCGGAATCAGTGGAAGTGCCGGCAGTGGCTTGGTTGAGTTGATTTTGATTTTGACAATTGTAAATGAAACAGAGAGAAGTTGGAATGACCGGAGGAAATGAATGTTGTGATCATAACTGGTCTCTGCAATTGGGTTGTGAAGGCTGTATATTTACTGAGAGGATGAGAGAAGAATAAGAGAATGAGAGAAGGATAGGATTAAAGGAGTTAGGCTTGATAAAGTAATATTATAATGAGAAGGAAAGTCAACTTTTTCCACAAACCAAAACATGGAAGGATTGTAGATCTTCAGTGACAAATTTTTTTCAAATTTATTCCCTCTACTTTGTGTTTGCTTTGTTGTTATTATGTAGAATTGCAGAAACTTACCCACAAGTTTTAACAGTTAGAAATAGACCCTATACAATTAAATTAACTATATATTTCGGAAATTTTTATTTATGTATTAGATTTTAAAGGCTACTAGAAGGTCCCTAAATTTAGGATTTTATTTTGTATTGTTATGATTTAGATTTGGATACGCGCGGGTAGCGGTACGTTGTTCTCAAAGCTAACTTTTCGCCGCATCGCTAAGGTAAGGGATTATGCATCGTTTAGGTTATTTTGTATTCTTAATTCCAAAATGTTAGGCTTCCGCTCTTTCTTTGGCATTTACCTTTCTTTGAAAACGTGTACCGACCTTGGGTTGGTATTTGAATTTAAAATCCCGTCGTATCCATTCTTTCGTTATTCTTAAATTATGAATCTCACAAATTGTTTAAACTCGATGTGTGATATTTTATTCGGTTATCATTGGTATTTGATTTTGTTGAAATTGTAATTATTATTATTTTTTTGAAAAACTCCGTTATGATCACTAAGACAATTTGAATGACCATTTGGCCTGTTAAGGCGACATTACACCATAGGAACTATGGTGGGGTAATCCGAATATACCATTTTGCTTTTGACCCTTTTAGGGGTACTTTGATATTTGAGGTTCCTTGGAGCCACCTTTTGTTTGGTCTAAAATGACCGCTTATGTGATCATAACATCCTCCTTAGTATTTGATATTGATTTGATTTCGTTCTTGCGAACTCGTTAATTGTTCTTCAATCAATGTGTATTTAATCTTGTGGATTTCAAGAAAATAATTCCTTTGACATCTCCATTTTTATTTTTTACACTATATATCGTTTGATTTTCTTCCTGGTCAACTCCTCCTTAGAAACCGGAGGGGTTGTATATGAACTTACTGAGCTTTTGTTTGCTCACCCTCCTACTCCTTTTCTTTCAGGATATAAGTAAGGAATGGAAACATGCAAATTTGGTTCGGTTCGGGTTGGTCCAATTGAAGAGATTAAAATCTCGTTGTGTTATGGACTATGATTTGTAATCGTTAATTGGATTTTGGGAGATTTATTTAGACATATGTTTTTATTGTAAGTAAATTTTATTAAGGTATTTATGTTCAAATAGTTGATGTTTAAGTGGAAGATACATTATTTACGTTTTGGGTTGTAGTATGATTTTTGAGGTTATTGGTGACGTGGCCATTATGTGGGTCCCTATAGCTGGGCCTAAATTTTTGGGGCGTTACAATTGGTATCAGAGCTTAGATTTCAGATCCAGATGGTTTAGAAAGTAAAATTCCTAAGATTTAATCGTAGGGTAAGAGTTGGACGATTTTGCACTTGAGGTTATCCAATATCATTCATTAGGTGCATGGCTTACTTAGAGAGATAATAGTGATATCAACACAACTGATATACTTTCTTTGAATTTGTAGGAAATGGCGCATAACAACACAGGTAGGACATTGGTCGCTCCACCCAGGACACCTGTGGGAACGAGATTGAGTACAATGCATGCTAGAATAGTCGAGCTGGAAGGGATGAACCAAGTATTTGTGCAGGAGAATCAATTGTTAAGGAATGATAATCAGCTGCTAGCAAATGAGAACAAAGCCCTTATGGAACAAACTAGAGAGATGACGAAGGCATTGAAGCTGGCACAAAATGCATTGTTTAGACCTTTTGATGAAATAGATGACGCTAGGAGGGCCAACGCAGAAGTCGAAGCAAGGCTGAGCAACACAAAATTCTTGGTTAAGAATGCTTGGGATGCGGTCCAAATGGCCATAGATAATGGACCAGTTGTGGAAGAAGATCCAGAAGATCCAAAAGAGGAAGAGGAAGAAGATGAAGAGATGGTGGACATCGAGGCGGATGTCAACCCTGTAGTTAACATTGAGAATCAAAGTAATGAAGAATCTGACCCAAGTGAGGACGAAGACACCTTGGCAGAAGATAGTTAAATAGGAATTTTTTTCGGAATGATTGATTTAGGTTGGAAAAATGGCCGCCTAAGGTGGAATTTGGGATACATTTTGTTTGTTGCTTTTGTTATTGGAACAATGGAGTGCATTTTATGCTTCCAAGTTTGTTATGTTGACAATTAAATAAAAATTGAAATAAATGAAGAAATTTTTGGTATTTATTTTTTGAGTGTATGAATGTGTAATTTTTGTATAGGGTACTCCTTAGAACTTGACGGTGTATACCAAATTGGTCTCTGATGTCATACTGATTGAACTATGCCACTATAAGAATAGTGACCCTAAACCTTACTGACGTCTCAACGTTCTATCTCGTACCTAATGGCACGTGGAGGTCGCGCTGGAACCCCTGGACGAGGACGTGGTAGGGGTACTCGAGCTGTTAGGGTCATGCTGAACTCCACTTCAGGAGGTGTGGGGGAAAATAGTGTGTCTACGCCAAACATAAACACCAATGGGCCAGAACATACAGTAACCTAGTCTAATGCAACGGCTGCTGGACCAACGCCAGTAGACCCTACTCTCCTTGCGCTGCTTCAAACTATAGCACAAGCCCTGGTGGGAAACATGAACCAGGATAATCCAACACATGGAGCACCAGAAATACCTACACCGCATGCAACGGCAAAGATCGATCGCTACTCCACAACCACACTGCAAAGACATCAACCCGGCCAATGGTAAAAGACCCACTGGACGTCTTCCAGAAGAGAGATCCTAAACCTTTCTCAGACGCTCCAGTAACTGAGAAGCCAGAGGACTGGATTGAAAGCATGAAGAAAATCTTCAGGACAATGACCCTCACTAGTGAGCAGAAGGTTAACCTTGCCACATTCAAATTTGTAGGGGAAGCTGATAAGTGGTGGCAGTCAGTAATGAGGACTGCTGAGGCAGATGGGACAGGAGAATATACTTGGGAGATGTTCTTAGAAGCTTTCAACAAGAAGTACTTTCCGCCAAGTGTACATGATAGAAAAATAGTGGAGTTTATGAGTTTGGAACAAGGAAAGATGACCTTGGACGAATATGCCGCAAAGTTCACCGAGCTCTCAAGGTATGTTCCGGACCTCTTCGAGAACGATTACCAGAAGGCAAGAAAGTTCGAAAGGGGTCTTAATGGTAAGATTAGTTATCAGTTGGTACCACTACAACTAGCGACTTATGCGGAGGTGGTGGACCGTGCCAGAGTGATTGAACGTGATTCGGAAGCTTACCAGAGGAAAATAGATGAGCACAAGAGGGGAGCCGATGACAATTCGGGTAAGTTCCGTGGTCAACCAAGTGGTCAAGGGAATGTGAGTAATGTGAATAAACGAAGGGCTACTGAAGATAACCGCTTTAGGAGTGGAGCTCAGTCGTATCATCAGAGTCAGCAGAATCAAGGCCAGAACCGGAACCGAGACGCGAACCCCTTATGTCGTACTTGTGGGGGTAAGCACCAGACACATTCTTGTTATCGGAACTCTGGGGCGTGCTTCAATTGTGGGAAGATGGGGCACTTGGTTAAAGATTGCCCAGAGCCAAACAAAAACACCTTCGTCAAAGGAGCTACAAGTGGAGACAAGGAGAAACCAAAGGGGCATGGGCGTGTGTATGCTATAATCGCTAAGGATGCTCGGGCAACAAATGATGTGGTGACAGGTACCTTGCAATTATATTCCAGTGATGCTTATGTTTTGATTGATCCTGGTGCAACCCACTCTTTTATATCTGTTTCGCTTGCACGTCGAATGAAATTGGCACCCCAGAACTTAGATGAGGTTTTGATTATTGACACCCCGACGAAAGAATCCATCCCTATCACATCTGTATTTAGATCATGTTCTTTGAAATTAGAGCATCGAGAAATGCCTATTGATTTGATCCCTTTAGATATGCAAGATTTTGATTTGATTTTAGGGATGGATTAGTTAGCCTCTTATCACGCTAGGGTCAACTGTTTTGAAAAAGAAGTGGTGTTTTGTATTCCGGGTGAACCAGAGTTCAAGTTTGAGGGGTCTAAACCAGTGGTGTTGTTGGGCTTTATTTCATCGTTAAGGGCAAGGCGACTCTTAAGAAAAGGATGTCAGGGTTACTTAGCCTCCATCATCGACACCAGTAAAGAAGGGGTCACCTTAGAATCACTTTCTGTGGTTAGGGAATTTTCAGATGTTTTCCCAGAAGACCTACCTGGCCTTCCACCAGACCGAGAAGTAGAGTTTGGGATTGATTTGGTGCCCGGCACGGGGCCCATCTCTAAGGCACCGTATAGGATGGCACCAACAGAATTGAAGGAGCAGTTACAAGAGCTGTTGGAAAAGGAGCTGATCAGGCCAAGCGTATCGCCTTGGGGCGCTCCAGTGTTGTTCGTGAAGAAGAAGGACGGATCTATGAGGCTGTGTATTGATTACCGCGAGTTGAATTGGGTCACGGTGAAAAATAAGTACCCGTTGCCTCGCATTGACGATCTGTTTGATCAGTTACAGGGTGCTCGTTATTTCTCCAAGATAGACCTTCGTTCAGGCTATCATCAACTAAGGGTCAGGAAAGAAGATATTTCAAAAACAGCTTTTAGGACAAGGTATGGGCACTACGAGTTTTTGGTTATGCCATTCGGGTTGACGAATGCCCCAGCTGCATTTATGGATCTGATGAATAGGGTGTTCAAGCAGTTTCTAGATCGATGTGTAATAGTATTCATTGATGACATCTTGATCTACTCGAAGACTCGGGAGGAGCATGAGCAACATTTAAGAACAATACTGCAAATTTTAAGGGAAGAGAAGTTGTATGCTAAGTTCAAAAAATGTGAATTCTGGTTGGAGAAGGTAGCCTTCTTAGGATATGTGGTCTCAAATGAGGGTATTGGACCCAGCCAAAATTGAAGCCATAGTAAATTGGGAGAGACCCACAACGGTCACTGAAGTTCGAAGTTTCTTGGGTTTAGCAGGGTATTATCGTCGGTTTGTTGAGGGTTTTTCAAAGATAGCAGGGCCGTTGTCTCGACTTACGCAGAAAAACACGAAGTTTGTGTGGACAGCTGAGTGTGAGACCAGCTTTCAAGAGTTGAAGAATCGGCTAGTGTCAGCCCCAATCCTTGCTCTACCATCAGGGACGGGAGGATTTGTGGTTTATAGTGATGCATCGCAAAAAGGTTTGGGTTGTGTGCTAATGCAGAATGGGAAAGTAATTGCTTACGCTTCCCAACAGCTGAAGAACTATGAACGAAACTACCCAACACACGACTTAGAACTAGCAGCAGTTGTCTTTGGATTGAAAATCTGGAGGCACTATTTGTATGGCGAGACGTGCGAAATTTACACGGATCATAAGAGTTTGAAGTACATATTCACTCAGAAGGAGTTAAACATGCGGCAACGGAGATGGTTGGAGCTGTTGAAAGATTATGATTGCACAATATTGTATCACCCTGGAAAGGCTAATGTAGTGGCTGATGCCTTGAGTCAGAAGAATAGGGGAAGTTTGGCGGCTTTGATAACTAAGGAAAAGAGGATATTGGACGATCTTGACTCGATGGGAATTGAAGTTAGGGTTAGAAGTGTCGATGGTTTCTTGGCACACTTGAGTGTACAACCATCCTTGTTAGAAAAGATTAAAACGACACAGGTAGTGGATCCAGAGTTACTAAAGATTTCCTTGGGGTTGGAAGATGGGGATCGGAAAGATTTTCGGCAGGATAATGACGACATCCTTCGTTTTGGGTCAAGAATTTGTGTTCCATCAGACCCAGAATTGAAAAGGCAGATTTTAGAAGACGCGCACAACTCAAGGTTTGCCATACACCTGGGTAGCACGAAGATGTATCGGGATGTGCGTGACACCTTTTGGTGGGAGAATATGAAAAGGGATATAGCCGAGTTTGTGAGTAAGTGTCTTGTGTGCCAGCAAGTGAAGACAGAGCATCAGAAGCCCGGTGGATTATTGCAGTCCTTGTCGATACCTGGGTGGAAGTGGGAGCATATCACTATGGACTTTGTGGTAGGGTTACCCAGAACGTTGAAGGGGTATAATTCAATTTGGGTAATTGTGGATAGGTTGACCAAGTCTGCACATTTCTTGGCATTTAAAATTACTGACTCGATGGAAAGGTTGGCAAAGTTGTACATTGATGAGATTGTTCGGCTGCATGGAGTACCGGTCTCGATAGTTTTAGATCGTGATGCTAGATTCACCTCGAAGTTTTGGGGTAGCTTACAAAAAGCATTGGGTACAAATTTGAGTAGAGTACAACTTTCCACCTACAAACAGACGGTCAGTCAGAGTGGACAATACAAACTTTGGAAGATATGCTTCGCGCATGCGTGTTGGACTTGCAAGGTAATTGGGATGATCACTTCCCTTTGGTGGAGTTTACTTACAATAACAGTTTTCATGCAAGTGTTGGTATGGCACCCTATGAAGCTTTGTATGGACGGAAGTGTAGATCGCCTATCTGTTGGGATGAGGTGGGCGAAAGGAAACTAATAGAACCGAAGTTGGTGCAAGTTACTTCGGAGAAAGTGTAGTTGATTCGAAAACGACTTCTTATAGCTCGGAGCCGATAGAAATCTTATGCAGACAATCGTCGACGCGGACTCGAATTTGAAGTGGGGGACCATGTCTTCTTTAAAATCTCACCCACAAGAGGGGTCATGAGATTTGGTATTCGGGAAAAGCTTAGTCCAAGATATGTGGGACCATTTGAAATACTCGAGTGGGTTGGTGAGGTCTCTTACAGACTAGCCCTACCGCCTACACTATCTGGGGTGCACAACGTATTTCATGTATCTATGCTAAGGAAGTATGTCTCAGATCCGAACCATGTGATTGAGTATGAACCGTTAAAATTTCGAGAAGACTTGACCTATGACGAGAAACCAGTCCGAATCGTTGACCGGAAAGATCAGGTATTGAGGAAACGAACTATTCCATATGTCAAGATCCAGTGGAGTAATCATACTGAGAGAGAAGCCACATGGGAGCTGGAAGAAGATATGCGAGACAAGTTCCTGAACTTTTTGAATAAAATTTGTACTCCAAAACCTCGGTTACTTTGGCGTAAAGTTTAGAGGACTAAACCTTTTTAAGGGGGTAAGAGTGTAATATATCCAAATTTTTGAATTAGAATATTGATTGTATTATTAATAGTGTAATTTGTTTTTTTTTGGGCTAAACTTAAATATTTTGGGCCTATTTTTGTTTGGGCAGAAAATCCCAAAATTGGGCCATTAGTATTAGTAATTTGTTTGGGCTTCTACCCGGTTAGTGTGAGTCATTTGGAATTGGGCCGACTCAATAAACTCTTTTAAAAGTTGATTAAGTTTGGTTACAAAAAAAAAAAGAAAATAATAATAATAATAAAAAGAAAAATAAAGCAGATTAAGAGACGTAGTCACAAACTATCGGGATGGAAAACGATGGAGACAAATCAATCGACAAGGAAAACGGATAGTCTCTTTGAAATAAAAAGGGAGGGAGATGAAGAAATTAAGTCCTTCTCCAAGCAAGACACAAAGCGAGAAACAGAGTGAGAGTGAGCTGGAATCCGGGAAGAAGTTGCCGAAGAAGACGAACGGAGAAGGGCGGCGGGATAGGAAGAAAAAAAAGACTTGCCGGTTGTGACGCAAAAGCTGAATTGAGGTAAGATACTTCATTATGAATCATAGAATTCTTGAGGTGGTTTTTTAGAAATTCAATTATATAGCTACATGGAATTTAATCTGTCTTCATCCGTGAATTTCAGAATTTTGGTGTCAAATGGGTAACTGGGTTCCATAGAGATAATATGAATAACAGTTTTGAAATTTGATTTTGGTAATGGGTTTACATTTGGTAATTTCAGTGAACAAAAAATTTGGAATCAAATGATTGAACTTTATGTAACTCACCGAGGAAATCTGCAACTATCCGGAATCGGTGGAAGTGCCAGCAGTGGCTTGATTGAGTTGATTTTGTTTTTGACAATTGTAAATGAAACAGAGAGAAGTTATATAAAGAGAAAAGAAATCATGAAACAGAGAGAAGTTGGAATGGCCGGAGGAAATGAAAGTTGTGATCATAACTGGTCTCTGCAATTGGGTTGTGAAGGCTGTATATTTACTGAGAGGATGAGAGAAGAATAAGAGAATGAGAGAAGAATAGGATTAAACAAGGAGTTAGGCTTGATAAAGTAATATTATAATGAGAAGGAAAGTCAACTTTTTCCACAAACCAAAGCATGGAAGGATTGTAGATCTTCAGTGACAAAAATTTTTCAAATTTATTCCCACTACTTTGTGTTTGCTTTGTTGTTATTATGTAGAATTGCAGAAACTTACCCGCAAGTTTTAATAGTTAGAAATAGACCCTATACAATTAAATTAACTATATATTTCAGAAATATAGTCCCTATGCAATTGCAGAGGACCCTATGCAATTGGTCCCTAAATTTATGATTTTATTTTGTATTGTTATGATTTAGATTTGGATACGCGCAGGTAGCGATACGTTGTTCTCAAAGCTAACTTTTCGCCGCATCGCTAAGGTAAGGGATTATGCATCGTTTAGGTTATTTTGAATTCTTAATTCCAAAATGTTAGGCTTCCGCTATTTCTTTGGCATTTACCTTTCTTTGAAAACGTGTGCCGACCTTGGGTTGGTATTTAAATTTGAAATCCCGTCGTATCCGTTCTTTCGTTATTCTTAAATTGTGAATTTGCTTTATAAATCTCACAAATTGTTTAAACTCGATGTGTGATATTTTATTCGGTTATCATTGGTATTTGATTTTGTTGAAATTGTAATTATTATTATTTTTAAAAAAACTCCATTATGATCACTAAGACAATTTGAATGACCATTTGGCCTGTTAAGGCGACATTACACCATAGGAACTATGGTGGGGTAATCCGGATATACCATTTTGCTTTTGACCCTTTTGGGGTACTTTGATATTTGAGGTTCCTTGGAGCCACCTTTTGTTTGGTCTAAAATGACCGCTTATGTGATCATAACATCCTCCTTAGTATTTGATATTGATTTGATTTCGTTCTTGCGAACTCGTTAATTGTTCTTCGATCAATGTGTATTTAATCTTGTGGATATCAAGAAAAATAATTCCTTTGACATCTCCATTTTTATTGTTTACACTATATATCGTTTGACTTTCTTCCTGGTCAACTCCTCCTTAGAAACCGGAGGGGTTGTATATGAACTTACTGAGCTTTTGTTCGCTCACCCTTTCCTACTCCTTTTCTTTCAGGATATAAGTAAGGAATGGAAACATGAAAATTTGGTTCGGTTCGGGTTGGTTCAATTGAAGAGATTAAAATCTCGTTATGTTATGGACTATGATTTGTAATCGTTAATTGGATTTTGGGAGATTTATTTAGACATATGTTTTTATTGTTAGTAAATTTTATTAAGGGATTTATGTTCGAATATTTGATGTTTAAGTGGAAGATACATTATTTACGTTTTGGGTTGTAGTATGATTTTTGAGGTTATTGGTGACGTGGCCATTATGTGGGTCCTTATACTTGGGCCTAAGATTTTTGGGGCATTACAATTTGACACCTCACATTCCAGATAACGCTTATATGCAGGAACTACGTAGCGGCACCGGTGCTCCATATATCCTTATCATATGTGATTTACTTTTGAGCACTTATGTGAAATCAAAGTGCTACCTTGAATATGTGAGCTAAATGCTTATATGTACTTGTCCTTGATTGCTTGATAGTAGTGATGATCCTGTGAACTGCTTGATATGTATATTTTAGATATACATACTTCTACTTGATTATTCCATGATTGTCTTCATATGTATATATGTAGATATGCATACTCTTACATTATAAATTCTATAATTGAATTATTAGGTATATAAATGAGTTTATACACCTACACCTAATGATCGTACGAGAGACTTGATATGTGTATATATATAAATATGCATACTTCTATTTAATTATTCTATAAGAGACCTGGGATGTTTTATGTTCAGAGATACGTCTGTAACTATATGCTGATTCTTGTGACTTGTCTCCTGACTTGTTTGATTGTTTGTGAACAGGGGATTCACCCTGGTTCATCTTGGTAGTCTGGTAAAGGAACGGTTTCTATACAATACAACTTGACTTACTGGGTCTTCGTCATCGTAACCCGATTTCATTTCCATTTATGGCAATGTTTCAATTATCTTATATTGTTTAGTAGTAGCGTACTGAGTCTTTTGACTCACTCCGTACTCTGCCTTCTAGTGTGCAGTTCTTGGTAGCCGCATTGAGACCGAGTAGATCGTGACTGTAGCAGATCGCAGTTGATCGATAGATCGAGATTTGATCGTGTGGTTCGTGCTTGTGGCAGCCGACTTCCCCGGGCAGTAGCTTGTGGAGTTTTACTTCCTTTAGCATCGTCATTTGTATATGTACCTTGCTATTCTTGTGAGACCGATATCTTGTAGTTATTTAGACTTTACGGTCGGGTAGATACTTGGGTATTTGTATTGGTTCTTCCTTGGGCCGACGTGTTATGTTGTGCCGTTGTTCGTGGTTCTAGTTTTTATTTCAGTTGTCTCCCGGGCACGCAGTAGCTTTGGGGTTTTTCTTTATTCTAGTTGTTATTGTTGTTGGTTAACCCCGGTATGTTTTAGCCGTGGGTAATTGTTATATCAGGTTGGTTCTTTGTTGAAACGCCGGCCTGAAGTGCCGATGGTTTGTTCAGCGTCTGCAATGTTGCGGCATGCGAGTTTTGTTTTCCCCTTCGGGAGATTAATATCTCTCTTTGTTTCTTTGACTTTAGTTTCGAGCTTCATGGCTTGGGACTTCCTTTCCTTATCGCTTCCGCAGATTCGATTTTTTGTAAACCCGTATTTTAGTACGGCTTCACTACCTTTATTTGAGCTTGTTAGCTCAACTGCCCGACTCGCATTACTATTTTTTCAAGTGCTTGTCCTCTTTTTTCCTTGTCCTAATGGCACGACCTTGGGATTCCATGCCGGAATCCGGGTCGGGTCGTCACAAAAGGATTCATGCAGCCGACCCCAAGTGATTGAGACAAAGGCTGAGTTGAGTTTTTATTTGCGGCTGGATGATATTTTATCCTATAAGAGCATGGAAATTATTTTCAGAGAGTTTCTCATTCTACAAACAATTATCTGTTGAATGCTTTATAAATTATCAAAATGATTGTTGCAAGTTATAAAAATCAAAAAATCAAAGATAAGATTAACCATGTCCATGGCTAAAGAAATGTATTTGTATGACCATCTTCATGTCTTCCCAAGTTTCCCAGTATAGCAGTGGTTTACATCCTGTTCTTTATTGCTGGTGGTTGTAGAAAATTTCTTCTTTTACTCTTTGGTTTTAACCACACGATCTCCAATTTAAAATGACAAGGAGCCTTGGACTACATTAGAATCTGGCATGGCTTTTATTATCAAACCTTAAGTGCCCTCAACTCATCAATCTGTAACATGTGGCTTAAGGCCTGAATCTTAACTTTTCTCATTTGACCCAAACGGGCCTGACTGTATAACCAACAAATATACTTTTACTACGTATTCTAAAAACAACCAACTTACAATAGAAATGTTATATTATTCCATTGCTTTTTAAAGTCCTATCCATTCACTTACTGAGAAGCTGACATGGCAATTTAAATTACCTTTTTTTATCCATGTATTTAAGAAGTTAAAACTAACAACAAAAAGGTGAAAGGAACATAAAGATTCTATAATATAATAAAGCTCAATGTGGTATGTTTACAATTGAGTTTGGATAAAAAAGAGTCAGGATTTACTGTTTTACGGTGATCCAACGGCCCTTATTTCCCTCGGTTCCCGCATGTGCGAATGATGGCTTTCTCTTCCCCATTACGGTTTTACAGTTTTATGTTATCGTAATTAACTTAATCAATTTAATTTTTTTCCGATCCGTGATTTCGTATACAAATTAATTGAAATATTTGTTTTTTTCTTTTTAACGGTTATCATAATTAACTTAATCGATTTAATTTTGTCCGGCCCGTTTTTCCGACCCGCAATTTCGTTTACAAATTAATCAATTTACTGTAAACCAAGATTCTACGGCTATTGAATAAAAAACTATTTTGCAACACCAATTTCCAAATAATGTCTCTCAAATTTTTTAAAGAATTTTCATTGTAATTTTTAAAAAGTTGATGAATGTCAAATTTTTAAACGAAAAATTATGTGCGGGCATTCATTTCAATTTAATCTCACAATCTCAACAGATTCAATTACGTTTTTTTCCATCCCTATTTTACTACTGCGAAAATTATTGAGATATTACGGTTTACAAGATGGTTTACTGTTATTATTTTACATTTGTTAAAATTAGTTACTCTTTTACTTAGATATTACGGTTTTACAGTTAATATTTTACGGTTTTACAGTTTTATGGTTGCGAAAATTTGTATTTGTATTTTTTTCATTTTAATTGTTATCGTAATTAACTTAATCAATTTAATTTTTTTCCGACCCTTAATTTCGTATACAAATTTTAAAAAAATTTTAAAAAAACGTAAGTTTTGTAATTTGAAATTTTTTTTCTTTTTAACTGTTATCATAATTAACTTAAACAATTTAATTTTTGTCCGACCCGTTTTGTCCGGCCCGCAATTTTTGTATACAAATTATTAATTAATCCCTCCGTTCCGGGCAAAGAGATCCCGTTTGAAAGTCAATTTTTTTTAAGAAAATAATATTTTTAGTAGTTTATTTTTACAATATCTGCTTCATTTATTGATAAATTTTTAAACTGGCATCGTGCCATCGGCACGAGCAAGAGTACCAGTAAATAAAGATTCGAGATCGACGGGTTACTTATAAATAAAAGATTGGATGATTTTTTGTTTTAAAGGCATCCCCATTGTTGGTTTTGCCAACTTCTTAGAGCATAGGAAATTGTACTAAGTGGCCACATAGGAAATTTTTTTGGCCAACTAGGAGAGAGGAGTGACCCAACTTCCGAAGAGCATCACCATTGTTCTATTAGACCCAATTTCTTATTTCTTGGAAAATTGTGTGAGTGGCCATTAGGTGCCAATTAGGAGAGAGAAGAGAGGTATTAGGAGAGAGAAAGAGAGGTTCACTTCCTAAATAGGAAGTTTGTTTCGGGAATGGAGCTGTGAGGGGGAGGGGGGCGGCTGAGTAGGGGGGGGAACTAACATTTTTTTTTTTTTGTATGTGGGGGTGGTGAAGGGGTGGGGTTGGGTTTTGTATTTATTGGTATGATGTTAAGTTTAATATTTTTTGTGTAAGAAGATGTGTAAGAATATTATACAATGAGAAGATATATTCTTAAGTGAGTAAGAAAATAAAAACGTATATGTAATAGTGGGACCCAGTTAAGAAGTTGTATAAGAAGTTGATGTAAATTTTAACATTGAGGATACTCTAATTAAGAACCTGCAAGTGGAGAGGGAGTGAGGGGACATCAGCCGGGGGTGGGGGTGGGGGTGCGTGGGGGGTGGGGGGTTTTGTTTATATGTATTAAATAGTGTTAAATTTAATATTTTTTTATGTAAGAAGTTGTGTAAGAATAGTATACAATAGGAAGATATATTTTTAAGTGAGTAAAAAGATAAAAATATGTAGGTGACAATGGGACTCAGTTAAGAAGTTGTATTAAGAATATACACACCGAGGATGCTCTAACAAACGGTCAAAAAAAATTTTTAAAAAATGTCAGAACAGTCTCATCAAAACAGAAAAAGGTGGATTTTTTTTCTTTCTAATTTTTAAACAAGCAACCAATGATCTCGAAAGTAGGGGAACATGTAGGTCTTTTAGAGTCCCATCACGCGCCTTCACTGTCCATGAGAAGCACGCGACTATTGGGAGGTCGCAGCACACCACATTTTCTCACTCTTCATTCTTTTATCTATCTTTGCTAGTTAATTCTTATTGAGATGCTCTCCTGTAAGTCGGTATTACGGATCTTAATTCATACGATAGACTTATTCATGTTAAATTAAATAAGATTCAATAATCTATTTCAATGTAACTCTTCGACTTTTGAAAATTACAGCATTACCCGTTACGTGTATAAATGAAGAGTGTCACTTTTTAGTATTAAAAATATTACTTTTTCAGTATAAAATGTATCACTTTTCAACATAAAATGTATTAGTTTTAGTTTTTAATAAAAATTATCATTATTTTTTCTTTAAAAAATGTTGCTTTTTAGTCTTAAATGTGTCATTTTTACTTTAAAAAATGATATTTTGCATTATAAATGAAAATTATCATTTTTTTGTGTAAAACGGTGAAAGTATTAGTTTATAGCATTGAAAATATCACGTATTAATATTAAATGTGTCACTTTTGACAGTCACTGTTAGTTTTAAAGTGTTATTTTTTAGTATTAAATGTATTACTTTTTACTTTTTAGTATTAAAAGTGTTACTTTGTATTTTAATGAAAATTATAATAAATTTCCCTTTATAGTGTTACTTTTGACGTTAAAATATGTCACTTTTGTCTTTTAAATGTGTCACGTTTGACTTTAAATGTGTCACTTAACATTTTATCAAACTCTGTTAGGGTCCATCAAACATTCCAAGGCAAATGAGGTTAACGGAGCTGACAGATGATTAAACTGTAGGGCGTGGAAAACATAACAATTTCGACGACAAACCTTGAAAATGGAAGGACATCGGAGCAAAATGAGAATCAAACACAAGATCTCCACCAAGAGTAAAACTTCAGCCTTAGACCATCTCCAACCCTACACCCTAAATTTGGTCAGATTTTACCTCAAATTTGGTTCATTTCAGCATCAAACACTATTCTAACTCCAACTCACAACCTCAAATCTCTCTACAAATAGAATAATCTTTAGCATATTCTATTTTTATTTCTTTTACTTTATTTATCAAAATGTATATTAATTTGCTATTAACCTTTTAAATAATTATTATTAAGATTGCACAATTAATAATTTTAGAATATTAAATAATTTTATAATTATAATATTATTTACATCATAAATAATATTTTTAAATTAGTATTTTTTTAACTAAATTGAATAAATATAATTTAATAAACATACAAGCACTTGAAAATACCATAAAAATATTGCAATCAATACAAAATATAACAAAAATTACAAAAACACAGAAAAAAGTACATTATATTTTATCATAATTCTCAGAATTACTGAATTGTTCCCATAAATGTTCAATTAAGGCATTCTGAAGTCCAATGTGAGCTTCTTTATCCTTGATTTGTCTATGTCGAGTAAGAAACTTTTGAAATCGAGTGTTATCGTCTGCTACCTTAACATTTGGAGCCCTCACTTTATCATGTTCTTCAATTAGTGCTCTCAAATTACGTTCATCTTCAATTATCATATTATGCATAATAATGGATGTAGTCATTATATCGTGCAAAACATTTTTCTGCCAATAACGTACCGGTCCATTAATAATGGCAAATTGTGATTGGAGTACTCCAAATGCTCGCTCAACATCTTTTCTACATCCTTCTTGTTTCATTGTAAATAATTTCTTCTTTGGACCTCGTGGATCCTTGATAGTTTGAACAAGTGTAGACCATTTTGGGTAAATGCCATCAGCTAAATAGTAGCTCGTGTTATAACTTTTTCCTTGAATGACATTAATGAGCAGGAGGAGCAATACGTTGAGAAAGATTAACAAAAAGGTGGGAAGACTCTAGTACATTGATATCATTGTTCGATCCAGGTAGACCAAAATACGCATGCCATATCCAAATATCATAATCGACTACAGCTTCGAGAATAATTGTTAGAGAGCCACTACGACCAGCATATTGTCATGCCCATGCTGTTGGAGAGTTTTTCCACCTCCAGTGCATACAATCTTAACTACCCAACATAGCGGGAAATCCTCGTTGTTTCCCAATATGGAGACCTCAACAATAGAACGACAAAATCTTTTCAAACTTTCTATAGCAGTTGATTCCCCTAGTTTTACATACTCATCAGTATCATCTGCTTGTGAACCGTATGCCAAAATTCGAAATACAACCGTTGCTTTCTGAAAATTTGACAAGATAAGTCGTCCAATCGCATCTCTTTTCGTAGTGAAATAGTCATCATGAGCACTAACAGCATTAAGAATACGAATAAATAAATCCCTTCTCATTCGAAATCTTCTACGAAAATACCCATCAGGAAATATAGGATTTTCTGCAAAGTAATCATTGAATAGATTACGCGCAGCAACTTCTCGATAACGATTGATTACTATGTGACCAGGAACTGCGCCTTGAAATCTATCTTGGTTGTTTTCTTCATTGAGATAGTTGAGGATGACTTGACTGTTGTTAGAAATGGCTTAAGCAATCACCTCCCAATCATCATCATCTGAGCTTGAATCTGATAAATTTGATGAACTTCCAATGTTGTAATTCATTTTTTGATAAAGATAAGTTGATCTAATTGTTTCCAATTCGCATATAACATATTTATAATAGATGTCATCCATTGAATTGATCTCATCCTAATGTCGACCGTTGGATTAGATTTTGTGTAATCCAATCTAATCTGTACATTTTTCAACATACATGACAGATGATGGGAAAAGACAATAACTTCAATTTATTTGGATTACACTCACAATCCCACAATATCAGCAAAGTAATCTTCTCTGCGCATTTTTCAACATGCATGGCAGATGATGGGATAAGACAACATGCATTTTTCAATATATATATATATTGTGCGATTTTTGGAAAATTCGCACCAAAATGTATTTGTCAAGGTACTTTCCAAAAATGACAACACTTCTACATTGTATATGTATCATTAATGCTTTGGGAAATGAAACTAATTTGTAATCAAAATTAATTAGATAAATAAATTTGAAAACTTTTGACATTCTTTCTTTGACTTGAGACAATTGATCCAAACCATATATACCAAACAATTTCAACCTCATTCACATTCGGTAATATAAAAAGTAGTTCTGATTTTTTTTATAACTATACTAAAATTTCAATGATCTAATAGATAATTATTTATTTCAATTGTTGAATTTAATAATAGTTTATCAATTGAATAAGAAATGAATAAATTATCAAAACAATTACATGAATTATCATTGAAGATTAATTTCTTCGGTTGTAATTGGACGCCTAGTGGAATTAGACAGTTACTTGGCTCTTCATTTCTCGAGCAGTTTTCAAACATAAACCACTTAAATTTGTTATAATTCATTTTCTGAACATCACTGATAAGAACAACTAAAGATAACACACCGAAGAAATCTCTACAAAATGGCCCCCTCTCTCGTTTTGATTAGAGACATTAGCTTGGTGACCAAGGGTAAGCCTAGATAGCTCAACAGTTTTTCGTGCAAAATGTATATTTTACAATGCCAATGTATCTTTCCAACTTGTAATACTTTCTGTATTTTTTCTGTTTCGATTACTTAGGATTTCATATATATACTTGGCCCTCTTTCTTTTTCAGAGATCACAGAGCTACTATAAACTGAAAATAGTTATATATGCAAAATTATTAAATTTTCATGGTAACTTTGTAATCAATAAATATGTTAAACATATTCAATGCCTGAGATTAAAGATGAGAGAAATAAATTACGATAATCAACAAATAGTTAAAGTATTTCATAGCGATCAGATTAATCGTATTGTTACGTATTAATTTAATAAACTTCATGTTCAAGTGTTTGTGACAAATTTAATATAATTTCATTATCTTCAAACTGACACATATTTCTTGATGACTAGTATATATTATATATATATTTTAATATGCACCGTGACAACAAATTTATTAATTTTGGTTTTATCAAATCGGAATTGTGACAACCCGACCCGGACCCCAACACGAAATCCCAAGGTCGTGCCGCCAAAAGAGGCTAAATAACCGACAAGTACTTGCTAAACATTATGGCACAAGTCAAACAATCGAGCTACACAAGCTCTAACAAGAAAGTAAAACCGTAACCGCGATACGGAATATTAAATTTCAAATCTATGGAAGTAATAATATAGGGGTGCTCGAGTTATCAAGCAAGCAAGAAACACAACCAAAGAGATGGTGAATCTCTCGGTCCAAAAATTCGAACCACGTGAAGAAACTTTGTGCACAGACCACAAACCATCGGCAACTCCAAGTCGGCGAAACAACAAAGACCCAACCTGTAACAACAACCACTCAACTGCTAAGGCATGCCGGAGGGAAACCAACTAAATGAATACGAGTCTACAACACTGAAACAACCAACAGTCTCAACGGAGAAACGTGTCGGAGACAACCAAAATGACTAAAATACTGAAAGTCCGAAAGCTACTGCTTGCCCGGGAGACAACTAAATAAATAATATAAGATAAAGTACACAAGCTCGACCAAACATGTCGGCTACAAAATACAATATAGACTACAAACCGAAAAAACTACCCGACCGTAAAGTTTACACAACTTTACAACAATCATCCTCACGTGAATAGAACGATAAATTAAATAATAATACAATAGAAAAACAGGGCTCGACGAGAGATAACTCGAACGAGTCGGCTGCTACTAGCGCGAACCACACGATCTCAAAACGAACTATCGATCAACTATGCAATGCTACAGTCACGATCTACTCGGCTATCGAACAATTGTACATTAAGAAACAAGGTACCATGTGAGTCATAATGATCCAATACGTTACTACAAGTAATAATATAACATGATAGTTTGCACATTTATAAATACTCATGTCATCATGTTAATACTATAAAATTCGTGAACATGTATCGTATAATCTTAGATACTTCACAAAATAACCTTTTCTTTCCTTTTACCAAAACTTTCATGTAGCACATGGATATTCATACAAGTGCATATAAACAAACCATATTAACCAGGGTGTACACCGCTGATCATAACAAACCAAATGAACCAGGATGTATCTCTCTGATCCACTTCCGACATGTTGCTCCTGTAAATCACGTGCAAACAAATAAATATGTGTCCTCGATACCAATTCCCTGGTATCGACGTCCCCGAGACATCTCCGCTCTAGTTCTGATAGCTTCCAAGGTCATGCATATTGCTACAACAATGGATAGCTACATCCCCACTACGGCCAACAATAGAGGGGTGTGTGCAACAGCCAGTCTCCCATACGACGACCCATAGCGATCACGAATCCCATAATTCGTGAAGGCAATGTGTCGTCCCATCATCGACTAAACCAAATAACCAAATAATGTCTGTTGGACTTAATGCAAATGCACAAGTAGATATTTACTTGTAACATAATCAAACCCGACAAGGCTCCAATCTCTGGTTACCTTGTCCAAACCAAGTAGGTCTATGATCCTATTAAAACACATTACCGTATGCATAATGGAAGGTAATTAATGTCATATACAAACATATATTTGTAAGTATTCCATAATAGCAGATATAGCATTTAAGAATCACAACACACAACCTAACAGACTAATGTAATCTATGTAATTAAAACAAGGCAGCGTTGAGTGAAAATTGTAACTAGACTGGGATGAATGAAGCCTCTGATGAAAGCACATTCGACAATTCATTCACTAGTCAGCAACAACCTTCTTAATCTCTCTCTCTCTCTGATAATTCTGTGTAAGATCCTTGTTTAGTAAACGTCACAGCTTCCAGGGTTACATCCTTTCTTATTTATACTTGCACCAGTGACCTAGAAACCTTGTAGAATAAGAAAACCACTTACGTACCATAAAATGATTAATAGGTTAGTGCAATAATGTAGGACAAAATCTTATCACACATAGACTTACCATATGAGAAGGATTCCTCACCATGTATGAGTGAGTTAGTTGTGTCTTGTTACACAAGACAAATAACACACACAACTTATGTTAACAATAATAGAAAACTAAATTATTTAATAATTCATAAACCATAAAAACCAATTAAAATATAATCTTCAAAATAATATTTCTATAAAAGGTGTAACAATAATAATTAATTAAAGTAAATACCAAGAAATGCAAAACAAATAATTAATTAAAATAAAACATTTAAATAACTCAATAACTCAATTAATCAATATCCAACGGACGGGAATAAAGGACTTGAGAGAGCAGGAGGAAGGGAGAGGAAGCCGAATTATTGGAGAGGGTTTGAAGTGGGTTTACTTTGAACTGAGCGAATTCTCTAGGAATCTTTCCTGTTCCTGCCTAGAAAAGGTGAAATGGGATATAGACCCACGTGATCATGCACTGTGCTCATCATGGCATTTGACTTTTCAAACAAAGGGAAAATGTCTTGTTTTTAACCATTTTTTTTAGCAAAAATCTTTTGTGCCTTTGTCTTTTCAATAAAAAAAAAAGGAATTGTATTCAATTAACGATTGAGTACTAACTAAGTATGAATTTATTAGTTTTAATTATTTTGTGATATTTTTAGTAGTATATTTAAAGGTTTAAGTTTAGAATGTTATAATATTAAGAAAAAATATCAAAATAAGGTTAATTATACCTTAATTTCTAGGCTCTGACTAGTCCCCTAGGCGCTAGTCTGATGCTTAGTGGCCGCCTAGCGATTTTTAGAACATTGTTCATTAGTCTACTAGACAAACACACATTGAGTTCATAACGATCCTCAATACATAAACTCCACATATAAGGATTAAGTTCTCAGTCAATCCATGTCAATTAAGTAGGTTTTACACTGTACTAAGTACATCGCAATCATGCATATCTATGTCATGAAATAACACTCACATAGGAGTCACAATAACCAAGCGATGGGGTATAATGATCTCCGAATCTCACATATATCGAGGTGACTACCTAGTTCTAACCTCAATTCACGTAATAAGACTTATCATTAGTCTAAACATAATTATTCATTGAAGTCCTCAAGGATCCCCAAAAATGTAAATACACCGAGGCTACCTCTAGGCTTAACCTCAACCACAAATAAAGACTATCTCAAGTGTAACAATAATTACTCGTTAAAGTCCACATGGATCCTCAACACAAAACCCGATAAGACTACTAAGTTAGTCCATCATATATTCCCAAAAGAAGCCTATGTACTTAGTTTCCCAAATCAACTACATGTTGGACTTCTATTAGTCCTCACTCTCGTAGCGTATACGTCGATACACTCGATCCCTCACTCAAAGCGTAATATGACTATCCATAGTCACACTCTCATAAGTGTCCGATAAGTACACTTAACCAAATCTCGATTGGAATTGTTATCCATCCGTCAAACCACAAATATATCATCTCATAGGACTTCAAAGTTGTCCCTAATAATTCGTGCCCTAATGTGCATGCCTAATATCAATTCTCGTGAGTTGCTTATTCTAAGCCCACGTATTTCCCGAACTCCCGTAGTTCGATTAAACAACTTACTAGATCAATTAAGCTCTCAAACCCAACCATAATCGAAGAGTAAAATGAGAAAAATATGTTTTAAAAAGGAAACTTTCAATCAAGACAATGTTTTTTGGACAGACAAAAAAAGAAAAGCAATTAGGATTAATACAACGACAAAATGTAAAGATTAGTCAAAGTATTTTTTTCGCATAGGAAAAGGAGACTTTGGAAGCTCAATTTACCCAAGAAATGGAGAAATTCTTTTATTTTATTTTTTTGATTTTCCAAAGGTGTTCCCACGCCTAAAAGTTTAAGATTAATCTTTCGAGTGAGGTATAATTATAAAATGGCAACAATAGCTCTCCTCACCTTTATTTAACTCATTTGACAATGAAAAAGAAGAAAGTGGAATGAATAGCTTTCTCGTTAGAAAGTGATTTATCAGTAATGACAAAGATTGAGCTCTATTTAAGCTACTATCTTAACTACTACTATGGTAATTTATAAACTTCAATTGTACTTAAGATTATCTACTTCATTTGATCAGAAAATTATTCTCAATCTGATCCTCAATCTCATTGGTATAGTCTCAATTAGGTTGTGAGATACTTAGTTGGAAAACAAAAGTCACGTGGGCCGAATCCAATAAATTTCTATTATTTATTCGGAATTAAAGCATTGGCGAATCCCAAAAATTTCTTCGGAATTAACACTAAATTATCAAATTAGTTTGTTATTAAAAATATCGCACGCAGATACACATTACAATTTAAACAAGTAACAATAGCTTAAAAACCATTAAACCAAACAAATACCCAAACAACATATCGTCACCCTCAAACAACACATCCTCAAACTCAAACATCACAAATTCACAAATAATCACAATTTGCACCCAAGTAAATCTAAAAATTAATATTTGTCAAAATAAAAAGCCCTAATTTTGGATATAACATCATGAAGTCAAGATTCATCTCAAATAAAAAAGCCCTAATTCCAACTTCAAAGGTTGTTTACTTGTTTCCCTACCCAAATTCATCCCTTAAATCAATTATTTTAACCCCTAATTACAAACCCTAATTCGGATAAAATAAAGAAAGTAGGGGGAGTTTCAACCTTACCTCAATGTTTGATAAATTGATAATCTCAATTCTCAAATTTGAATCTTTGAATAGAAAATCTGCAAATATATTATATGCTGATTGCAACAACAAGTCAACAATAGTTACAACAACAACTAGCAAGTCGTTGACTCGTTGTCCTCCTCCCCCTCGAGAGTCAATGGCTTGGTGTGCGTGATAGCGTGAGCATCGTCTACTCGTCTCCCACGTCCCTCCCACGTCCCCGCGTGACAGAGTCCGCCCCAGCTCCAGTCTGACGAGTCTGGGTCTCCTCTCGGTCTCTCTATTTCCCCGAATCCTTCGCCTTTGGTCCTCTACTCCTCTCAGTTTTTTTGATTTATTTCATTCTCTCTCCTCTTTCTGCTGTAGCCAAGTAGGGACACCAGAGATTTGGAATTTGGGTAGGTCACCAGCTACTTTCCCATAAACTTACTAGAAGAAAAAAATTGAGTGCCTGCACCTACAGACAAAGCCTTACACATGCGTCTACCCTATTTACGAAAGTCATAACCTTATAAAAGAGTCTGCTTCGAAGGAAGGAAAAGATACATGAACCGAGAGAGTGAGACTGCAAAAATAAAGAAGAGACAGATAATAGCACAGTTGGTGGTCAAGGGACTTAAGGTTTTGGCGGTGTTAGAAAAAATACTTGTAATACCCCGAACCTTTGAGTACTTGAGCCTTGTTATAGGGCCCTTAACATACTTGGATTGTTGCTTGTATGCTTGACATACTTACTTTATGGTGATTGACTCTATAGTTGCATAAGTAGACTTTTATGCCTTACTTGAATCATGTTTTGTCCATGTTGGTTCAAGCCTTGCCTTAGACCTTTGCCTTAGTTGTTCTTGAGTTTAACTAGGCCCATTTGAGCCTTAGTACACTTGATATATGTTGGTTGTATTGGTGTTGACCAATGTTGGCTTAACCTTGAGTTATGAGACTCAATTGCCTTGTTTTGACACTCGGAACTTAGGGATGTTTATACCCTATTCTACCTTTGAATTGTGACTTATGTTGGTCTTGGTTGGCTTGAGTTCCTTAGCCTCATTGCCTTAGTCCTACTTTGAACTCGAATGAGTAACCATGCTTGTTTAATCCATGTTTGTATTCGTGGAGTGTTTGTCTTACGATTCGACCTTCATTTGCCTTTGTTCCAAACCTTGTTCGGGCGTGTTTTGTTTGTACTTTGAGTAGGGTTTCAACCTAGTTTGATTGAGGCATGAGTTGGGGTTCATATTGGCTTAGTTTCAGGTCTTTTTGTCCAAAAATCATCAATGCGGTCACATGTACCCCAATGCCTCCGCATACAACATTTTGGAAAACTTCAGCAAGTCAGGCCAAAAAATCATCAATGCGGTCACATGTGTCTGGGGGATGCAACCGCATCCCCTCATCCTCTGATATGATTAGTTTTGCCCCAAATTAGATTTTGGACGGGAAATTCCTATCCTACTCTCAAAATAACCCCCTCCTTTGACCCTTGTGAGGGTATATGGGTCCTTTAACCCCCATATTAGATCAAAGACTTCCTTCCCTCCCCTCATTCTTCATCTACACCAATTGAATCAAGAGAGAGAGAGAGAGGTGTGTGTGAGCTAAGGTGAGATTGTAGGTGTTGGGAGATCGTCAAAGATCCGGCCACTTGATCATCATTCCGACTTCGCCATCGTGTTCCCCTCGTTAAGGAGCTCAACCTACACCTGTTTATTTCTTGTTTCCTTCGATTTCTTCTCAAGCTAGGTAAGCTACTACCCCTCTTCTCTTTGAGTAAACTAGCTAGATAGAATGCTAGTATGTTATAGGCAAGGAATCTTTGAAATCTAGGTTGTTTCCAACTCGATAATTTGAGATTTTGGATAATATAGATTTATGAGCATGAAGGTTTGATATAAATGGGTTATGTGGATTTGTATTGGATATTTAGACTCTAAATGATTGTCTAACGGGTTACTAACCCGAATATTGAACAATTTCCGAAATTGGGTTTGTGACCTAACTGGTCAATGGTACGTTTTGACTCCATGGAGTCACTAAGTGGCTTAATATGATTTGTTTCACCTTAGTATGAAATCCTACTACCTTTGGTATTCGTTAGGTCTCAATTATGAAACCTTGACTATATGACGTTTTGGAAGATTGTAATTGTTACCTATGGTATGCTATGAATCGGACTTCAATGGGAGTCTTGGAAGAGCGATAATAAGGACTTGCCTTGAAATGAGAATCCTATGTTTTAGGGTGAATGAGGTTGTGACCTCCGACTTGTTAGAGTCACTTTACATGCACGATAATGCATAGTACCACGAAAGAGTGCTATCATGCATATTAGGAGGGTTGTGGTAATTTGGAATATGTGATTGTGGAATTGTGATTTGTATGACCTTAGAAGCATATGCCTTGGCATTTGTATTGTTGAGGACTACTATGGTAGCCTCGATGACTAGGGAGAATTATAACTAAGTTGTAATTCCAATGGTTTGGGTTTGATGAGTCTTGGTACTTGAATACGTTATACATGCTTGAATAATTCCAACGTTTAGAATGGGCATCGTTCGGTGCATGAACATCAAGTAGAGAAGGATTGATTTGGTTTGGAGAATGGTTTACCATTCTAGGATATTGTAGAATGTATCCTCGATCTCGACATAGAGACCATTTAGATCATCTTCAAGCATAGTGGGTTGTATCCAAAGTGCGATCCTATTCACATGAATTTGATGAGATGGGTTTATGAATTAACATGAACTTTAATGAGTTTAAAACTATAGAATGATTTATCATCCTAGAAGTATTGTAGTGAGTATAACATTTTTGATCAACAATTCTAGACTAACAAAGTAGTCTGGACAATATATGATGGGTTAATTGTTGAGTTTTTAACTTAACTTGGAAATATGCTAGAAAATGATGTTTTATGCTTATTTGGTATTATGACTATTGAAAGAAACAAGATTAAAACAAGGATAAAAACAGAATGATGAAATAAAACGAAAATAGAAAAACTGTTTTGTATGATCTGGTCAATGAAGTTTACAATGATGAGTTCATTGAAGACTTCATTGAGATATCAATGTTTGCGGAATTAAATAAAACCAAACAGGAAGAACGGAAACTGAACACAAGAGATACCTTTTGATCAATAAGCAACAATATTTATTGATCGAGCCTCATGACTAAAAGTATTCCACTAACAAAGTGAAATTTATATAAAAACTCTATATGAAGTAGATATGGATCTGAATAACACTGACACCTCATACTACCTAGACTGATATATGCTCAATAGCTTTTAACAAAACAGTAGGAGGTGTTCACAGAAGAACTGTGTTGTTGACAGAATACATGAAGGCTTCGATGTAGCTTCATTCAACAATACATTCAGAACAAGAAAACATCAATTTTTCGATCTCTCTCTCTCTCTCTCTCTCTCTCTTTTCACAATCTGTGTATAATATATGCTCAACTACGTCGCTTAACTTCACAGCCTTGTATCCTCTTATTTATACTTGCATCCTTGAACTAGAAATCTTGTAGAATAAGAAAACCACTTACCATAAAAGATTAGTAGGTTAGTGCAATAAAGAAAAACCAAAATCTTATCAAACATGGTCTTACTAAATATGAAGGATTCCTTACCTTAATTAATTAGGTTAGTCGTGTTTCTCTAAGAAAGACAAACGGCACACACACAAACTTGTGTTGCTACAACACACAATCCTAATAGATAAATAATTCACATAAACCCTAAAAACCAATTAAAGTATAATCTACAAAATAACATTTCTATAAAATATGTAACAATAATATATAATCAAAGTAAATACCAAGAAAGGCAATACAAATAATGAATTAAAATAAACCAATTAGAAAACACAATAACTTAATTAATTAAATATCCATGAACTATTAAAGCATAATTGTTACATTTGTTAAGGATTGAATCTTCTATGTTGTTTGTTAATATGACTTATGAAGCATATTGTGTTTCTTAAATACTTTAAGGTTATATTGATACTTGAATTGTGAACTTGTTGAACTAGGGTTTCTAAATAAAACAAGAACCTAGTTATGCCTAAACTGAGAACATAGAAGGGCTAGAAATGCATATATCATTTATACTCTATTTGGGAGGAATTGTAGTAATGACTTAACGAAGTTGAGTTTAAGGAACAATTGGACCATACGAGGATCGTGGTGAGATCCTACGATATTTAGAATCCATTTGACTAAGGTTACTAGCTTTTGGAACTTGGTTGGATTAAGTGTACATGACTTGACATTTGTTATTTAGAGACTAAATATGGGCTCTATACGTGATCTTGTCATTATAACAATTATATATGACACGTCTTCACGGGTTTTCCTTGTAGTAACGCGATTACATGATTATTTATAACAATGCATCATACTATGTCATATTGTTATTTGTAGTAACGTACTGGGTCATTCTGACTCACTATGTGCTTTGTTTCTTAATGTGCAGTTATTCGTTAGCCGTGTTGAAGCTGAGTAGATCCTGATTGTAGTTGTTCATAGTGGATCGATAGTTCGTGTTGAGGTAGTGTGGTTCGTGCTTATGGGGAA
The DNA here is from genome assembly GCA_013146195.2 of Codonopsis lanceolata. Classification (NCBI taxonomy): domain Eukaryota; kingdom Viridiplantae; phylum Streptophyta; class Magnoliopsida; order Asterales; family Campanulaceae; genus Codonopsis; species Codonopsis lanceolata. The sequence goes on along the minus strand of CM028382.1, from coordinate 65,665,110 downwards.
CTAACTCCATAATCTAGGAATTGGAGATAACTTGTATCGAATCTTTTGTTCTCATTAATTTATTATTCAATCAAATCTTGTTAATCACAGTGTTTATCAATCTCATTGCTATTTGGCTTTTTCCTAAAGAATGGTATCGCTGGATTCAAAGACCAAGAGGTACGGATAACTGCACGTACGACCATATGCATATGTCGTACACTGGCTCACCATTGTGATAAATTAAACCTATCGATGCACGAGAGTGATAAGTTAGGGTTAGGTTCATATATATGTTTCTGAGTGATAGATGGAAATTCATATGTTCTTGTTCTTAAGGGTATAGACTCGGATGAATTATTTAGGATGAAGACTGAATTATAATTTGACAACCTATACCAATCTTTCGTGAACGAACCCAAGATTAATTGGTTGATGCATTAGACAAAAGAGCATTAGAGTAGATACAAGTGAATCCTAATTCTTAGGTGTTTTTCAAATCTTGATTTATCTCATATTTACATACTTTGTTAATTAGATTATTTTATTGCTTTCTAGTTAATTTAATTTAGTAAAACCGAAAACCCCTTAGTTATTAATTGTTTTATTTTGTTAGATTAGTTAAATTTACTTTAATCAAAATTCAAATCTCTGTGGTTTGACCCTTGTTTTCCGTACACTATACTTTCTATTGATTCGTACACTTGCGAGGTAAAAAAATAAGACATCACCAAGATTCCTTTTTCACACCATTTCGAGGACTCGGGGTTTATATCCCTTAGGGAAATGATTAGAAATTAGAGATATCGGTGAAGCTACTTTTTTTTCTTTTCTTTTTTGTACCATTTCCAAAACCCGGGGTATATACCTCTTATGGAAATTGGTTTGCAACCAGAGATTTTGACCAAGATTCTTTTTTCGCACCATTTCCAGGACCCGGGGTTTATACCATTTATGGAAATGATTAGAAATTAGAGATATCGGTCGAGATTCATTTTTCCTTCTCTTTTTTTTGTACCATTCCCAGGACTCGGGTTATATACCCCTCCTGGAAATTGGTTTGCAACCAGAGATTTCAAATGACATTGTTGTACCATTTCCTGGGTATATACCCCTAATGGAAATGATTAGTGACAGCGATTTCAAACGACATTGTTGTACCATTTCCGGGGTATATACCCCTAATAGAAATGATTAGTGATAGAGAGATTTTAAATGAGATTGTTGTACCATTTCCGGGGTATATACCCCTAATAGAAATGATTAGTGACAGAGAGATTTTAAATGAGATTGTTGTACCATTTCCGGGGTATATACCCCTCATGGAAATGATTAGTGACAGAGAAGCATGCAAACATTTGATATGGAAGCGTTTAAACATCTTATGGAGGCATGTAAGTATGAAAGTATGTAAGCATATAATATGGAAGCATGCATAGAAGCATGTAAGATGGGAAACATTTTAATATGTGAATGGTATGTGATCATTTGATGTGGATGGGCATGCAATCATTTGATATGGAAACATGCGATCATTTGATATGGGGAGCATGCAAACATTTAATATGGGGAGCATACAAACATTTGACATGGAGAGCATGCAAACATTTGACATGGAGGCATATAAGCAATTTGATATGCCAACATTTGATATAGGGAGCATGCAATCATGTAAGCATGCAATCATTTGATATGACGGCATGCTAACATTTGATATGGAAAAAATGCTAACATTTGATATGAAAAAAATACAAACATTTGATATGGGGAGCATGCAAACATTTGATATGGGGAGCATACAAACATTTGACATGAAGAGCATGCAAATATTTGACATGGAAACATGTAAGCATATTACGATCCAAATAATCGTGTTGCGATGGTCGTACCTACCGTAATAGACTGTCTTCATATCCTTATAAAAGGAATTAGACCAATCGTAGTTCAGCCTTGGTCTATGTTCCTAGGACTTTAGCCTAGTAAAAACGACGATGGAAACCCTTGTCGCTTCGCCCAAAATAGGCAAGGCGGTGGGACTTTTAAGTGTGCTTCACCCAGAATAGGTAAAGCAGGTGGGACTTTCAAATGCTCTTTGCCCAACATAGGCAAAGTAAATGGGATTTTTAGATGCGCTTTACCCAGCATAGGAAACGCGATGCAACTTCTAAAATGTGCTTTCCCTATAATAGGGAAAGTGATGCAATTCTTAAATGTGCTTAACCCAGCATGGGAAAAGTGATGCAACCTCTAAAATGTGCTTTCACCAGAATAAGGAAAATGATGCAACCTCTAAAATATGATTCCCCCAGAGTAGGGAAAGCGATGCAATTTCTAAAATGTGCTTAACCCAACATAGGAAAAGCAATGCAACCTCTAAAATGTGCTTCCTCCAAAATAGGGAAAGTGATGCAATCTCTAAAATATGTTTCCCCCAGGATAGGGACAGAGATGCAATGTTTTAAACACGATGTTGGAATGCCTATGATTTTAAAAATGGACCTAGTAAACATGATGATGAAATCTTCTATGATGGTCGGACCTACCAGAATAGGCTCCCTACGTATCCCTTTCAGGAATCAGACTGAACATAGTTCGACCCTAAGCCGAAACATGTTGCTTACATTGCAGTATTCATTAAAATGTAGTGAAAATAATGCAAAACAAGATGCAATATTCATTGCATCACCAAACCAAACTAGATGTTATATTCATTGCATCACAGAGTGCGACCAAATTAAATTCAGATATAATATTCATGGCATCGATCATAGTGAAACCAGATGCAAACCTAGATGTAATATTCATTAAATTCCCCAGGAACCCAAGGCAAAACCCAGATGCAATATTCATTGCATCGGCACGATACTAACGCAAATCTAGATGCAATTTCCATTGTATTACCAAGAAACTAAACACAATGACCAGGTGCAATATTCATTGCATTGCTACAAAACTAGATGAAATATTCAGTGTTTTCTCACACAATCATATGCAATATCTATTGTATTATTTACCGAATTAGATGCAATATCCATTGCTTACCTAAACAACTTGGAACACAAGATCAGATGTAACATCCATTGCATTATCACAAAATCAAATGCAATATCCATTGCATTATCATAAAATTAGATGCAATATTCATTGCATTACCACAAAACCATCACAAAATCCGATTCAATATCTATTGCATCATCATAAAACTATCACCCAATATGATGCAATATCCATTGCATCATCACAAAACTACATGTAATGTTCCTTGCATTGCCACAACATAAATACAAAATATGATGTAATATCCATTGCATTTCCACAAGACTTGATACAAGATCCGATGCAATATCCATTGCATCATTATGAGAGTAACCCAAGCTAATATCCGATGTAATATCCATTGCATCACTAATAGAGATGCCTAAGAAAATTCCGATGCAATATCCGTTGGATCACTTACTGAGAAACTCCAAGTAAATAATCGATGTAACAACCATTTCATCGATATAGAGAAACCAAATGCGGGTATCTAATGCAATATCTATTGCATCACTGGAGAAAGTGTACGCAAAACTCTGATGCAATATCCATTGCATCATTATCGGGCTAACACAAAACTAGATGCAATATCCATTGCATTATCATGAGACTTAACACAAAGACTAGATGCAATACCTCATAACAACAAGAATAAATATAGGAATAAAGGTCGTGATGCAACATCTATCGTAACACAAAAGGGTCAAGCAAGTAAAAAGGACGTGCTGCAATGTTCATTGCAACACGAAGGGTGAATATAGGTCTGAATGCAATATCCATTGCAAATAGAAAGTAAACACGAGTTAATAGGATGTGATGAAATATCCATTACAACACACAGAGGTAAATGTTGGTAGAAAAACGTGATGTAATATCCATTGCATCACAGAAAGTCGGAATAGGAAAACGGCATGATGTAATATTTATTGCAACACATAGTGGTCATATAGGTAAGATGGCCAAGATGCAATATCCATTGCAGCACAGAAATGTCATGTAGGTAAGAAAGATGTGATGCAATATCCATTGCAACACGGAAAGGTAATGTGGGTAAGGTGACCATGATGCAATATTCATTGCAACACAGAAAGTCAGTACAGGTAAGAAGTGTGATGCAATAACCATTACAACACAGAAAGGTCATGACATGATGAAGGCCATGGTGCAATATTTATTGTAGTACATAAAAGTCATATAGGTAAGAAGAATGTGATGCAATATCCATTGCAACACGGGAAGTTGGTGTAGGTAAGAAGGACGTGATGCAATATCCATTGCAACAAAGAAAGTCGGTGCAAGTAAGAGGTGTGATGCAATATTCATTGCAACACAGAAAGACGACGCATGTAAGAGGTATGATGCAATATCCATTGCAACACAGAAAGGTCATGTAGGTAAGAGGCCATAATGCAATGTCCATTACAGTGCAAATGGTCAAGGTCAATTGAAATTCTTATCTATTGAAATGACCATGGATTTGAAATGTTGCGATGCAAGATGGACATGGACAATTCCCTAGCCTTGGGAATTACACCCCTCGCGGGAATGACCAAAATTAGAAGTTTTTCGTAACGCGATTTACTAAAATTAGGTAAAGTGATGCAATTCTTAAAGTGTGCTTCCCTTAGCATGGGGAAAATAATGCAATGTTTAAGATGTGGCTTCCCTAGAATAGGGAAAGTGATGCGATTTCTAAAATGAGCTTAAACGAAAGGAAAAACTATGTTTAATGTCGAGAGAATTTGTGAAAGCAGAATGTAAAAAAACCAATCAAGACGTAATTTAAAACAGAAATGTGAAGACATGATGCAAAGCATAAATGTGAAGGCAGAACATAAAGTCATGGCATGAAGAAGGCTATGTGAGATAAGTGTGTGGATATTTCCTAAGATCACAGGTTTACACATGTTACGGGAATAACTAGAGGCATAAAGAAAGGTCAAAACCCCTCATTGGTTATGTGACCAAAGGAATAACAAAGATTGAAACCCCCTATGTTGGGGTCGCGAGTCCAGAAAGTAATGAAAAGGTCTAGCCCTTGTCGGGGCTGCGTGACCAGGAGCGAATAGAGAGCAGTAGCTTCACATCGGGGTTGTTTTAACTATAAAACAAGTAGCAAGGCCTATACCTACCTTAGGGTTGTATGACTAGAAAATAACTAATTTTTTTAACATGTGCGTTAAACGCATGTCAAGTTAACCGTACATAAACAAAATAAGGAGGATCGATTTATTAACAATTACACATAAGTATATCACTAATCATTATAGATTCTAAAAAATTTCCTTATGCACTACATTTGTTGTCTTATTAGTTGGTTTTTTATTTTCATCGCATATCAATATCTTCAAACCAAAATAATTTGTTACTTTAGAAACTACGACATATAACTGTCCATGACTATTCAAAAAGAGGCCTACGTGAAATTATTGACTTTGACACTTCTTAATTGTCATTGCATATAATATCAACAATGTAAATTGTCTTCTCTGGAACTTGAAAGACAGACTTACATCGGATAGAGTTAATGACAATTTTGGGATAAAAATATTTTCTCCAACATTGCTTTATTTCAAAAATTTGTTTCAACAATGTGATCCCCAAGATTTATGATGATTACTCTTGTTCCATTGCACAACCCTGCAGCATAGTCATTGTTTCTCACTAACATTACTGGAACACTAATTTTAAGTGTCAATTTATGGCATGATAACCCCGAACACTTTATACTATTCAAAAACTTTGTATAATGAATGTTTTCAAACAAATTTGAATTTTTTCCGCCTTGGAAATAAAATCTGAACTCAAATAAGTTATTTCTTTTGCATGATTACTTTTATTAACTTATATTTGTATTTTATGAATCAAGCAATTTCTGAGAAGAAAATAAGCTAAAATCAAAATAACAAAATTATTTTTACCGTTAACTATTGATGCGTCCAAATTTATCAAGGACACACTGGGCTTCTTAAACTGGATATCTGGCTTTCAACTTATCCAATATCTTCATGGCCCAACCCTGTAAAACAAGCAACAACTGTTAACTAGGCAGGGGCACTCCCTGCAAAAGCCCTCAGGCGTGGGAATCAGTCTAACAGTCAAGTAGGAAAGCAATTTGACAGAGTTTGGCCAAGTATTCAAAATCACGTACCCCCTCCTTTGTTTGGAGGGGTTTTTATAGCCTGTACCGAAGAGGAACTTCCCATTAAACGTTGTGGCGTGCCTGGCGGACACATTAACTGCCATATTAACTGCCACATTTATCACAACGATCTCATCATGGAGGTGATGGCGAATTTCTCGGGAGTAACTGCCCACATTCAAGACAACTGTTACCTTTATAATCGAGCAGGGTAAACCCTACTCAACGAATATTTGCCTGTTGGGTAAGCCCCCAGCTCGCTGCATTCTTGCCCGCTGGGTATTAAGCCCCCAGCTCGCGGTATGTTTAAGGTCGCTGCCCGTTTCTCAATGGCTTGAATCTTGGAATGTACGTGTTCTGCTCGTGACTGATGGAGATGTGCCGGGCACGTGACCTGTGTCTTGGGCCTATTGGGCTGGGCAGCTCAGTACCCCCCTGCTCCTTGTCTACCAAGTATCTATGCTTCGGAGCGAGGAGAAGAACCCTGAATCAACTGGCCAGATTGTCCTTGAGATAAATTTTTTATGAATGCATCGAGAGTTACCTTCAACCAAACGTTGTGAGTGTATGCTAGCCCAAAGGATTTTGAAAGGACGGGCCGTCATCAGCCGCCATATAGCCCCACGAGCGCTCATTCCCCAACGAATCATTAAATTCTATGCTCTGGTTTTCGTGCCCTAATGATGGCGGAACCCTTGGGATAACCCCAACCATCGTTTTAACTTGGTATAAAAACTCGAATTCCCTTCCTTTTCAAACTTTACCCACACCTGAGCAAAATCAAAACCGAGAGAACCTCTCTTACCTCTGCATTCAGAGACAACATCAGTGCCGGAACTACTTGTTCATGTGTTCAATCCGCGCAGACGAAGCTTCCAAGATCTTTTTCAACTCAATTCTTCTACGTCAACATGTATTTCTTCACTCATCATTAGTTTCATTGCAATTTTTGTTCTTCCTTGCTAGAACCCCCACATTTTAGGGTTCAAAGACATCAACTGGGTACATGATGAGTTTTGTTACGATCTGAAAGTAAATCTGTCGTAAATCAAAAACGTTTGATACCCACTTCTTCTCTGTCCATCTTGTTTTTTCTATTTTCAACTTTAAGCACTTCACAGTCCTGGGCATTCCACAAACTTGCCCAACTTTACACGGGAGGAATCGAGGAGTACTTGACCAGTGCCATGTTCACCGGTCTTAGGATAAGCCCTTGTTTGCCATGGGTTTTTGCTTAACTATTCTTGCATGTCCCCCGAGCAGGGTTTAACGTGTATTCCTCGATGCCTGTAGGATGTCTTCTGGTGACGAAACCCAATCTGAAATTGAAGGGCGCGATTACGACCATGAAGCCTCTACAGAAAGCGAGGAGAGCTCTGAGACTGAATCTAGCAGCTCTGAAGGGACCGAGCTAGAAGAGGTCCCCCCACACCTTAAAAACTCCACCGTTCATATAGGAGAAAAGCCCGAGGAGGAACAGTCAAACTTGGAGGAAAGACAACTAGTGAACGAATACCCGAGCACCAGTATCCCCCACACCCTTCATAAAACAACCAACACCTCCAAAGGCAAAAACACCGCGACCAACATACCTTCCTCACTTAAGTGGGACGATTTGACCCGTGAAGACGATGTCGGGGCCTGGTTCTACCTATTGGGCATGGATCCCAAAAATTACCAGGTAAAGGCCTTCGATCTAGACATCGAAGAGAAATGACATAATTTTCAAGCGAGATCGAATGGTGTTTTATTTCGTTTTCTTTTTGGTCGGCCTGAGACTCCCCCTAGACCCTTTTTTTTTCTGAATTCCTTCTTATGAACAATGTCTTACCCTGCGACCTAACCCTCACCACGATAAGATTCCTGGTTGCCTATACCGTTGACTGCCGGCTGCTCGGGTTCGAACCCAGCATGGCATTATTTAGAAAATTCTTTCTGTTTTCCCTGGATAAGAAGAGTGACCGGGTCACTGGCCGTTCCAACCCTAACTACTTCAAACTTCTGTCCGACGGCCCCAACAAAGTTGACTTCTAGGACGGAAAGGCACTGCTCCTTGAATCACGGGTTGGGTGGCCCTTTGCTCCCTACTTAGAGAATTTAGAAATTGCCAAATACGATAAAAATGCATTCCGAGCAGGAGAACCCCAGCTCGCTAAAGCCTTTAGGAAACTACTTGGAGTCAAAGAAGGTAGGAATGGGCAGGATTGGGTACTAGACTGGGTAGCCCTTACCTCTGATTCCCCTTTGCTTCGACTGGCCGGGATATTAAGTTGGCCAGTTTGAAGGGATTGAGCCCCGAGTTACCATAGATGCCGAAGTACCTCACCCATACCGGGGTAGCTGCCATGGAGGTAGATTCCCCATGAGCCCTGCCGGACTACGAGCCGCCGGGATCAATCGCACCCGCTTTTTTATTCAATGGTTTGTACATTAATTTTTCCATCTCGCTCTCCCTTGTATCTTAAATTAATCTTCAACTGCTCAAAACTCTTTATAATTTTATTTGCAGATATAAGGCAATTGGAAGATTCCAACCGGTTCCTCCAAGCTATGAAAAGGGGAGCCACAAGGAGGAACACACAAATGGCCACCTTGGAGCCTGCTCGCCTTCCCACGGTTCCTGCTACCAACACTGGGCGGGGATCTAGCCAAGTGCCCGAGCCAAACCGAGTTGCCACTGCTACCCCTACTACTGTTCCTGCCCCCAATCCAACTGCTCCTGCCACGCAATCATCAAAACGACCTGCCCCCGAAGCTCCAACTGACAGGAGAACCAGGTCACGAACAAATCATAGTGATCCGGTTGAAGGATCGAGCTCGCAAGCACCCATGGCAAAAGGATAATTTTGAGATGCCAGAAACCTGTGAGCTCGCGGCCAAAATAATTGCTGAAGTGGCCAATGTACCCGACCTATCCAACCTCAATACTAACAGACGTGGCGGGCATGCAGTCAGTGTTGGTCTTGGCATGGTAAAGAGGCTCCGCCATACTGGCATCCGAAGAAGAAGTGTCGAGCTTCCTAGCTCAGTCCTCATCGGAGAAATAGGGATGTGCATGACCGAGGTAACCAATTCCCTTACTGTCACCAAAATGAACGATCATTGTGTGCTCTTGTTTTTGACCATGTTTCCATTTCAGATGGCTACCAAGACTGAGCTCCTATATGACTGGTCGATCGATAACCTCAAATCCTCCAGCTCGTTGTCTTCAGAGAAGAACACTCTTGAAGAGCAAGTCAACTCCCTCCGAGCTGAGCTTAAGGAGAGCGAGGATATCGTGACTGCAAAAGTCATCGAGCTCTCTAAGCTAGAGGAGGAGAAAAATACTTTGGAGTCACATCTCAATTTCCCTAAGAAATCTGAGGAGACTGCTCTAAAAAACATTAGCCAAGTGAGGAAGGAACTCAAATAGGCAGTCAACCAGCTAGAGAAGACCAAGAAGGAAGCTGCTGAAAAAGAGAAGCAACTAAGGGTGGAGCTATCCCAAGTAAGTAAGGAGCAGAAAAAAGCAGTCATTGCCGACTACAAGAACTCCGAAGATTTCCAAGCGAGCGTTGAGGAGGAAGCCTACCCATTCTTCATTCAAGGAGTGAATCATGTCCTTAGGCAGCTAGCGTGCAGCGGGATGGATGTGCGACCAGACCACTCGCTGAATAGGGAACTAACACCCCTTTCTGCCCCTCTGCTCTCCCGGGCCATGCCTTGGTGCCCTACACAGAAGATGAGCTGACTCCTTGGCCCAGTCAGACACTCAGAAAGGACTCGCTGCCTGGACCCCTCCACCAACTGTTGAGGTTACTATTACTGAGTTGATGACTCAGATTTGGATGGCCAAAGCTCAAGAGACTTTAACCTTGGCTGCTCATGTTGCTGGCGACGATGGGGAGGTGATCGTTATCGAAGAATCGACCACAAATGAAGTAGATGATCCTGCCCAAACTACTGCTGTTGACCCTGCTCAAACTACTACTACTGACCCTTAAATTCTCCCGGCCTGCAGGCCACAGTTGTTTTTTTGTTGGAAAACAATTTTCAAACAGCTTACATTATCTCCGGGCCTGTAATATCTTAACATTTCTGCTCGTAACATCGATGTTCATCTTTTCTCCATACTTGTGATTTCATAGATGTTTCAACTGCTTTTTGTTTTAAGAACAATCTTTTAAATCGAGCAAGCTCATTCCAAGCTTGTCAAGATAAAAAATGCAAAGCCTTCGAACAACAACTCCTTCACCCGAGCTGAGATAGCTCGCAGTTATGAAGGAGCATGATCGAAGCAGCTGGCTCGAACACCAACCCTATTTTACGAGCAAAAATACCTTTGCTTGTGAAAGAGCATAATCGAGATAACCTTAGATCACACTCAAACACCAACTTAAGACAATCAGGAAAAAAACCCATACTTGCCAAAAGCATAATCGAGTTCGCACCACACTATAAATAAGATACTTAAAAAATGAAAGCCAATGCATGCTTATTCATTTCATCCCCACTTACATCAAATCAAGAAAGTGCAAAATTCCGATCAACGATAATACTTCTTCAAATGATCTAGCATGCCATGGGTGCTTAAGCTCAATACCTTCCTCTGTTCGCAACATATAGGTTCCTTCCTTGACAATTCTGACTACTTGGAAAGGTCCCTCCCAATTAGGGGAAAGCTTCCCCCATTCTGCTCGATGGCCGGTTGCCTCAATTTTTCGGAGGACAGCGAATGACCGACCACGAACCCTTTTATCTTGGTGGGCCTTTGCTCGCTGCTTGTAATTGGCCATTCTCATCTTGGACTCCAATCGTTTCTCCTCCACTAAATCAAGATCGGTTGCCCGAGCTACAATGTTGGATTCTGCATCATAGTGAGATACTCTATGGTTGGGCAAGTACATCTCCACCGGTGCCATGGCCTCAGATCCATAAGCCAATGAGAAAAATGTTTCACCCGTGGGCCCTCTGACCGTTGTTCTAACCGCCCACAAAGCTGACAGCAACTCATCCACCCATCTTCCTACCTTATCTTCAAGATTTCACTTAAAAGCATTGCAGGACTTGTTTATTAGCGGCCTCAGCTTGACCGTTACCTTGTGGATATGCAACCGATGACTGCCAATACTTCACACGCATCTGCTCGCATGCCTTTGTGAATTTCTCTAAAAATTGAGTCCCATGATCAGAGACTATTGCCCGGGGTACCCCAAAACGGCACCATATATTCTCGTGCACGAAGTCGATCACATTGACCTCACTAATAGTTGCCAAAGGCTTGGCCTCTACCCACTTAGTAAAGTAATCGACAGCTACCACTGCATACTTAAACTTCGAACGAGCCAAGGGAAAAGGACCTATGAGGTCTATACCCCACATATCAAACGGCTAAGATGCCACCACAGGAGTCTGCTCGGTAGAGGGTAACCGAGGTATATCGGCAAAATGCTGGCACTTGTCACATTGCCGAACATACATTTCTGCATCTCGTCTCAAAGTGATCCAGTAAAACCCTGCAGCCAAAACTTTTTCTTCCAAAGACCGTTGACCCGGATGCCTTCCACATTTTCCTTCATGAATTTCCCCCAAAATGCCCTCGGTCATTTCTGGTCGTACACACCTGAGCAAGGGTCTAGTAGACGACCGTCGGTAAAGTATCTTATCCAGAATAACATACCGGCAAGCCCGCTTCTGAATAGTCCGAGCTTCCGACTTGTCCTCAGGCAAGGTTCCTTGCTCGATGTAAGCCTTCAAATCATCTATCCAACACTTCGCGGTAGGCTCAATATCCATAATCACCTCCTTCTCTATCACTGGGACCTCTAAGTATTCAATCATGACCCCTGGATGCAGAGATTGAATTTCACCCTCGGCCATCTTGGATAGGTAGTTTGCACGTATATTATCCTCGCGACCAATTCGCACCAGCTCCCAGTAGTCAAAATCCTTCAAAACCTCCTTTACCATGGCACAGTAGCGAACTAAAACCGGATGATGAACGGCGTAATCGCCCTTTACTTGATTCACGACCAACTGTGAATCACAGTAAATTATTATTTTGCGCACTCCTAGGTCTTGTGCGAGCTCCAGCCCCGCAATCAAAGCCTCATACTCTGCTTGGTTGTTTGATGCTGGGAATTTGAAACGCAAAGCCTTTTCAAACTCCACATCCTACTCGGGTGGAACTAATACAAGACCTGCTCCACTTCCAAACCTACTGGCTGAACCATCCACCTGTAATTCCCAGCAATAATCTAGCCGGGGCCTTTGAATTGGTACATTTGTTGTTGCAGTCTTAGCAGAAATCTCCTCCTCGCACGAATCTTTGAAACTAGTCTCAGCCACAAAATCTGCCAAAGCTTGTGCCTTAATTGCTCGCCGAGGCTGATAATCAATTTCAAACTCGGTCAGTTCAATCGACTAGGTGAGTAAGCGACCAGAGGAGTCCGGCTTGTGCAAAATTTTCCAGAGAGGTGAGTCCGTGTACACAATGATGGGATGTGCAGAAAAATAGGCTTGGAGTTTTCGAGTAGCAACAACAAGCGAATAAGCTAACTTTTCTACATTAAAGTAACGCCCCTCCACTGCGATAAGGGCCTTAGAAACATAATACACAGGCTTTTGCAAATTACATTCTTCCCTAACTAGCACAGCGGCTATAGCCTGTTCTGTGGACGCTAAATATACAAACAAATTCTCATAGAGGACCGGGTTGCTTAACAATGGAGGCTGCCCCAGATATTTCACCAGCTGCTCGAAAGCCTTTTGACATTCCTTTGTCCACTCAAACCCTTTGTTTCCACGAAGCACTTTGAAGAAGGGCAGACACCTTTTTGCCGACTTGGAAATAAAAGGACCAAGGGCTATAACTCGGTCGTTGAGCTTCTGGACATCCTTAATACAGCGAGGAGGCTTCATAGTGACCAATGCCTTAATTTTTTCTGGGTTGGCCTCTTTACCCCTTTCATTCACCATGAATCCCAGGAATTTGCCCGCCTTTACACCGAACACACAATTGCTCGGGTTAAGCGTCATGTTGTTCTTCCGGAGATTTGCAAAGGTCTCTCCCAAATCAACAGTATGATTTGCCCTTTGGTCTTTACCACCATATCATCAATGTAGGCCTCCACATTTCTGCCGATCTGCGAGCTGAAGACCTTATTCACCATCCGTTGATAAGTAGCTCTTGCATTCTTCAGGCCAAATGACATCATTTTGTAGCAATACAGTCCACATGTTGCTCGGAAGGCAGTCAAAGCCTTATCTGTCTCCTTCATCTTCACTTGGTGGTACCCTAAGTACGCATCAATGAAACTCAGGAACTCAAACCCAGCTATAGCATCCACCAGCTTGTCAATGTGAGGAAGAGGATAGCAATCCTTTAGACAAGCCTTATTCAAATCGGTGAAGTCCACACACATCCTCCATTTTCCATTTGACTTTTTAACCATGATTACATTAGCTAGCCATGTCGGATAGTGTATCTCCTCAATAATGTCCGCACTGAGCAATTTCTCTACCTCTTCTTGGATCGCCTTATCCTTCTCCGCAGAATATACTCTAGGCCTCTGTTGAATTGGCCTAAACGCTGGATCCACACTGAGACAATGAACTGCCACATCCTCGCTCACCCCTTGCATATCTTTTGGCCTCCACGCGAACACATCCAAGCTTTCCTGGAACTGCCTGACCAGATTAGCTCGAGCCTCTGCCGACAATGCCTTGCCAATTTTTATCTTCTGCTCGGGGTAAGCAGAGTTAATGACCAATTCTTCAAGCTCGTCTTGAGTTGTAAATGCTGGCTCGTCCCACATTTGGAGCATGTCACACTCCACTTTTTCCTCCTCCTCAGTTTGAGTTTTGACTGCATCAAGCTGATCCAAATCCATATCCACCGTTTGCTCGGCTTGTCCCACTGGCCCCAATGTCGCAAAGGACAAATGACCTCCTCGCAATCTTCGTCTGGTACCAACTCTAAGTCAACAGCTTGCTCAACTTGTCCCCCCAACCCCAACGTTGGCAAAGGACAAGTATTCTCCTCATGTCCACGCTGCCCATCTTGAACCAAACCCTCACCGACAACAGCAATCGTTGAAGGTCTCACAGTTACATGAGACTTTTCCTTGGTACTAATGGTAATTTTCTACTATCCTCACCATCCTTCAAGGTCAACTTCTGCTTCTTTCTTTGGCTATCCCGCACATACTCTAGCACTGCCCGGGGCTGACTCTTCAATACCCCCACTTCTTGGTCGGTATAAAACTTAGCCCGCTGGTGAGGAATAGAAGCGACCATTTGGAACTTGGTTATGCTCGGTACCCCGAAAATGATGTTGTAGGGGGATTTCAAATCAATCACCATAAAGGTGATTTTCTCAGCTCGAGTGCGACTACCCTCACCAATGAAAACTTCTAGCTCGACTGTACCTTTTACGGATACTTTATGATTGGTAAAGCCTTCCAAAGTCCCCGCATAAGGCTTAAGGCGGTCATCATTCAACTCTAAGCCTTGAAAGCATGAGTAGTATATCACATCCCTGCAGGCTCCAGTATCCACCAAGATTCTGTGCACAACCCAACCATCAACCAAAGCAGAAACAATCAAGGACTGTTCCCCTGCCACATTACTCGCCAACTCATTGCGAGTAAACTGTATTGTCTCCTCTCCTGCTTGCAAAGTGGTCGGGCGATCTATCACCTTTGACAAAGAATAAATCTGCTTGTCGAGCTGAGTTGGTGTAGGCTCCTCATCCATGATTACATTTATTACCCCTATGATTGGGGGTGCATCTCTTCGGGGAACATTCCCCCTGTTCCCTCCATCTCTCTTAAATCGATCTAACCGGCCTTCATTGATCAACTTCTGTATGGCCTTTTTCAACGTCCAACACTCCTCCGTTGTATGCCCGTAATCATCATGATAGGCACACCTCTTAGACCGATCCCTGGAATCTGCTGTTTCAGGGTTCATGCGAGGTGGGCGAGGAAGCTCATCTCGGACCTCGTACATTATGTCCTCCCGCAATGTGTTGAGTGGGGTGAGATCACTCTCTCGTAGAAACTCCCTTGGGCGATCATATCGTGACTTGCTTTTTTGTAACCGCCAGCTGCACCCTGGCCGCTACCCTTGGGGTTAGCCCCAGCTCCCCCAACTTCAACACTTTCCTTCTTCTTCTCCTTCTTCGCGGTCTCCCCCGCGCACCACTTCTGAGCCCGCATTAACATCTCAGCCTGTGTCTTGGGCTTCCTCATGCTTAACTCCGATCTCAATCCACCTTTTCCCTCGAGCAAACCTGTTTCGAAACATAAAGTGACCTCCTGCTCGGACAATCCAGGGACTTGCTCGAGCATCTTCGTGAACCGCTATAAATAACTGGCTGTTGATTCATTTTCTCCCTGCTTAACCTTAGACAAGTCAGCTCTTGTCTTTGCAATAGCTCCCGATGTTCCAAAGTCTGCTAAGAACTTTGTCCGTAGGTCAGCCCAATTATTGATAGATCGGCGAAGAAGAGCTCCCATCCAAGCCAGTGCCTTCCCTTGCAATGCTCCCACAAAAGCTCGAATCTTCAATGCCTTGTCTGATGTGACAAGACCTATCTGGGACTCAAAATACATCAACCGATCTCTCGCTTTTGTCTTCCCTGTATATTCTTTAACATTTGGAAAGATAAGCCCTTATGCTGGAGGGGCATTCTCAATCCAAGGGGCTAAAGGACTAGCCGTCGTACCCAGAAAATTCTCATCCAAAGCTTTGCCCTGCTCCCATGCCTCCATTCGGCGCTTTAGATCCTCAAACTCTTGCATATTGAAGGTTGTAGGCAAACCACCCGCGGGCTGGGGCTGTAACACGGGCACAGGAGGGACCTGTGGGGGCCCCATAGCTCCCAGAGTGTGGCGACCCGGCCCGGGCCCGAGGTGGAACCGAGGGTCGGACCGCCCAAATAAGGAGGGAAACAAGTAGACAAGTAACAATTAAACATGCAAGGACTTAATTTAAGAAAACGATGTGACGCAACATTAGAGACGTAGCACGCCTCGGCACCAAAAGGCCGGTATTTTTAAAACTTTTAAAACCTGATAGAACAGTTAAACAATTAAACCAAGTCATCGGCGACACTACATGCCGGAACCCAAGCTAACATTTTATGGACAAGAATTAAATAAGAGCTAATAGGATGCTCAGCGGAAGACTTATACATGTGGGATAATAACAAGTTAACCAAAGCTCGGCTTACACAATGCCGGCACAAAAGGGATACAAGTACTACAAGTGAGATAACTACTAGCAGTTAATAAGATTTACAATCAGGTTCTACACAAACACCCAAGCATAGTCTAGTTGACTTGCTTAACCCGTCGTCCTTACAAAAATATAAACAAGGGGAAGAGGACATCTAAACCACCTCTTCGAATATCGACGGCGCACCAAAAGAAGTACAAGGCACGAACACAATGAGTCAGCAGCGAGCACTGCCTTGCTAGGATCTAAAGCAGTAAAGGGGAAAGGGTAAGTCATAAAGACTCGTAAGCTATCAATCATGCATGTCATGGCAATATGCAACATACAAGGCAAGTTATAGTCACATAAGCATAGAGATCATATATCCAAGATGCACATTTTTTTCACATAAGTGCGCATAATTAAATCACATAGGATAAGGATACATGGAGAGCCGGGCCGCTACGTAGTTCCTGCATACAAGCGTTATCTTGAGCGTGCATGTGTCAGATGCGTGTAGTACATCGACCTTCCGAGGGAATGCTCGGGATAGAACCAATGGTACTCGTATTGATGCAACAAGGGAGCTACTTCCCACGTGGCCAGGTGGGCGTGTGTGAACAAGGACAGGATGCCAGCTGGACTCATGCAATGCCAAGTAATGTATACTTAACAAAATTCTCAAGTAGAGAACGAGGTCGACAAGAGCGATCTCGTTCATGACAAGTAAATTATTCTCATCAATAACCAAGTAGGGTTGGGTTCGACAAGAGCGAACCCACATGTCAATCAAGTATTCTATAAAATGACATTCAAGATCAAGCAAGGCAATCAATTCAAGTTCAAGGTCAAGAATTATTATTCTAAGGGAAACGTGTTTTAGAACGTCGTAGGGATTGATCGGTGAGCCGGTATTGTTCAATAGCTCGCTAAACTTGACTCCGTTAGTCGTCTCTAACAATTCATCCAATAGAGTTAGGGCTAAATGCATCATAAACCCTTTTCTAAGTTCGCGCATATGATCGGTTAGGTCGTTAATCCATTTAACAACCGTAGTTAAGAATTGTCCACAATCCAATTTCAAGGGACCTTAGAATTATTATTTCAAAGGTTGATAAATTGCAATGGTCCAAGAACATTAATTATTCGTAGGAGGATATAGAACACATTTAATTCTCAACATAGGACCCAATTCAATAAGATGAACAAATCATGGCATATGGAACCCTAGAATTCCTAGTTTCCAAAAGTCATCAAAATCCAATAGTCCAAGAACATTAGTTGTTCCTAAGAGAGCATAGAACATATTTAATTCTAGGCATAGGACTAAATTAACAAGATGATCATATTAATCAAAATCTCAAAAGACCAATTCATCAACAATCATGGCAAGAGCATGGTAGGAGCATGGGAATTACAAGAAGAGGGGGACATGGCATATCTAGCATACATCCTAAGGGGAATCGATAGCTTACCTTACACCCAAGAAAGAGATGGAATGGACACAAAGTAATCGGATGGAAATGATCTCCTTGTCGGTAGCTTCACTCCGGTGGTCTCGGTTTGGCAAACGGAGGTCGGGAGCTCAATCCATGGAGTAGACACACACTAGTCTCACCTTTTCTCTACACACACTAATATGGCAAGAGAGAGAGAAGAGAAATCTGGAAATGAAGGCTTAATGGCTGATCAACAAGAGGTGAGCTTTTTATACATTGCATGGAATGAGTGGAAATCCACTTGGCACAAGGAGAGGGCTTCAAAATACACTTGTCAAATGGAGGTAGCTTGAGGTTAGGACTAATCTAACTTGATTAGTGTCTAATAGGTAGGATTAGGGCCAATTAGGAAGGGGTTTAAGGGGTCAAAGGTCGGACAAGGCAGAAAAGGGAGAAAATTTCCCGTAGCTGGAAGAAGGCTGAGGCGGGCGCCTCAGTCATGGCCATGCGGCCGCCTCAGATACAGGTTAGGTCCCCTGATTTTCATTTGCTCTCAGCTTCTGGGGCTCCAAAACTTGACTTAAACATGTCCTAAAGGGTCCTAAACTTGTGGGCAACCATTCTAGGGTCTAACACCACTCAAAACAAGTCCGAAACACACCCGAACAACACCCGGAACAAGGTAGGACAAGGCTCGAATCATGCGACGATTGGTTGACGAATCAAACCCGGATCAAACGTCAATGAACTAAGATATCTTGGGCATGGAAAAGGCTTGTTTAACCATGGTTAAGAGTTCAATACAAGGCCGGGAACTCAATGAACATATCGCACGACGAAATACGCGCAAAACGGGAGAAGAGGGAAATCGCTAAGGCCAAAACAAAGCAAGAAGGTTTCCAAACTTCCAATCAAACCTACTATGATCAAGGTGAACGTTCTAGGTCATCTATGATGGACAATAGAACTATAACAAGTCTCGGTCGAGTGCTAACATGCTAAGGCAAACACTCAAGGCACAAGGCAAGGCAAGCAAGGCAAGGAAGGCATTCAAGCAACTAGGCACATAATACTCTCATGTGAGTATGACATGAACAATTAGAATTATCTAACATGTTAAGGCATGAAACAAGCATGTTATTAAGGCATAAGACAAGTAATGCAAGTAATGGGTTTGGGTTCTCACATCCTCCCCCACTTAAAGGAATTTAGTCCCTAAATTCTTACCGGAGTCATCGAATAGGAAAGGGTACTTCTCTCTCATATCAAGCTCGGTCTCCCACGTGGCTTCCTCAATATCATGATTCTTCCACAAGACCTTCACCAAGGGAATTTTCTTCGTCCTCAACACTTGTTCTTTCGTGTCCAGAATCCTCACCGGCTTCTCATCGTATGAAAGGTCAGGCTCAAAAGTAATCTCATCATAAGTCAAGACATGCGATTCATCCTTCAAGTATTTGCGTAGCATCGAGACATGAAAGACGTCATGAACATCCGATATAGAAGGTGGCAATGCTAACCGATACGCCAAAGCTCCAATCCTCTCTAGGATCTCGAATGGTCCAATGAATCTAGGTGTAAGTTTACCTTTCTTCCCAAATCGCTTAGTACCGCGTCGGGGCGATACCTTCAAGAATACAGAGTCACCAACCTGAAATTCTAAGTCACGTCTCCGGTTATCCGCGTAGCTCTTCTGTCTACTCTGGGCTGTAAGCAATCTATCTCTAATAAGCTTCACGCTCTCAGCCGACTGTTGTACCATCTCCGAACCCCAAAGTTTAGCTTCACCAACTTCATCCCAGCAAATCGGTGAACGACACTTGCGCCCATATAAAGCCTCATATGGCGCCATCTCAATACTGGACTGGTAACTGTTATTGTATGCAAATTCGGCTAACGGTAAATGGGAATCCCAACTACCTTTGAAATCCATGGCACAAGCACGCAAAAGATCCTCCAATACCTGAATCAATCTCTCCGATCGACCGATCTGATCAAGGGTGAAAAGTCGCATTAAAGTTTAACTGCACTCCAAAGCTTCCTGCAAAGAATGCCAAAATCTAGAAGTGAACCTGGGGTCTCTATCAGAAACAATGCTAACTGGAATGCCGTGCAATCTCACGATGTCCTGGACATACAATGCTGCCAACTGACTCAAACTATAAGTCATCGCAACAGGAATAAAATGTGAAGATTTGGTCAACCTATCCACAACAACCCAAACTGCATCGAAACCTCGGCGAGTACGTGGCAATCCCGTCACAAAATCCATGGTGATATGCTCCCATTTCCACTCCGGTATCTCAAGTGGCTGAAGTAAACCGCTCGGTGTTCACTTAACTCCGCCGACACGTCAAGCATCTAGATACATAGTCTGCTATTTCTCGCTTCATCCCGTTCCACCAAAACTGTTTCTTCAAATCCCTATACATTTTGGTACTCCCTGGATGTATAGTATACTTGGCCTTGTGAGCCTCATCAAGAACCATGCGCTTAACCCCGTCGGTAGAAGGCACACAAACTCTACCCCGAAAGGTCAAAATCCCATCGGTGTTCAAAGCAAATTCCGGTGTCTTACCATCACCCAAGCCATCACTAATCTTCTTCAACTCAGAATCGGAAACTTGAGCCTTCTTAATCAACTCAAACAATGCAGGCGTAGCACGTACGCTAGCAAAGATAACCCTATGCTCACTCGCAACTGGACTCCATTCTGACGCCCTCAAGCATCTTCCACTCCTTCATCATCAAACAAGACATATACGCCTTCCTACTCAAGGCATCCGCAACAACATTAGCTTTCCCTGATGATATGAAATAGTGCAGTCATGATCCTTAAGTTTCTCCATCCATCGCCTCTGTCGCATATTCAACTCTTTTTGTGAAAAGAGATACTTCAAACTCTTATGATCGGTGAATATTTCAAACTTAGCCCCATAAAGATAATGCTTCCACTTGTGAAGCGCAAAGATAATAGCTGCCAATTCAAGGTCATGTGTCGGGTAATTCTGCTCATAAGGTGATAGCTTCCTCGAAGCATAGGCAATAACTCTCCCATTCTGCATAAGTACGCAACCCAAGCCTTCTAGCGAGGCGTCGCTATAAATCACAAAGTTCTCCGAACCACTAGGCAATGCCAAAATAGGAGCCGTAGTCAATCTCCTCTTCAACTCCTGAAAACTAGCCTCGCACTTATCACTCCATATAAAAGTAGACTTCTTCTCGAGTCAAGTTAGTCATCTGAGTAGCGATCTTCGAAAACCCTCAATGAACCTACGGTAATAACCCGCCAAGCCCAAGAAACTACGAACCTCGGCCACCGCACTAGGCGCCTTCCACTTAGTAATCGCCTCAATCTTGGATGGATCCACCGCGATACCATCCCTAGACACCACGTGCCCTAGAAAAGAAACTTGCTCAAGCCGTAAAGCACACTTACTAAATTTCGCAAAGTTGCTTCTTCCGTAAGATAGAAAGAACTTCTCTCAAGTGATTCGCATGTTCCTCTCGTGACTTGGAGTACACAAGAATGTCATCAATAAACACCACTACAAAGCAATCGAGATACTCATGAAAAACCCTATTCATCAAGTCCATAAAAACTGCAGGTGCGTTGGTCAATCCAAACGGCATCACAACAAACTCATAAGTGACCATAACGCTGCATTTTAAAGTCGCCTTCGACATCCTCCGCTCTAACCCTCAACCGGTGATAACCACTCCTCAAATCAAATTTGGAATAGACAATCGAACCCCGGTTGATCAAAAGATCATCAATGTGTGGCAAGGGATACCTATTCTTGATAGTAGCCTGGTTCAACTGTCGATAGTCTATACAAAGTCGCAAACTACCATCCTTCTTTCTCACAAACAACACCGGTGCACCCCAAGGAGATACACTTGGTTTAATGAACTCCCTATCTAGAAGTTCTTGCAGCTGATCCTTCAACTCTCGCAACCGGAGCCATATAAGGTGCCCTAGAAATAGGCGAAGTCCCCGGCAATAGTTCAATACGTAACTCTAGTTCTCGGCCGGGAGGCAAAGGATACTCTAAGAAAAGACATCGTGGAACTCATTAACTACCGAATATCCTCTAGCTTAGCGTAAGACATGCTAGTATCAAGAACACAAGCTAAATACCCCGCACACCCGCGATAAGAGTTGTCTAGCCCGCAGCGTAAATAATATGAACCCCATTCATAGCACGATCACCCGAAACACAAACTCCGAATACCGGCATGGCAAAAGTTACTTTCTTACTACGGCGGCAAATAACTAAAGCATGATGTACACATAGCCAATCCATACCAAGAATCACATCAAAGTCTCTAATAGGCAATACTACCAAATCAAGATGCAAGACTCGATCATGAACAAGCACATCACGCCTCTATAGACCTCGACGCCAACAAGCAATCACCCAACTGTAGACACCTCAAGCACATAAGGTAATCAAGGTGCAAAACACATAAATGTTCTAGGAAATGCGATGCAACATAAGAATGAGTAGACCCCTGATCTATAAGAACTCGAGCATGATGACCGAAGACCGAAAGAGTACCTCCGATCACGGTAGAAGACTCGGGAACACCTCGCCGATCAAGCGAAAACACGAGCTCAAGGCCTTAGACGCCCATCGCTATCCCTCTTGGACCTGCATCGCCGAATCGACCCGAGGATCGAGCCGCTTCTAGACTTGGGACGCCTTTGAGCCGATGACTAGAATCTCCACAAATAAGACAAGTACCAAGCCTCGGTCCTCCCCGCACTTCTCACTAGTATGTCCAATCTTATGAC
This sequence comes from Codonopsis lanceolata, assembly GCA_013146195.2. Lineage (NCBI taxonomy): Eukaryota > Viridiplantae > Streptophyta > Magnoliopsida > Asterales > Campanulaceae > Codonopsis > Codonopsis lanceolata. The sequence continues at coordinate 65,642,516 of CM028382.1, read as the reverse complement.
AAGAAGAACAAGTCACCGGTCCACCGCCTCGAGTCCGCCGCCTCGAGGAGAAGGAGCACTACTACCACGACTCTCGACGGCGCCTATCCCGCCCACTAGATCGATGCCTATTCTCGACCACCCGCGACGATTGCCTTGGTAGCCGACCGATTCCCGTAAGATCGAACTCTACCGCCGCCGTGAAGACGCCGAGAAGGATGCATGAGGCTTCGCCTATGCTCCTCAATGTCTCGCCGATCTCATACGCACGATCTACCGCACTCCCCGCTAACCGCAGGATAACAACAATCGCTTTCTGTACTCGGCCTTCAACCCTTTCACGAACCTCTCGGGTCCTGTGTCTCTCATCTTGCACCGATGTGCACAAGAACGGACAACTCAGTGAATTTAGAAGAATACTGAGCTATAGTCATGGAACCCTGCTCTAAATCCTGGAATTCTTTCTCCCTTCGCTGTCTAACCACAGTAGGCACATAAGTAGCCTTAAACTCTGCCTCAAATGTAGGCCACACCTGCGCCACCCGATTCAACTCCCAACTAGCATGTAGAACCTCCCACCAATGATTGGCGGCTCCTCTAAGCTTATAAGCAGCTAAGACCACTTTCTCCTCATCCGTGCAATCCAGTGCTGCAAAGATTTTCTTCACATCCTCGAGCCAAAGCTCGGCCATACTAGCATCCGCCTCTCCCTCAAAAGATGGAGGCTTCATTTTCAAGAATTTCTCTAACACAGCATTATTCCGTGCCCTAGCACCCGGTGGTACAACTGCACGCGGTGGCGACACTCTCGCCTCCGGTTCTGGGGGTGGTGGTGGAGGAGGTACATTCTGACCCTGGCCAAGCTGGGCCATCTCGGTCATAAACTCTGTCATGCGGCGATACAAATCCGCCATTTGAGCATTCATGCCCACTGGGTTCGGTGGTGGAGGTGGCAACTCCACTTCAGGTTCCTCAGGAACTCTCCTGGGTCGGCCTCTACCTCGGCCTACACGGTCGGCTCTAGGGTTCACCATTAAGCACCTATAAGAAATTCACTCGACGTTAGAACATCACACCAAGAAACAACCCACCTAGGCCATGGAACCTATCCTGGCCGATAGCTAACCTACAAACAAGCTCTGATACCAATCTCAGGCGACCCCGAGGTGGAACCGCCGGACCGCCCAAATAAGGAGGGAAAACAAGTAGGCAATAAAACATGCAAGGACTTAATTTTTAAAAACGACGTGACGCAACATTAGAGACGTAACACGCCTCGGCACCAAAGGGCCGGTATTTTTAAAACTTTTCAAACCTGATATAACAGTTAAACAATTTAAACCAAGTCATCGGCGACACTACATGCCGGAACCCAAGCTAACATTTTATGGACAAGAATTAAATAAGAGCTAATAGGATGCTCAATGAAGACTTATACATGTGGGATAATAACAAGTTAACCAAAGCTCGGCTTACACAATGCCTAAGACAAAAGGGATACAAGTACTACAAGTGAGATAACTACTAGTAGCTAACAAGAGTTACACAAGCAAGTTTTATACAAATACCCAAGCATAGTCTAATTGACTTGCTTTAACCCGTCGTCCTTACAAAATACAAAGCAAGAGGAAGAGACATCTAAACCACCTCTTCGAGATCGACGGCGAACAAAAGGAGGTAACAAGGCACGAACACAAAGAATCTCAACGAGCGTGACCTCGCCTTGCTAGGATCTAAAGCAAGAAGGGGAAAGGGTAAGTCATAAAGACTCGTAAGCTATCAATCATGCATGTCATGGCAATATGCAACATACAAGGCAAGTTATAGTCACATAAGCATAGAGATCATATATCCAAGATGCACATTGTTTCACATAAGTGCGCATAATTAAATCACATAGGATAAGGATATATGGAGAGCCGGCCGCTACGTAGTTCCCGCATACAAGCGTTATCTTGAGCGTGCATGTGTCGATGCGTAAGTACATCGACCTTCCGAGGGAATGCTCTGATAGAACCAATGGTACTCGTATTGATGCAACAAGGGAGTTACTTCCCACCGTGGCCACAGTGAGGCGTGTGTGAACAAGGACAGATGCCACCGACTCATGCAATGCCAAGTAATGTATACTTAACAAAATTTCAAGTAGAGAACGAGGTCGACAAGAGCGATCTCGCTCATGACAAGTAAATTATTCTCATCAATAACCAGTAGGATTGAGTTCGACAAGAGCGAACTCACATGTCAATTCAAGTATTCTATAATATGACATTCAAGATCAAGCAAGGCAATCAATTCAAGTTCAAGGTCAAGAATTATTATTCTAAGGGAAACGTGTTTAGAACGTCAGTAGGGATTGATCGGTGAGCCGGTATTGTTCAATAGCTCGCTAAACTTGACTCCGCTGAGTCGCTCTAACAATTCATCCAATAGAGTTAGGACGCTAAATGCATCATAAACCCTTTTCTAAGTTCTCAGATATGATCGGCTAGGTCGTTAATCCATTTAACAACCGTAGTTAAGAATTGTCATCAATTCAATTTCAAGGGCCTTAGAATTATTATTTCAAAGGTTGATAAATTGCAATGGTCCAAGAACATTAATTATTCGTAGGAGGATATAGAACACATTTAATTCTCAACATAGGACCCAATTCAATAAGATGAGCAAATCATGGCATATGGAACCCTAGAATTCCTAGTTTCCAAAAGTCATCAAAATCCAATAGTCCAAGAACATTAGTTGTTCCTAAGAGAGCATAGAACATATTTAATTCTAGGCATAGGACTAAATTAACAAGATGATCATATTAATCAAAATCTCAAAAGACCAATTCATCAACAATCATGGCAAGGGCATGGTAGGAGCATGGGAATTACAAGAAGAGGGGGACATGGCATATCTAGCATACATCCTAAGGGGAATCGATAGCTTACCTTACACCCAAGAAAGAGATGGAATGGACACAAAGTAATCGGATGGAAATGATCTCCTTGTCGGTAGCTTCACTCCGGTGGTCTCGGCTTGGCAAACGGAGGTCGGGAGCTCAATCCATGGAGTAGACACACACTAGTCTCACCTTTTCTACACACACTAATATGGCAAGAGAGAGAGAGAAATCGAAATGGAGGCTTAATGGCTGATCAACAAGAGAGAAGGCTTATATACCTTGCATGGTTTGGGTGGAAATCCACATGGCAAGAGGAGAGGGTGGTGGAATCCACATGTCAAGTGGAGGTAGCTTGAGGTTAGGCTAATCTAACTTGATTAGTGTCTAATAGGTAGGATTAGGGCCAATTAGGAAGGGGTTTAAGGGGTCAAAGGTCGGACAAGGCAGTAAAAGGGAGAAAATTTCCCGTAGTCGAAGAAGGCCGAGGCGGGCGCCATGGCCGCCTCATACAAAGTTAGGTTCCCGATTTTCATTTGCTCTCTGGGCGCCTCACTCGATCCATGCGGCGCCGAACTTCGGGGCTCCAAAACTTGACTTAAACATGTCCTAAAGGGTCCTAAACTTGTGGGCAACCATTCTAGGTCTAACACCACTCAAAACAAGTCCGAAACACACCGAACAACACCCGAACAAGGTAGGACAAGGCTCGAATCATGCGACGATTGGTTGACGAATCAAACCCGGATCAAACGTTAATCAATGAACTAAGATAACTTGGGCATGGAAAAGGCTTGTTTAACCATGGTTAAGAGTTCAATACAAGGCCGGAACTCAATGAACATATCGCACCGAAATACAAGCAAAACGGAGACGAGGGAAATCGCTAAGGCCAAAACAAAGCAAGAAGGTTTCCAAACTTCCAATCAAACCTACTATGATCAAGGTGAACGCTCTAGGTCATCTATGATGGACAATAGAACTATAACAAGTCTCGGTCGAGTGCTAACATGCTAAGGCAAACACTCAAGGCACAAGGCAAGGCAAGCAAGGCAAGGAAGGCATTCAAGCAACTAGGCACATAATACTCTCATGTGAGTATGACATGAACAATTAGAATTATCTAACATGTTAAGGCATAATATAAGCATGTTATTAAGGTATAAAACAAGTAATGCAAGTAATGGGTTTGGGTTCTCACACAGAGCTTGGGCAACACCCACTGCCTGCGCCACCTATGCATGGGTTGCACCTGTGAGCTGAGGCACTGACTCATTAACCGCTAAATTTTTTTGGGCATTTGTTTACTGCAACTCCCTCATTTCTCTGGACTGATGTGACAAGTGAACATGTGACCGTCTAGGAAAAGGTGTCCGATAGCGGCGAGCATGAGATCTCCTGGGAGATGGAGTGCGGTGATTGCGAGCATGTGATCTTCACGGGGATGGTGATCGAGGACGGCGGTGATGCGACCTTCGTGGAGAGGGTGATCTATGATGACGGGGAGACTGTGCTGAATCCTCTCCAACTCTGGGTCCCAACCGAGAATGCACGCTCGGATCAACCCTGTGGCTTGCTCAACCTTCCTACTGGTTTTGCCCCTTGTGAGGTTCTTGTGCATGAGGCTGTGAAGGAACTTGTACTGGATTTAACGGATTTCCCCCGGCCCTTGACCCATTTGTTGCCTGACTCGGTGCAGGCAAACCAAGTAGGGGTTTAAACTCAATGGGCAAAGGCGGCTTACCCATTGCAATCAGCTGCATGTTCAACTAATGCATTTGTCCCAAGTATATCGCCCTTTGGCGCAATGCCTCCTCCTGAAATTCGTTGGCCAAGCCAATAGCATCCACTGCACTCCTGCTAAAGAATCCAAACCTCGCCGTTGATTAAGCTGATAGCGGGCATCATGAGGTGGCAGATTATTGCCAGTCGGAAGATTAAGACTAGGGGTTGCATGTACTTCTTCCAGATTACTGTTGTTGACACCATTAATGTCGTTTTCTGCCATAACCGAAACTAGCAAAATTACCAAGAAACAAGATTTTGAGAAAATACTTTCCCGGCAATAGAACCAACTGATGCTTCCAAATTTATCAAGGACACACTAGGCTTCTTAAACTGGATATCTGGCTTTCAACTTATCCAATATCTTCGTGGCCCAACCCTGTAAAACAAGCAACAACTGTTAACTAGGAAGGGGCACTCCCTGCAAAAGCCCTCCGGCGTAGGAATCAGTCTAACAATCAAGTAGGAAATCAATTTGACAGACTTTGGCCAAGTATTCAAAATCACGTACCTCCCTCCTTTGTTTGGAGGGGTTTTTATAGCCTGTACCGGAGTGTAACTGCCCATTAGACGTTGTGTCGTGCCTGGCGGACACATTAACTGCCATATTTATCACAACGGTCTCATCATAGAGGTGATGGCGAATTTCTCGGGAGTAACTGCCCACATTCAAGACAACCGTTACCTTTATAATCGAGCAGGGTAAACCCTGCTCGACGAATATTTTCCTGTTGGGTAAGCCCCCAACTCGCTGCATTCTTGCCCGCTGGGTATTAAGCCCCCAGCTCGCGGTATGTTTAAGGTCGCTGCCTGTTTCTCAATGGCTTGAATCTTGGAATGCACGTGTTCTGCTCGTGACTGATGGAGATGTGTCGGGCACGTGACCTGTGTCTTGGGCCTATTGGGCCGGGCATCTCAACTATTGTTTTTGTTTTGTAAATTATTTTTATTTTAATAACTTCCATTATATTTTTTGTTTTATTGACTTCGTAACTATTATTTTTGTTTTATTTTTACGAATTAGCTTTACGGAAAAAATTTGTTCTGTAATTTATTATTATTATTTTGCTAACCTCACTTTAAATTGTTTTGTTTTATTGACCCTGTAACTATTATTTTTGTTCCATAAATTTTTTTATTTTACTAACGTATTTTTGTTTTACATAACTATTTTTAAGAATTTGTTTTAAACTCTTATTCCGTAAATTATTTTTAAAACTTTACTAACCTCACTTCAAATTATTTTTGTTTTTTGACTCTGTAACTATTATTTTGGTTCCATCAAATATTTTTATTTAACTAATGTATTTTTGTTTTACATAGTTATTTTTAAGAATTTGTTTTAAAATTTTGTTCCAAAAATTATTTTTATTATTTTAGTAACCTCAGTTTAAAATGTTTTTGTTTTTATTGACTTTGTAACTATTATTTTCGTTCCATCAAATATTTTTATTTTACTATTGTATTTTTGTTTTACATATATATTTTTAAGAATTTGTTTTAAACTTTTGTTCCGTAAATTATTTTATTTTACTAACCTCCGCATTAAATTATTTTTGTTTTGTTGATTCTGTAACTTTTATTTTTATAGTGGTTTATTCCATAAATTAGTTTTATCTTGCCAACCTCTTATATTTTTATTTTCTTGACTCCGGAACTATTATTTTTGTTTTAGTTACTATTTTTATGCTTAAAGGGAGAAAAATGTTTAAACATAATTAAAAGAGAGGAGATGATGGTGATGAGAGAGAAAATAGGGAGGAGACGGGGGAGAGAAATACAACCAGAGAAGATAGGAGAGAGAAAGAGTGAAATAGTAACTCAAAAGTCAATAATTCAAAATTGAGATTTTGGAGGGAGAAATCTACCCTTGCCATTATATATATATATATATATATATATATATATATATATATATATATATATATATATATATATAAAGGTCCAACCATTCATCAAGAGTGCGTGACCAAAAAGTAGTGATAAGGTCGACCCTTCATCAGGGTTGTCTCACCAGAATACGAATCGAAAGGTTTGGCACTACGTTGGGGCTGTGTGTCCAAATATCAATATCAAGGCCTAGCCCCTCATCAGGGCTGCGCGGCCAATGTGTGTATTGAAATGAAGGCATATGAATTTAAGAGGTTATGTTTACTGTAGCGATTGAGAAGTCTTTGTCGGTGATGCTTTGATCAAAATGTGCCTTCATCGGCATGATTAACAGATGTGTTATCATCAGCAGACTCGACAATCTGCCATTGTCAGCAATGTTTGTTGTTGTGCCTTTATTGGTGAGATTGATTGTTGTGTGCCATCTTTAGTAGGGTTGACTGATGTGTGTCATCTTCGGTAGGATCAACTGATGATTAGCGTTGACTATCCTTGGAAGGTACCGACAGAACATTTGTATTTTGCCCAGGGGGCGATGTAGCAAAGGACCTGATAAGATATGCTAATGCAAAAAAGATGCAACAAGAATATGCAAGCATGCAGATGCAACTTCATTTTACCTTTTAAAATGGGATCTTTGAATGTTCATGTGTGCTATCTGTTTGTTAAACATGCTAAGACAAGATAGGGCAAGACGATGGAAAAGTGGTATGAAGGTAGGTGGAATTTTGGGTCGCTTTTAGTCAATTAACTAGTGCATCATTCAAGAAAAGAATTCAATCATAAGATCAGTGAATCCTACTAATTGATGTCTCGGAGGACCACACCTATTTCTCTCTTTTTTACCGCATAGGGAGCTTGTCTTTCCATGTATCTGAAGATATGTTGCTTGTTGTTGAATGATCTGGCGTCTTTATAGCTTCTTGGTTTCTTCATGTACATATGAAGATAACTTGTTTGTCTTTGAGGGATCACGCCTTCGTAGATTTTTGGTTGATTCCTATGTATATGAAGATAACCTGTTTTTCTTTGAGGGATCACAGCTTCGTAGCTTCCTAGTTTCTTCCTGAAGATAACCTGCTTGTATTTGAAGCATCTCAACTTCGTAGCTTCTTGGTCCCTTCGGGTGAGATGGTTATGACAGCTATCCCCAGAGATAATGGGAGACTTTTCGTACCAACTGGGCTGAAAAAAAGCCCCAGGATAACTCCGATCATTGCAAATTCTATAAAGCTGGTACGAGAAAATTCCTGAAAGAGACTAATGGCGGATAGCCCCAAAAAGACTTGATTGAAGAGATTTTTGAGGGGGTAGAAAATGAGTATGCTTTAAAGAAAAATGGACGACTCTAATGGATGAAAAGAAAACCGTGATCCAGAGTTCACTTTATCGCTGAGTATCACAAAATTGGCGAGTTATGGACCCTACTTAATGCTTATCTTTTGATGATTTTATATGTTTTAACAAGGAGTCTTGTCTTGGACTCAGACCACGTTATAACCAATTGAAACAGAGCTATCGGTAGCAACTGGGTTAGGGTGATGTATTTGGGATGACTTTTGACTTTTGGTGAGTATTTGGGAAGGGTTTTGGAGGCATATAACAAATCCCAGATGGATATGTTTGTAATACCCTAGATCATTGCTTGCTTGTTTTATGCATGAGTTCATACTTTCATATTCATCATAAACATGTTTACATAACTCATTCGTATGTTTGAATTCAATAGCATGTGCGTTGGCGTTGATTTCTATGCTCGTATACATCCTTTGTATCATGAGATGTACTGGGACTTTGATTGTGTTTTGATGTTGAAAACATGTATATAAGTATTAGATATCATTCATAACATCCTTAACATGATTTAGAAGTTGTTTGAATGCTCGTTGCATCGTCGATTCGATCGTTGCTCACTTCTAGTTGTTGTTCTTCTTCGTTTGGCTCATTTGAGCGTTTCTTGGGAGTGTTTGTTGTGTTCTAGTCCATCTTTGAGTGAGGATTGAGCCTAGGGATCTTTGGCCTTGAGTTTGGGGTTGTTTTGGAGTGATTTAAGACCTTTTGTAGTCTGGAGACCTTGCTATCGCAAGGGGGTTTGGACCTTGCCCCCGCAAGCTGAACAGAAGATTGGGAGGAGGAATCTGCCTAGCATGCGGTCGCATGCTAGGGCATACCATGCGACCGCATGGTGTGTTTTCCTGATACGACTTATTTCGTTTGTTACTCCATTTTGGCTGTCATAACCCCACCCAAACCCATCCTAAACCACTTCTAATTCGTCCTAACTATCAACCAATGTGTCTTGAGCAAGTTTTGGGAGTTTTGAGTGGATTGTTAGCCACTTGGCAAGAAAGAACATCAACATGCATTGGTCACACCTTCCCATCCCACTTTTCAGCCAAAGGGTGACCAAATACATCCACTAAAGCCATTTTCTTCAGCCATTCTCTCCAAAAACGGGCTGAACATTTCTTGAAGGTTTGAGAGGGTTCTTGAGAGGTTCTTGAGTGTTCTTCAATGGTGGTCAAAGCTTGAGGAGTCCATTTCCAAATCCCAACCATAGAAGAGAAGAGGAAGTCAAGGAGAACACATTCCAACCTTTGCATGTTCGATTTGTTTACTTGTAGGGATGATTGAAGGTAAGTTACATCATCTCTTCCTATTTATTTTAGCCTCATTGACCCTAGGGAAAACAATCTTGCTATTTGAGGTCAATGAGAGCACTTAGGGCTTTATAGAGATGTCATGTTTTGCTATATGCTAGATGATGAAATTTTGGTTGGATGAACATATTATAAACCATGATTATGATGTTATTCATGTTTAGAGATGTATGATAAATTATTCTATCTTGCTTGTTTAAGTATTGAGAGCACATTTGATGAAATGACTAGAATCATATTTGATGAAATGGCTAGAATGTATGTATATGCCTAAATTGTGACTTTGACTCTATGTTTCCTACTTAAATGTTTTATTGGGGATTTATGGGTTTAATGACCTTAGTAACCTATTTATTGATGTTAGTATGGACATAGGAGAGTATTGAGGCCAATGGCTTCTATACCCTAATTTTTGAAAGATTGAAAATGACTCAACGGAGTTAACCATTGGGTTAGTATGACCTTAAGGAACGATATGCCTAAGTCCTATGAAATTTGGGGTAGTATTAATGGAGGTTAAGCCTCCAAGCACTTTAAAGTGTATGAAGAACACTTGATGATTAGAGTCTTAATTTTATCTCTAATGTGTTTATGTGCTAGTTGTGAATTAAAAGCATGACTAGATGATTGTAGAGTACATGCCTACTTATTTGAGCATATGAATATGTATTACGTGTGCTTGAAGTTTGAGTCCAGCTGGAGTCGGTTTGTTGAGTCGTTGGCGGGACGATGTATCGTCTTCACGAATTGTGGGATTCGTGATTTCAATAGATCGCCGCGCCGGGTTGCACACACCCCTCCATCGATGGCCACGGTGGGGAAGTAGTTGATCTTAGTTGTAGTATGGAAACATGACTTTGATAACTATAGAACTCGAGCAGGGAATGTCTCGGGGACGTCGATACCACGATTTGGGTATCGAGGACACATATGTTTTGTACGTGTTTTTGCAGGAGCGACACGGCGGAAAAATGGTAACGGTATCGTATCCCTTTTTATATGAATTGACTCACGAGTGCTTATATGTGAATAACGTGCTACGTGAATATGATATGATATGAAATAATGGTTGAATGATTTAATGAAATGTTATACTTGTTGATAACATGATATTCGAGATTGTTAATTATGAGTACCTTGACATGATTATTTATGAAATGTTATAGCATGTCAATAGCATGAATTATTATTGTTAAGCATGATGCCATGACAGGAAGTTATGTTAGTAACTTACTAAGTCTTTATCACTTACTCCTATTTGTTTTGATTGTTTTCCCTAGATCCGAGCCGTGCGAGCGGATTGAAGTGATTATCGAGTTGCATTGGTGAAGCTTTTGACAAGGTTGCTACCTTGTAATTTTAGTATCTTTCTTTTGGCAAGGACGATGGGAACATAAAGTTATGTAAACTTTATGAAGGGTAGCAAGACTTATTATGTGTTTGATATTTGTACTTACGTTAATTAGTACTTAATCTTTTGGGAGCCGACTTGTGTTAGTCGTGCCTTATGTATTTATGATGATTATGCTTTAGTTATGTTAACCATGTATTGGTTGGTTTATTATGATTGTTTTCCGACATGTTTTTAGTCGTTGAAGCATGTTAGACTAGAGTTATAGACTTAGTTTAATGTTGGGTTCCGGCTGTAACGTCGCCGATGACTTGGTATATAAATTGCTATAAATTGTTATTGCATGACAGGTGGTTTTGTTATACGTGCCTAATGTTGCGTCACGTGATTTTGATTTTTGGACCGAAAGATTCATTATCTCTTTGGTTGTGTTAGTTTGAGCTTGTTAGCTTGGGCACCACCATTTAATTATGTTACGCTTACGCATGTGTTTAAGTTATTGGCGTATCGCCGTTATGGCCCTACCCATTATTTGTTATGTGTTTGTGTGTTATGTGCCTTTTCTAGGCGGCACGACCTCGGGGTCTCGTCTTGGGATCCGGGTTGGGTCGCCACAATGTTAACTTAAGTTTTTCTTCATTTGGGCTAACAGAGCACCTTCCATGCCTTTACCCCAAGTATCGACCTCTTTGTCCTTACCAGAGTGGTCGCTAATTTCTCATACTAACTTTCTGTCTTACCCAAGTAGTTCTTTGTCCAAAAGGTAGAACTCTTGTTAGAGACTTGTTTTGTCATAGATTGTTAAATTGGAGACTGTCATGCAGTAGACTATACGCTCTAGGATGTATGCTGGAGACTGTACGCTGAACACTGTAAACTGAAGATTGTACGCTATAAGCCGTATGCTGGAGACTATACACTGGATTTCTATCTCTCTCTCTCTCTCCTTTTTCTCCCGATTTTTTTTGTTGCTCTACCTTTTCCCTAGATTGCCCTTTCAGGTTTTCGACCAACCGAGCCCTTATTTCTCCTTATATATTTCTTTTTTGTTTAGCTCTAATTTTTTCCTAGGCCGCTCTTTCGGGTTTTCGACCTACCGAGCTAAAAAGAGAGAAAAAAGTATTGGGGCCATTATATCATGCTATATTATCGTTTAAGTTTAAGTTTGTCCATGTTGAAGGGTTGAATAAAATCTTCCCCTCCCTAGTTGGTGGGGAATATTACACCTCCTGATTGTATCTGTTTGACTATGCATGGTCCCCTTCACGGAAATTTCTATTTTTCCCTAGTGTCAACGTAACTAGGGGCTTTTCTCGAAGTACCAAGTCACCTATTGGTGGTACGACTGCTGGGATATCTCCCACAATGTTCGTTGGTGATTCTGATGATTTTGGAATAACAAAATGAACCGAGGGGTGTATTGGTTTTCAATTGCTCTGGTCCGTATCTTTTCATTTATACAGATCCCTACTTCCACTATGGCATCGAAGTTTCTATAAGGGAGGTACCTCATACTTTCAAGATAGATTGGTTGAAGATTCTTTATGAACATCCTAGCTGATTCAGCTAGATTGGGCCTATCGAAAGTTTGGGCAGCTTATTTTTTTTCATTTAGCCGCAAAATCTGCGCAGGTTTCCTTTTCTCTTTGGGTGCATGTCTCGAGCTATCTCTCGTTCTTAGAGCTACTGTTATCTTGATACCTTTTCTGAAATTTGTCAGCACTCTGGTCCCAAGTGTTTAGTGTGCTACTATCTGTTAACATGAGCCATTGTTTTGCAGCCCTTGTTAAGGTTAAATGGAAATTAACATCCATTATTTCGAAGCTAGCACCCCCTTCGATTGCATTATGGTGGCATAGGATCTTAAGCAGGAGATGGGGCAACCAGTCCCTTCAAATTTCTCCTTGTCGGGTATTTTGGACTTTGCAGAATGGTCGAAGGTTGTAGAGTTAATGATAGTGTAGAGAACTTTCCGATTGAGCGTCATTTCTTTGAGATTCTCGACATCTACCTCAATTTTTTAGGCCGAAGAAGTGTCGTATACATTTACGGGATTTGCTGCAACATGATTCATCCTTGTAGTTGGTTGAGGTGCTTGGGAAACATTGTGGGGAGGTGCAATATTATTTGCAGCCCCTACTTGACGACCAAAATCGTTGAATGGGAGGTAGGTTGTAACTGGTCCTTGTGGGTTACAACTTTTGGAATCTGTATGCGGCTATTTTGGAGTGGGTTGGAGGTGGAGAATGGAAGGTTCTTTGGATGCGGATATGTGGTACTGGTGTTTTGAGAAGGGTAACTGGTGGATGTTGGTATGGGGAGAAGGGTTAGCGTATTGATATGAAGACTAGGTGTTTGGAAAAGGTGGGCCAATATTTTGGCTTGAGGAAAAAGGTTTGAACTTTGGGCTTTGGGATTGGGTAAGTTGGTATTTTGAAGAGGGTTGGTGTTTGGCATTTGAAGGTTGGTGTTTGGGGGGAGCATTCGAGGTTGATGCTTCATGGGGTCCCACATGAGAAAGGGTGTCTTCAATGTTTGGTTTCAAGCTCTGCATGAGATTTGTCATCTGGCCCATCAAGCGATTGGTTTGTGCACCCAAATTGCAGTCTAACTATTGTTGTATATCAAGAGTATGAGCGTACCTCAGAGTCCCTGTAGCTGTACTTATAGAAGCCTGCTCATTTTTGACAGCCTTTCTACCTGAATCTGTATTTTCTGGACTAATCCCTATACTCTCTGAATTAATCATTGTACTTGTATCCCTAATCACACAAACAGTGCTATTTCTTTCTCTTGGGTCTCCAGCTTTGCATGAGATTTGTTATCTGGTCCTTCGAGCGAATCGGCTTGTGTGCCAAAAATTGTGGTCTAACTATTGTGGCATAACAGGAGTAGGAGCGTATCTCGGAGCCCCTGTATTTGTACTCATAGAAGCATGTTCATTCTTGGCAACCTTTCTACTAGAATCTATATTTTCTGGACTGATCCCTGTACTTTCTGAAGTGATCTTTGTACTTGTATCTCTGATCAAACGATTCGATTATCACAATAGAGCAGTTGAAGGAACATCCTCTATCTCCTTTTGGATCAAAGGGATGGCTGAAGACATTTGAATGTCTTAGGGTACATGGACGGGGTCTTGGTATTTGTTTAGGTATTTAGAAGGGTTTTGGTTTATGGTGGGAATCCCCCAGTGTGCCATTTGATAGCTCGGCCGCAATGGGTCGAAGGTAAACCTAGTCAAGATAACTTTCTTGCGCTCTCACACTCATATGTTTAATGGTTTACGGGTCTATACTTTTCAGGTGATTCATCATCAACTCGTGTTGATTTAGGTGTTTTTAGGTGAGTCGATTCATCATTCCTGAGAAGATTGACAATTAAGGGATACTTGGCGATATGTGGTGCTCCTAGGTCGGAAAAGATACTCTACAAGCTAAATAGAAAGGAGAGGCAAAAATTTACTTGACCCAAGCATATATGTGAATACTCTTGAGAAATTTAATTTGAGGACTTGGTTGGACTTTGAGAGAAATGAGACTAGAAGGACTAGCGAGCTTACTCTATAAGGGTGGGCTGTAGACACGGAATGGGTAATGACAACAATGGAACATCCCTAGGGTTTGAAAGCCCACTAGTTTTGAATTTTTGCTTATGATCTTCGTGTCGCCTGGTTCATCGAAAGGGTGCAGGCCGACCAATTTGTAGAGATATGAAGAGGTAGATTAATAAGACAACCTTCTTGACGTCCTTCCTTATTGTTGATAAATTCTCCCCTTCCTTGCATCGGATCCTGATTGACTTCTAGTCTTTTGACTAAAGACTTTTGCAAAGCTATGCAATAGAGGGCCTTCTTGACTAGCGGTCATGTAAGGTTAGCCACACTTTATTCCCTCATCATAAAATTCCTTTCCCAGGATGTGTGGAAGGTTCCATCCTTACTTCCATTGTTGATCTTTTTGCTTGTACATGGGTCTTGCCTGGTTTGTCTGGTTTTCTTGGCTCTTCCTTCTTTCCTGGCTCCCTATCGTTTTTTATTTTGTTTTTTTAAAGTGGTAAACCTCAACATGTCGAAGTAGGACTCGCTGAAGATATGTTTGTAGTTGAGAACGAATGATGCACTTAATCGACTAGGGATGTATTTATGAGGGGTTAAGAATGATGGTTGAATTGTCAGTAAGGAGTGTCCTAAAAGAGCATACATGTGGTATGCTTAAAATTTGATAATCTCTATGTGCGAGCCAGTGTGTGAGTTATCTACATTAAAAGGAATCTTTCAAGGGTTGTAAACTAAACATGCAATGTAATATGTTATATTTCTAATGTAAGCCAAGCTAAGTATGCGGTTTGTTGGATTAATTTTTCGCTTGATGCAAAAGTTTTAGTGGTAGCAAAGAAAAGTAATACAAAAAAAAAAATTCAATGCATGTACACAAGTCAAGCATGCATTTACAATATCTATAAAAGAAGAATCTAGACTGTGCATGTATGTAAGCATGTCATGTGTTACAAATGTTTCACATCCCCACAAAATATTCACAATAATAAATAAAGCACATATTTGCAATAATAATATATAACAGAAAAACACATTTGCAATATGTATGAAAGAAAGCGCACATTTGTAATATATATACATGTAAGAAAAAATCTAAGCTATGCATGTATATAAGCATGTTATGTGTATATAAACAAATCAGCAAATCCCAAAAAAGAAAATTGAGTCTAGCCCACTTTCTGTTTTTTTTTAATAAAAAAAACAATATTCTCCAACAGAGTCGCTACTGTGAGTGCTCCGCCACTGAAAGACGGGTGGTTTTGGAGTATTAAAACGTGTGGAATTAATGTGCTTGGGCCTCGTTGTGGACTCTAAAAATTGTGATTACAGAGTTGTCACTTCTATTTTATGGTTAAACAGAGAAAAAATGAAAATACCAGAAAGTGTATAGGTCCGGGGCTAAGTTACTAGTTGGGAAAGGGTTAGGCACCCAACTCGACCTATTGGTCTCATTTAGGTTTTGCTAAATAACATGTGAAGGATATAAATATATATATATATATATATATATATATATATATATATATATATATATTGAACTGCCCGGCCCAATAGGCCCGAGCCATGAGTCACATACCAAGCATATGGATTTTAACCGAGCAAGCGAGCAATCAACTCATCCGAGCAAGCGAGCAAAGCCTTGGCCTTTAGTAGATAAATTGCCTGCGAGCTGGGGGCTTAACTATTGAGCAGGACTTACATTGCTCGCTAGTCCCAGATGCCATTAGTTGAGGACAGTTATGTCCGGACGGGATTGAGTTACAGTTCTGGACGGTTATGTCCGGGAAATCCTCCATTTAAACCGTTATCATTAATGGGCTAGTTAATGTGCCCGCCATTGAAGGCCACGATCATTTATGGGTAGTTATTAACCATTATGAGCAGTTATTAACAGTTGCCGGCA
Organism: Codonopsis lanceolata; assembly: GCA_013146195.2. Lineage (NCBI taxonomy): Eukaryota > Viridiplantae > Streptophyta > Magnoliopsida > Asterales > Campanulaceae > Codonopsis > Codonopsis lanceolata. The sequence continues at coordinate 65,626,502 of CM028382.1, read as the reverse complement.
GTTATGCCCTTCGGCAGATATAAAAACCTAGGGAAATGAAGGAAAAGGTATGCGCAATCTTATTCTCTAGCTAAAACTCTGTCAAATTGGCTACTCATTCATTGAATCTTGTACTGATTCTTACGTCGGAGGGCCTTCGCATGGAGTGCCCCTGCCTAGTTTATGGTTGTTCATTCTTATTGCAAAGTTGGTCTTTGAGGATTAAAGGACACGTTGAAAGCCAGGTGTTCAGATTGGGCTTAATCAGTGCATCCGAAATTCCTTGGACGCATCAGTTGGTTCCGTTGCCGGGAAACGAAAGTTTTTACGGTAGTAGATTTGGTAAACTTGATAATTGTTCTTTCTGAAGCTTCGTCAATGGAGGAAAATGGAGGTAACGGCGGCAGTGGTAGTCGCCGGGAAGAGGTGCACCCGAATCCTAGCCTTAATCACGTCGCTGGGAACAATGTTCCTCCGCCTCATGATGCACGCCACCAGCTTAATCAGAGGCGTGGAGTTGATTCGTTGGCTCGGAGTGCCGAAGCAGCAGTTGGTTTAGCCCATGAATTTCGAGAGGAAGCTTTGCGTCAACGAGCCATCTACTTGGGTCAGATGCACCAACTCAACTTATAGTTGATTGCAATGGGTAAGCCACCATTGCCCATTGAACTGGATCCATTACCAGCCTTGTCAGCTCCGAGCCAGGCGGCCGGCATTTCACGCACTGGTGGTAATCAGATGAATCCCTTGCTCATTCATTCTCAACCACGAGCACAGGGATCCAGGGGGCGCGAGCAACCAGAGGGTAGTAAAGCTAGCCATAGGGTTGTCCCCAGTGTTCATTCAAGGTTGGGTCCACGAGTTGGAGAGGATTCGGCTCAATCTCGTCGTCGACGACGTTCGCCTTCACCGCCAAGGTCACATGCTCACAGGTTTCGTTCACCTTCGCCGCGGCGATCTCGTGCTCATAGTCGTCGCTCGCGATCACCAAGGGGGTCTTATGTTCATCGACGCAGAACTCCCTCTCCTAGGCGATCTCATAATTCTCAAGGAAGAAAAGGCCTGCATCAACCAGCCTACACACCTGCCAGGCGCCAGCCTAGCCCGCTTGGCGCAGTGGGGGTTACTCAAGCCGTTGGAGCGATGGGTCCCCCACAGGCCCCTCTTCTGCCTGTGGTGCAGCCTCAACTCGGGGGTGGTTTACCTACAACCATAAATATGTAGGATTTTGAAGAATTGAAGCGCCGAATGGAAGCTTGGGAACAAGGCAAGGCTCAGATGGCAATTTCTTGGGGTTCTGAGAATGCTCACTGGCTAATATTTCCAGACTGTTGATGTCTTTTGAATATCGGCTTGGTGACTTCGATGAGGCTCAAGATTAGCTAGCTCAGCCATTGATTGAGCAAAATTCTTGGCTCACATTGGCAAAACGAGGGCCGACTTGTCCAAGGTTAAACAAGGGGCACATGAGTCTACAGCGAGCTATCTCGAGCGGTTCACTAAGGTGCTAGAGCAAGTTCCAGGGTTGACCGAGCAGAGGTGACCCTATGTTTTGAAACTGGTTTACTTGAGGGCGAAGGAGGCTTGCGATCAGAGCTAAGCATGCATGAACCAAAGACGCAAGCGGAAATGCTCATGCGAGCACAGAAGTGGTGTGCCGGGGAGACGGCAAAAAAGGAAAAGAAGAAGGAGAGTGGTGAAGCTGTGGGAAATTCTAAGGGAAATGGCCAGGCAGAAGTGGAGGCTACAATAAAAGCAAGTCCCGGTATGATCGGCCAAAGGAATTTCTTCGCGAATCAGATTTGACTCCACTCAACACGCTGCGCGAAGACATCATGTATGAGATAAGGAATGAGCTTCCTAATCCACCTCGCATGAATCCAGCGACTGCCGGCGAAAGGCATCAGACGAAGCGGTGTGCTTATCATGATGATTATGGGCACACTACGGAGGAATGCTGGCCATTGAAAAAGGCCATTCAGAAGTTGATCAATGAGGGGCGGCTAGATCGCTTCAAGCGAGATGGAGGCAATAGAGGGAATGCTCCTAGGCGAGAAGCCCCGCCGATCAGGGGGGTGATCAATGTGATAATGGACGAAGAGCTTACATCGACTCAGCTCGGAAAACAAATATATTCTTAATTTGTCCAAAGCGGTGGATCGACCTGCTACTTTGCAAGATGGGGAACAAGCTATTCAGTTTACTCGTAGTGTAGCAGGCGAGCAGTCCTTGATAGTCTCAGCATTAGTGGATGGCTGGGTCGTGCACAAGATTTTGGTGGACACAGGAGCATGCCGAGATGTGATGTACTATTCTTGCTTCCAGGGGCTCGAATTGAGTGATGATCGGTTAAAGCCATATGCGGGGGAACTAGAAGGTTTTACAAATCATAAGGTCCCAGTCAAAGGCACAGTCGAGCTAGATGTGTTCATCGGTGAAGGAAGCAAGACCCGAGCTGAGAAGATTACCTTCATGGTGATTGATCTGAAGTCTCCTTACAACATAATCTTGGGTGTACCAAGTATGGCTAAATTTCAGATGGTGGCATCAATCCCGCATCAGCGAGCTAAGTTCTATACTGATCAGGGAGACGGGACACTACGGAGCCAGCCTAGAGCAGTGCTGGAGTATGTGTGGGATACCCAAAGAAAGAAGCAGAAATTGACCTTGGAGGATGGCGAGCAGAAGATAACTGTCAGTACTAAGGAAACTTCACATGTGACTGTGGGACCGTCAGTAGTTGCGATGGTACAAGAGGCTTTAGAGATGGATGCGAAGCTCTATGCCGACATTGAAGTCGGGGGAGCAGAGTGAGAATGAAATAATTATGGGTACGACTGTGATCCAGGTTGACGTTGAGACTATTACATCCTTGCCGACATTGAAGTCGGGGGACCAAGTTGAACAACGAGATGGAGTGGCTGAGCAAGGCATTAACAATCCTTTGCCGACACTGACGTCGGGGGGATTTGAGAAGGGGGATGAGGTCGTCGAGACCGTGGACGATCCTTTGCCGATATTGGCGTCGGAGGAATTTGAAGAACAAGCCGAGGTCATGGAAGTAGACAAGCTCGATAGCGTTGAGGATCGAACAGAAGAGGATGAGAAGGTGGAGTGTGACACGCTCCAAATGCGAGATGAGCCAGAGTTCACGGCTCAAGACGAGCTCGAGGAAGTGATCATCAATTCTGCCTACCCCGAGCAGAAAGTAAAGATTGGTAAAGCTTTATCAGCAGAGGCTCGAGCGAGTTTAATCAAGCAATTGCAGGAAAGCTTGGATGTTTTCGCTTGGCGGCCAGAAGACATGCAGGGGTCAGTGAAATGGTGGCCTTGCACCGACTCAATGTGGACCCATCCTTCCGACCAATCCAGCAGCGACCTAGGGTTTACTCGGTGGAAAAGGATCAAGCGATCAGGGAAGAGGTCGAAAAGTTGCTTAAGGCTGATATAATAGAGGAGATACATTACCCAACTTGGTTGGCCTAATGTAGTTATGGTAAAGAAGTCCAACGGTAAGTGGCGAATGTGTGTGGATTTCACAGATTTGAATAAGGCTTGCCCGAAGGACTGTTATCCTTTGCCCAAGATTGACAAGTTGGTGGATGCTATTCCGGGGTTCGAGCTTCTCAGTTTCATTGATGCCTACTCCGGGTATCACCAAGTAAAGATGAATGAGCAGGATAAGGCTTTGACAGCTTTTCGAGCAGCAGGAGGGCTCTACTGTTATAAGATGATGCCTTTCGGTTTGAAGAATGCAGGAGCTACTTACCAGAGAATGGTAAACAGGGTCTTCAGTTCGCAGCTCGGGAGGAATGTTGAAGCTTATATAGATGATATGGTGGTCAAGACTAAAGGGTGTGAGCACACAGTGGATCTGGGCGAATAGTATGAAGTTGAACCCGAGCAAGTGTGTGTTCGGGGTAAAGGCGGGCAAGTTTCTCGGTTTTATGGTGACTGAGAGGGGCATCGAGGCTAATCCTGAGAAAATCAAGGCGTTGGTTACTATGAAGCTTCCTCGCTGCATTAAGGATGTACAGAGGCTCAATGGCAGGGTGATCGCTCTTGGACGGTTTATCTCAAGATCGGTAGAAAGGTGTTTGCCTTTCTTCAAAGTTCTTCGAGGTAATAAAGGGTTTGAATGGACGCCCGAGTGCCAGAAGGATTTCGAAGACTTGGTGAAGTATTTAGGAAGTCCACCTTTGTTGAGCAGCCCGGTCTTCGGAGAAAAACTGTTTGTTTATCTGGCAGCTACCGAGCAGGCGGTAGCCGCTGTCCTGGTTAGGGAAGAATGCAATGTTCAAAAGCCTGTTTATTATGTCTCAAAAGCCCTCACTGATGTAGAGGGAAGATATTTTAATGCAAAAAAATTGGCTTATTCTCTTGTTGTTGCTGCTCGGAAACTTCGAGCTTATTTTTCTGCGCATTCGATTGTTGTGTACACTGATTTGCCTTTGAGAAAGATTTTGCACAAGCCGACACTTCTGGTCGTCTATTCACATGGTCGATCGAGTTAACCGAGTTTGATATTGATTATCAACCTCGGCGAGCAATCAAGGCACAAGCTTTAGCAGATTTTGTGGCTGAAACAAGTTTCAAGGATTTTGGCGAGGAAAAAACACCATCTAAAGCGACATCAGCGAGTGTTCCGGACCCAAAACCACGTCCAGGGTATTGTTGGGAGCTTCATGTTGATGGCTCAGCTAGCAGATTTGGAAGTGGTGCCGGGTTGGTGTTAGTCCCACCTGAGCAAGATGCAGAATTTGAGAAAGCATTGCGCTTCAAATTTCCAGCTTCTAACAATCAAGCCGAGTATGAGGCATTGATCGCAGGGCTTGAGCTTGCACAGGATATAGGAGTGCGAGCATTGGTTGTGTATTGTGATTCCCAGTTGGTGGTGAATCAAGTTAAGGGCGATTATGCGGTGCATCATCCGATTTTAGTTCGTTATTGTGCGATGGTGAAAGAAATTTTGAAAGATTTTGATTATTGGGAGCTGGTGAGGATTGCTCGGGAAGATAACATGCGAGCTGATTACTTGTCCAAGATGGTTGAAGATGAGATTCAATCCCTGCATCCTGGTGTCATGATCGAGCACTTGGAAGTACCAGTCATAGAAAAGGAGGTGATTATGGACATAGAGCCGGCTGCAAGATGTTGGATAGATGATCTCAAAATTTACATCGAGCATGGGGTGTTACCCGAGGACAAGAAGGAGGCTAGGACCATCCAGAAGCGATCATGTCGTTATGTTATCTGGATAACATTCTTTACAGGCGATCTTACACTCGACCATTGTTGCGATGTGTGCGACCAGAGATGACGGAAGGAATTTTAGGAGAAGTACATGAAGGCAAATGTGGAGGTCATCCTGGTCAGAGATCATTGGCTGAAAAGGTTTTGGCGGCTGGATTCTACTGGATAACTTTGAGGCGAGATGCGGAGATGTACGTTCGCCGATGTGACAAATGTCAACGTTATGCAGATATACCACGCTTGCCATCTACCGAGCAGACTCCGGTTGTAGCTTCGTGGCCATTTGATATGTGGGGGATAGACTTAATTGGTCCATTTCCTATCGCTCGCTTGAAATTCAAGTATGCAGTAGTTGCTGTTGATTACTTTACCAAATGGGTGGAAGCAAAGCCCCTGGCGACCATCAGTGAAGTTAACGTTATTGATTTTGTTCATGAGCATATATGGTGTCATTTTGGGGTACCACGAGCAATTGTGTCTGATCATGGGACGCAATTTTCTGAAAAGTTTACTAAGGCATGCGAGCAAATGAGGGTGAAACATTGGCAATCATCGGTGGCATATCCTCAAGGTAATGGGCATGCTGAAGCTGCAAATAAACAAATCTTGCACGTTTTGAAGAGGAATTTGGAAGAAAAAGCAGGAAGATGGGTAGACGAGCTGCCTTCAGCCTTGTGGGCGGTTAGAACGACGGTCAGGGGTCCAACAGGGGAAACAACTTTTTCCTTGGCTTATGGGTCTGATGCTATGGCTTCGGTGGAGATGTATTTACCTACTCATAGAGTTTTGAATTACGGCATTGAGTCCAATAACGCAGCTCGAGCTGCCGATCTGGATTTCCTAGAAGAAAAACGGTTGGAGGCTAAGATGAGAATGGCAAATTACAAGCAGCGAGCAAAGGCCCATCACGATAAAAGAGTTCATGGTAGGTCATTTGCTGTGGGGGATTGGGTCCTTCGGAAGATTGAGGCAACGGGCCATCGAGCTAAGTGGGGAAAGCTTTCACCAAATTGGGAAGGGCCTTTTCCAATTGCGAGAATCATTAGAGAAGGTACTTATATGTTGCGAACAGAGGATGGAGACGAGTTGAAGCATCCGTGGCATGCAGATCATTTAAAGAAATATTATCGGTGAGGGGCATTGGCAGTATGTACTTCTTTGTTTCTTCACTCTTTGATAAATGATAATAGCAAGACTCAATCGAGTGTGCTTTTCAATTTTGTTTTGGAAATTGAGCTATTCATCATTGGTTTTATCTCGATTATTCTCCTTATCGAGCATGAGATTATCTCTGCTCGTTTAATGAGTTGTTGTTCGAGCTGGATGTTTCCTCGATAACTCTTTTTTCTCGAGCATAAAGGGCTTTGTGCTCGAGAAAAGAGGTTCGAGGGGTGATGTTTTCCCTGTTCTCGATTATTCTCTTTTTACGATCATAGAGAGCTTCATGTCCGTAAAAAGAGTTGGTGTTCGAGTGGGACAGTTTGGTTATTTGTGCTTTTTCTGTGCGAGTAAAGGATATCTTTACTCGGGAAGAAGTTAGATATGTAAACAGTTTCCTGCAAATTATATCAAAAAGCATGCATGAGGAAGTAAAAGCATTCATCCAACAAGAAAAACAAGTGGCACAAATATTACAGACTTGAAAAGTAAGTTGTTTTGGAATTCAAGGCACACAGGCCGAAATGGTAGTTCTAAGCACTTGGAGCAGCATTGTCTTTTGGGTTTTCGGATCTGGCTCGTTTGTTTCCTCGGTGGTGGCGCTGAGAATGGTTACTTCATCATCTTCGGCTTGAGTAGAGGTAGCTTCATCGGTGGTGGGGGCGCATGAGATTTCCAAATCTGGGTCATGAGTTCACTCACATTATTTTCGATAACAGGAGGGGGAACCCATGGTGGAAGATTCTTCTCAGCATCAGCTTCGGCCAAAGAGTCGAGCTCGTCTTCGTTGTAGGGCACAAGAGCATGGCCGGGTCGTGCAGGAGAGCTGAATATGGGGTTGGTGCCCCACTCAGCGAGCTGTTCAGAGCGAATTTCCAACCCGCTGCACGCAAGCTGTCTTAGGATATGATTGATACCCTGAAGATAGAATGGATATGCTTTAGCTTCTACTAAATTGGCAAATTTGGGGGAATCTTTGAATTCTTCAATGGCAGATCGTTTTTGTTCCTCGCCTAAATGAGAATCCACTGTTAGCATTTTGTTTTCCAACTCGGTGATTAAGGCATTGGCAGCTTCTAGATCAGCTTGGCAGGATCGAAGATCCTTACCAAACCCAGTAATGTTGTTCAAGGCTATTTCCTCGGATTTCTTTGAAAGGTTCAGCTGGGACTCTAAACAGTTTTTCTCTGCTTCAATTTTGGATAACTCAGTTACCTTTGTGGTAAGGTTTTCTTCGGCGGCTTTAAGCTCAGCCCGAATAGAGTTGATAGTTTCTTCCAGCTCGTTCTTCTCCTTTTGCAAGGCATCAACTTCGCCGAGCTTTTCCATCAGACGCTCGTACATGAGAACTGTTTTGTTAGCGGCCTACAAGGGAAAAAGTATGATCAGTTAAAGTGAAAGGGTGAAGGACGTCATATTCGATGAAAGGTTTTTACCTCGGTAAAACACATTCCAATTTCTCCAACTAAGACAGAGTTTGCATGTTCACTGCTCTTTTTCTTGATTGCGCTGTGGTGGAGCCTTTTCATCAGCCCCAAACCCGCGGTAGCCCGAAAACTGCTCCGCTTAAAAACATTTATATTATTGAGGTCTGGAACCTCGGAGAGTTCAACGATGAGGGCAGCAGCTTCCTCGCGAGACTCAGGCATGATAAAGTCTTTTTGATGCCATGATGGTATGGAAGGAGTCGTTTCCTCGACCACGGCCTTGTCTTTTCGGCGTTTGTGTTTTCTCGGACTCTCACTGGGATCGATGTTGATAACAGGTGGGGGAGCTGTTTCGACCCTTTGGGTGATGGGGGTTGGGATGGCCGTTGAAGTAGTTTGGCTGGTTCTCGTTGCCGGGCGCTTAGTCCCGCCTGGTGCTCTGGCCGATAGTGGGAGATTGACCGCGGTTGAGTTGAAAGATGTTTAGCCTCGCTTGTTCGAGCTTTTCTTGGTCGCTTGTAGAAACTTGTTCACGCCTCGTTAGTCGCTTTCATATCTCTCGACAAATCAAGATGAGCATCAGGAAGGTAAAATAAGAGCGAAGATTTGCAAGATTATCAAAAAGAAATGCAGAGGAAATATTAACTGGACAGAGAAAAGGAGGTCGGCAGGGAATCCTGGTTCTGACACATTCGCATTCATTTGGGAATTTTTCCGTGGCACGGCCCCAAGATGGGTGAGGAATTTCAAAGCTCGATAACGTGGCTCAATTCCTTCAACAGTCAGATTGGAGATTCCAACTAATCGAAGAAGGGTTAGGTCGGAAGTGAGAACTCGCCAATCGAGCACAGAATCTTGTACATTTCGGCCATCTTGTTTGTCTTTGGCTCCGAGCAGAGTTCTAAAGGTTTTGGCTATTTTAGGTTCGCCACCAAGCGTTCTTGTCATACTCTGGAAGCCCGTAATCTGTAAGGTAGGGAGCAAAGGGCCAGCCAACACTAGACTCAACGAGCAGGGCTTTTGAATCCCATCCATCAACTTTGTTCGGTCCTTCATTGAGGAGTTTAAAGTAGCCCGCGTTGGATCAACTACTGATACGACCGGATTTCTTGTCAAGGGAAAGGAGAAAGAATTTTCTGAATAAGGTCATATCGAGCTCAAACCCGAGTAACCACAGCGATCGTATGAGACTAAAAACCTTACAAAGGGTCAAGGTTAGGTCGCAGGCGTGGTGTTGGAAGCATCGAGGAATTCTACTATGAAGGGGTCAAGGGAAGCCGAAGTCCAACCCGAAAAGTCAAAATAGAATACCATCTTGTCCCTGGAAGTTGTGGCCTTTCAGATCTATGTCTAGGTCGAAGCGTCCGAACTCTAAGATTGTTTGGGGTCAATTCCTAAGGAATAGAACCGCGTCGAATTCTTCCTCGGAATTTAAATCTTCCCATTTGATTAAAGAGGGAAAGTATGGAGAGGTAGGAGTGAAGGAAGTTTGGTTTGGCTCAGGTAGTTGACTGTTTGAACAGGAAGGAATTTTGCATGCACTTGCCGCCACGAGAGCTATCGTTCATCTCTTGCTCGCTCGTTGATGCAAACCTTCGCCGGCAAGGAATTAACGCGGCTTCCTCTTGTTCTGACTCTTCAAAACTTGAATTTGAGGATGCCGAGCTTTGGTGGTGCTCCATGATCGTAGCTTTGTCCTTCTATTTCGTAAAAAGTACCCTCGCTAGACATCCTACAGGAAGAGGAATCGAGAAGCGTGTGTTAATCAATGATCAGGGTAGACGCGAAGACATAAGTGAAACTAAGAATGGGGCAAACAGGTTGTGAGATCAGTGAACAGGGCACCGATCGTAAATTTCTCGATTCCCGTGGTTTGGTTTGAGATGGATGAAAGGTACAGGGCACAATAAGATGAAGTGGGGGTTTTCAGTGTTACCATACTTGGTTAATTCGTTTGAATTGAAAAGGGCTCTAAACATAAACAGAACCTTAATTCAATATCGAAAAGAAGAGAGTGTGATGAGAAGAATGAAAATGGTGTGAAAGTACCTGATATTGATGATGGATTTCGGTTTCGTGCTTGAAATTGCTGGTAAAGATTGAAGCTTGATCTTCGCCTTCGATGGAAATTTGTGGATGCGCCAGCAGTTTCTTCAAGATTTTAGAGGAATTTGGGGGAGGTAAAAGTTTTGAAAGAAAGGAATTAGGTCTTTTATACTCCACAGAGCCGGCGCTTGGAGAATGCCATCATTGGGCTCGAATTACGGGGCACTGTGAGCGAGGCGGCATTAAATGTGGCGTGGAAAATTGGGCCTCGTTTTTCGTGGTTGGCAATGGCGTACGACGGCTTAACTTTCAGGAAACGTTTCCTTTAAAACGCCTTTTGGGTAACCGTCCATTCAGATTTTGGCTCCAAAAACTATTTGGATCATGCATTTGAAAGATTTGATTATTCTGGGAAGTGCTTTTTGAAATTTTCAAGCTCCTCCTCGTCACGAGTATGAATACTCAATGAAACAAGGAGTAGGGGGCTACTGAACTGCCCGACCCAATAGGCCCGAGCCATGAGTCACATATGAAAACACTTGTGCGAAGTGACTACGGAGTAGTCATAATGTTTTAAGTATGGTGTTGGTATTATCGATCATGTATGACGATTAGGACTATGATTGAGTCTGGTATACTCAAAATAAAGACTAGAATAATAAGTCTTGATTGGTGGATATTTTGAGACTAGCGGAGTGGTCTTGGTTTGGTTTGAGTTGAGGATTATGGAAGACCTCACCTTACAATTTTGTTAAGCTTGTAAGCTATGCTTGAAGGGATTAATGACTTGAGGAATAATGAATACCTCAATAAAATAGTTCTTGAACTAAACTTGTATGTTAGTTGAACATAATGGTTATATGCATTGTTCATGATGTTTGGTAGAGCATTATGTCCTACTTGATTTTATGCGATTATATGCATGGTTTATGAGATTTGTAGAGCATTATGTCCCTACGTGGTTATATGCAATTACGTGCATGGATTATGAGATTGTTGTAGAGCATTATGTCCTATATGGTTTAATGAGTCCGATAAATATGAACTTGGTCTCATTGGTTTATGCAAGTAAATATTTACTTGATGGTTTGGTTTAAAGTCCAAATCGGGTTTGGTTGTTGTGCTCAAGAATGGGACGATTTATAGTCTTTGGAAACAATCGCTATGAATCGTTGCATTGTTCCCTTTCTCCTCACTATTTGGCCAATGGGATGTGATCTCGTGTTATGCCATCTAGCTAGACATCGAAGCTCTCATTTCTCATCCGAGATCGGATGAATGTAACGAGTACTCATTAAAGGAAACTGATGAGTTGTGATTATTCGGGGAGGAAACCCCAGGTATTATTGATTGGGAATCGAGCCCTAATCATGGCTTGAGATTTGATATCATGGTAAGTTGGTTGGGTTTTGAACCCGGATTTGATTGTAATCGGTTGCTGATTTACGCCATCGTTACACATGATTATTTATGAGCATGTATATGGAAAATAATATGCTACTTGATTTATGTGAGTTTATGTGCTTTAAAAATTAAGTACATGTTTTATGGTGGTATACTAGTATGATACCATGATTTTATGTGATTGTGCATTTATGCCATGCCATGTCATAATATGCCACATGTTGCATTTAGAAACTTATCGGGTCATTATGACTCACCCGTGTGATTGTTTTCCCTAGTGTGCAAAGTGACCTCGCTTAGCACGCAATGCTTCTGATAACCACTTCTAGTGGTCTACCAAGCCATAAGCTTGGAGTTATTTATTATTATGTTGTATTTATTGTGAGGTTCGAATGTAAAGTTATGTAGACTTTACTTGGGTAGATTGTAGTGTTATATTATGGTTGTGTATTTGGGAGCAAAGTTGTATGGCCGAGCATTTGTACCCTTAGTATTTATTTCCTTGTTGTTTTGAGCATGTGTGGCTGCTTATTCTAGTTGTGGTATATTGTTGTTCCCACCTCCGATAGTTTTCGCCGTGAGGTTTGGTTGGTGGTTTAGCATTGATTATATGGTTATAGTGAATTGTTCCTCCCAGCATGTTATACCGCTGAGTGTTGTTTATCAGTTGGGTTTCGCTGGCTTGCCGGCCTTGTTGCCGATGGCTTGTTGTGCGTGTCTAATGTTGGCCACGCCGAATTTTGGGCCGAGAGATTTACTATCTCTTTGGTTGCTTTCATTCAGAGCTTGATAACTCGGGTCCCATTATGAGTTTGCTTCCGCAGTTTTAGGTTTTGATTTTCCTCAGTATTGCCGTTATGGCTTTACCTTCCTGCTTTGGGCTTGTCGTCTGCTCTTTTGACTCGCACTATTATGCTTAGAGGTGCTTGTTTGTCTCTTAGTTTGTCCTGATGGCACGACCTTGGGATCTCGTCTTGGGATCCGGGTCGGGTCGTCACATCTATAGCCCAGACTGTATATATGCATCAATTTAAGCATCCTCAATTCCTCAAGAGCGGTGCTTAAACCTCAACATGCTTGTGTATCAAGATCAATCTTTTGAACCGTATGTTCAATATGATCGCCATTGTATTGAAACACAAAAATAGAGATGCATATCATACTACCTTCCTTAGACACTCATATCAATCACTCTTGATTAACTACTTTCCCAGCAATGCTCCGTAGGGCTGTATGTGTATAGCCCGTTGGTCGGCATGCCAAAGTAGCATCATCAATGTCCAAGTTCATGATATAGTTCTAAGCCACATAGGGTATAATCGTGACCTGGATTTGTTCACTAGAACTCACACAGTGATGAAGCAGGGATCATTCAATCACTTTCTTAAGTCACATTATAGTCACATATAGTATGATGTGTATGCTATGGCGGAACTCCCACACAAAGTAGGCATGTCATGCTCAAACGCCATACGAACCTTAGTCTAGCCGCCCTTCTGGCGTCTAACCTGAGTACTTAAAAGTAGTCACTCTTCTAGTGTCTCCCTTTAAGATCTCACATTCAAACTTTTCCTTGGGATATAAAGTCGACCTTTATAAAAGGTCTCATCTTAGCCGTATGCCAAGGCGATAAATGTAATGTCATTTGCGCACCCCCCTTCGTAGGTGCCAAAGACTTTTACTATCTCAACTTGCTTGCCCTCCTAGCGACAAGGTGAATTACCCGTGTGAGAGTGCCAATTCAATATCCACGACATCTTTTTAATCAAAATATATATGCTACATAATTTCATATTGAAATATCCAATTAACATATAAAAGGAATAAAATGAAACTGCAATTTATTCAAACGATAATGAAAATTAATAATCAAATGTCAACAAAAGTGTTCTCAGAATAAATGTCAAATCCTACGAAGCCCTAGACCCAACATATAACCCTGAAAGACCTCTCTAGCTAGAGGCTTAGTCATAGGGTCAGCCAACATGCTTCTAGTAAGAATATATTCTAGAACAACTTTCTTTTCTGCAACCATGTCTCTAGTGAAATGATACTTGATATTAATGTGTTTCGTCTTCCCATGATACTTGGGATCTTTAGTGTAATCTAAAGCAGCCATGCTATCACAAGCAATGACTACAAGACAATCCACATGCGTCGTAACATCAAGATGTTGAAGAAAACTCCTCAACCACACAGCTTCTTGAACCGCAGCTGAGTAAGCCATGTACTCTGACTCCATCGTAGATAAGGCGGTGCTAGTCTGTCGCTTGCTACTCCAAGAGATAGCTCCACCACTAAGGAAGAAAGTGTAGCCCAAAGTAGATTTATAACCATCTACATCTCCAGCCCAATCCACGTCAGTGAAACCTTTCAAGCTCAAATCCCCACCTTGGTAACATAAGGTTAAATTTGTGGTTCCCACCAAGTAACGCATAACCCTCTTCACTGCCATCCAGTGTTGAGGTCCAGGATTACTTTGGAATCGACTCAACATCCCAACTACAAAGCATAGGTCAGGTCGAGTACACACCATAGCATACATCAGGCTTCCTGCCGCATTCGCATATGGAGTCGTAGACATTCTCTTCTTCTCTTCTTCATTCTTAGGGCATTGGTTTGTACTAAAGACACATCCTTTTTCCATTGGAGTGACAACGGGTTTTGAGTTAGTCATGCCAAATCGTTCGATAACTTTCTTAATGTAAGTCTCTTGAGACAAACCAAGAAATCTTTTCGAACGATCCTTAATGACTTTTACTCCAAGCACATAGTTTGCTTCACCCAAGTCTGTCATATCGAAAAGCGTAGACAGCCACTCTTTAGTGGGCATTTATTATCTCCATATCATTCTCAGCTAGTAGGATGTCATCAACATATAATGACAGAATCAAGATCTTTTACTTGGATCGTTTAACATACACACAGTGGTTTTCCTCAATCATCACAAAGCCAATTGAGGTTATCGTTTGATGAAAGCGAATGTACCACTGTCTAGATGATTGTTTGAGACCATAGATGAAACGCTTGAGTCGGCACACTTTGCGCTCTTATCCCTTGACTTCAAAACCCTCTCGTTGAGTCATATAGATCTCTTCATCTAGTTCTCCATTGAGAAAAGCAGCTTAACATCCATCCGATAAAGTTCTAGATCCATGTGCGCTACTATCGCTAGGATTAGCGAACAGAGGAAAATCTCACCATTGGGAGAATGTCTCTTCATAGTCTAAACCCTCTTTTTGGGTAAAGCCTTTCGCTACAAGACGTGCCTTATATTTGTCGATTGATCCATCTGCCTTTCGCTTGACTTTGAAAACCCATTTGTTTCCAATAGTCTTGCGACCTGCGAAGATCAACTAACTCCCAAACCTAATTCTTTTTCATAGAGGAAATTTCATCTTCCATTGCAGCTAATATCCATTCATTGTTGGTAGGTAAATAAAGAGCTTATTTGAACGATGTGGGCTCACTAGAATTGTAAGAAGTAGTTAGAAAGATTCATCTTCGATCGCGAATTCGACGACGAGGTATATTTCCATGTTTACTTCTTCGCTCTAGTATCGCACTCCCACTAAAATCCGTACTCCCACTGGATGAAGATCACCTTGACTCTCATTGGTGACTTCCATAGGCTCAACCTCATGTTGTACCAGCAGATTAGGTTGAGGCAATTCCCACCTTCGCCAAAAGATGTCATATGTTCTTTCTTCCATCTCAAAAAGTTCAAAGTCTTTCCTAACTTCACCTATCTCGTGGAAATCATTCTCAATGAAATCAACATTACGCGACTCTATTTGCCGCCATTCCTACGCCAAGTTTTCTACCGCATATAATAACCCTTTAAGGTATCTGAATACCTTATGAAAACACACTTGTTTCCTTTAGGGCCTAGTTTTCCAACTTATTGAGGTACTATGGACATAACCTCGCACAACCCCAAGGATGAAGATGTCCCAATTTAGGCTTCTCACCTTTCTAAAGTTCATAAGGGGTCAGGAACCGACTTAGAAGGCACTCGGTTAAGTATGTAGGCGGCAGTCATTAGCGCATCCCCCCAAAACGAAATTGGGAGGTTGGCATGTGCCATCATTGACCTAACCATTTTCTAACAATGTTCGATTCCTTCCTTCTGCAACACCATTTTGTTGGAGTTCTAGGAATTGTCAACTGTCGGCAGATTCCCTTTTCTCTCACACAATTCTTTAAATTGATCGATAAATATTCACGACCCTCGTTCTAAAAGTTTTTAAGCTTTTATCCTTTTGATTCTCAACCTTTGCGAGAAAACACTCAAAACACTTAAAAGCTTCATCGTGGTGAAAGATAAGGTAAACATAACCATAACGTGTGTAGTCATCGATAAAAGTGAGAAAGTAGGAAGCTTCATGATGTGCCTTAACATTCATTGGTCCCCGAATGTCTGAATGGACTAACTCTAATGGATGTGTGGCTCTTTTTGCCTTATCAAAAGGCTTTCGGCAAGCTTTTCCTGCCAAACAAGATTCACACAAGGGTAGGTTGACTTTGGTGAGAGACACAAATAGGCCTTCTCTAGCCAATCTAGTCATCATATCTTTTCCTATATGTCCAAGTCTAGCATGCCATAACTCAGAATTAGAATCATCATAAACAATACAAGAAGAATAATTAACATAAGAATTATGGGAATTCAACAAATCTAATTTAAAGAAATTATCTGACAAAAAACCATGTCCCAAAATCTCATCACCAAAACAAATATCCAAGTGATCATTACTAAAATTAAAAGAATATCCATGTCCTAGCAATTGTACTACTGATAATAGATTATGTCGAATTCCAGGTGCATATAGAACTTCATGAAGAGTCAATGTGCGTCCATTCCGCAATTGATGTTGGTACGAGCCAACTCCTTTGACTTCAACAAACGAACTGTTTCCCATGAAAATTCTTCTTGTACCCGCAGAAACTTTTCGATAATCTACAAATCCTCATCGATCCCTCGTCACATGTTTGGTTGAGCCTGAGTCTACAATCCACACAGGGAGAAAGTCAGCTAATAAAACATGAGAGCAAACATAACTTTACATAGAGATAGGATTATGGGATACCTTCTTGGGCTCAGGATAAGTCCGAGCAAAATGACCCAAGGCACCACAGTTGTAGCACTTCTGCTTAGCAATCTTCTTTTTGCCTCTACGGCGTTTAGTACTCTTGTCACTTTTGGGGCCCAAATTCTGAGTCTTCTTACCTTTAGCTTGTTTCTTGGATTGCCCATGTGGCTTGTGCGGACCCTCAATGGAAACAAGAGGAAGATCACGAGTCGCATCACTTATCGCGCGATTCGCTTCATGACACTCAGCCTCAAGCTCAACATGGCGAGATACATCTGCAAAAGTCTGAATGGAGTCCGTATGAGTCAAAATACGCTCAAACTATTCCAAGAGTCGCAGCAAAGGAATGAATCACTACTTGAACTTGTTGCTCATCGATAAGATAGAACCAAAGAATTTTAAGCTCACAAATCATTCTCGACATCTCGCGTAGTTGTTCAAGAATGTTACGTTTCTGGTCAATCTTATAGCTTCCAAACTTGTAAGTCAAAGTCCTCAACTTTGTAGCAGAAGTATTCCCATAAAATGTGGTTAATGTCGTCCCACATTTGTTTTGCAGTCAGGCAATCCTCAAGTTCACTAATCAGATCATTATGCATGCTATTCAACATAGTAAAGCGTGCATATCGATCTTTCTTTTTTCCATTTAAGGAATTCCTACATTTTCTGGCGATGCTGGGTGATGGTCAAATTACTCATCTCTGGTTCTTCTATCACAGTATCTAGGTTGTCAAGAACCTCTTGTTCATTTAGCAAATACGTGGTTTTTCTTTACCAAACACTATAGTTGGTGCCATCAAATTTCTCACCCTTGTTAAGGTCAGCGATTACATTCTTAGAAGTCATTTCACTACAATTTATTGCAAGAAAAATAAGACATAAGCATATATATATATATATATATATATATATATATATATATATCGATTCACTTTTGTTCTAAAAAATCAATTACTAAATATATTCACATCATACACGTAAGGAGGGAAAATTCGCGAGGCTCGTAATCATAACCAAAGTATGCACAACGTGAAAATATTCATAAATTGATAATTTAAACAAAAGAAATAAGATAGAACAAATCCATCAAGCATATATAATGTATATAAATATTTTCACTACTGCAAATAAAATTATTGGGTCTTGTATAGTCTCAATCGTAATTTTAGAGCCCAAAACGACAATTAATTATGCTAAAAATGACTTAAAAATAGTTTAAAATTCACAAAGAATTTTAAAAAAATTCAGAACAGTCCCAAATAGCCCTAAACAGTCACAGAATGACAAAACAGCCCATGGAATTTTTTTTTGAATTTTTTATAAATCAAAAAACAAGTTTTTATACACTGAAAATGCAAAAAAAAAATACTTCCAGGCTGAATTGACCAAAACAGAGGCTGCCATTGGACTCAAAAGGCCAAAAAACATCTAGACACGCCGGCCGTTTCAAAAACAGAGTTCAGGAAGCCTATTTTTCAACCCGGAAAATCGATTCGCGAATGTGATCCACGAGCCAACTTCGCGAGGCCGTAAAACATTCATTTTTAGTCCAAATTAAGCATATAATATGTCGTTGGAAAGCCCTAACGAAGTACTACAAGTACAGACCATAAAACCATGGTTAAATAGGTCAAACTAGCATGCAAAGTTTTGGAAAAATCAATTTTCAACAAAACTTGAGTTTGCGATATTTTGAAAAATACCCAACGGATTTCAACGATAATTTAGTATGTTGTTCGCCTCGTCATAGGGAACTCATACATATAATTTTTTTTTGAAAATAAATTTTTCTCGAAAATAAAATTTTTTTACACATAAAATAATAAAACTCAATTGGTTCATTATCAGGTAAAACTTTTAAACAAACCAAAAATCAAAAGTATGCAATTCATGACATAATGAAACGAGCAATCAAGTATTTATGCTTTGATACTAATGAAGGATATAGTCCGAACTTGAACTTTGAGCTAAGCGGAAGACTTTCTACTTGAGCTACGATCTTCGTATATCACGATCAGCAATCTTGCAAGTCTCTCTCGTCGGATTGATATCACGTAGCACGCATATCAATCACTGGTTCACACCGCAAATCCAAGCCTCTTGATGGTTAGGCTAGAGAGAGTATTTGGTGAGATATAATTTAGGAGAGAGAGAGTAAAGGGGCGGCCAGTTAGAAGACGTGTTCTTCTATTGTTAGGGTTTTATCCCTTTAGTTGCCCTATTTATATTACTGTACAAGAAACCCTATTTCTTGTAGGTTAAGTTAGGTCAATCCCTAACCCCTTCGGATTACGAAACTAATTAACCTTTAATAATATAAATATAATACATGTGAGCGGAAGTAAATAATCGGGTAACAAGCCCAATTACTAACAACATGCTTAGATTTCGTGTTTAGTTTAGATTTTCGTATATATATAGGCAAGGGGGGATGTCGTTTGGGTATAATAACGGTTATGTTGTCATTTTAGCATTTAAGGTGTTTTAGCCGTTATCTAAGCATGTTGTTAACTATTTTAATATTTTATGTACATTTGTATACAAATACTATTTTATCTATTTATTATTATTTATGCATAGTATGTACAAACATAATAATAATAATATTTTATGCTATATAAACAGAATATATATTAATTATCACATTATTCACAGGTGATATAATTTTATCTATTATTATTATTTTCACTACGGGACAGAATAATAAAGGGGTACCTACCTCTTGTAACTTAAAATTATGATCCCGGTATATACGCCTAGACTTTAGCCAACTAGGCTTTCGTAGTTTTTGTGTGCTCTCCTTGTCGTCTCTCGAAAGAGAAAGTATTTTTTTTTTGTTGTAACATCATTATTGTTGTACCATCTTCACTGTTGTTGTACCATCTTCATTGTTGTTGTACTATCTTCATATATTGTTGTTGTTATCCGAGTAGAGTGACTGTGCTTTTTGACTTTTAGATCGGCTCGCCGAGGCGAGGAACGAGGGGGCTTGCTTGCTCGAGCAAAGGAGGAAGAGGCCAGGGGCCGAAGGCTCGAGGGCTCGCTTGCTAAGGTAAGGGAGGAGGAGGCTGAGAGCCTTGATCGCTTGCACAGAGGCAAGGGAGAAGAGAGAGAGGAAAGCCAAAAGGAGAGGCTGAAGGCCTCTGTATTTATAGGGAAATTCTAAGCCAAGAGACCGGATGAGCAGGGCTGAGGAAGCTTGTACATTCTACAATTTCGTTCGTTCATGCAACTAGGAGAAGGCAGCAACTGGAGAAGGCTGAAAATAATTTGTGGCACGGCACATGCAAGGTTGGGCGCCGCGCTTCGACTTGTTCCCCTTCACAAGTTCTGCAATCTTTCATCTTGTCCCCTGTCAAGTTATCTTTTCATTCTGATCATTCTGCCCCCGAAGGGCTAACAGAATCTAACGTCCGTTAGTCCTTTTCATATAACAAATATATTTTAGGCATTTTAGGAAATTGGGGGGGGGTACGAAATTGAGGTGTCTAAAGGTTGCAATGGAAAGATTTTTCGTGATCAATCTCACTCTTAACACATAATCCCTCAATCTCATAGTTACAAAATTCTAACCCACTATCCATCCTAAGATTCTTGATTTTCTTACCAGATTGATTTTCAATTAAAAGCTTCCAACTTTTTATTTTTTTCAAAAACATCAAACTTATCTAGCATTAGGAAAACCCAGACATTTCGTGAAAGATTATCAACAATAGATAAAAGGTACTCCCTCCATATTCAAATTATTGTTCTCCTTTCCTTTTTCGTTTGTTCTTAAATAATTGTCCTTTCTCAAAACATTCCTTTTTAGAAAAATATTTTTACCACTTTACCCTTACTTTGTCAATATAAGAGATAAAAGACTTTTACAATTATTACTAACATAATATATATATATATATATATATATATATATATATATATATATATATATATATATATATAATTATTATTATTATTACCAATAAAAGAGATATGTCCTACATTGGTTAAAAAGTGTCATCGATTTTAAAAGTGTTTAGATACAAAACTTCTACTTTTATCATCAATATAAGAGAAGAGATGTATCTCACATTCTTTAGAAAGATATGTTGATTTAAATTTTTTCAAGATAAACGACTTCTATTACCAAATAAGGAGATGTATCCCACATTAGTTAAATAGTGATGCTGATTTTAAAAGTACCATTATTACCAATAGAAGATAAGTAGACAAAACACACAAATGGGCCACCCAACTTTCCCACTTTTTTGCAATTCGGCTACCAAAAGTTTGAAATATCTATTTTGGCCACCCAACTTTTGTTCTGTTGCAAGCGAGCCCATTTTCTAATATCCGTTAGACCTAGACGTTAAATTAAGGGGCAAAATAGGGAAAACAATGTTAAAAATGTCAAAATTATTTTAATTACTTGAAAGATGTAAAAATACTAAAAAAACTACAAACTAATACCTAATTCTCAAAATTTTCCATTGAACAAATCCAGAACAATCCAAATCTAAACCCAAATAAAAAACATTTATTTTCATCAAAACTCTGCAATTCCATCAAGACATGCTTATCAAGAAAAAAAAAAGCTAAAGAATTGTTGGTTTGAATCTATCTTCTGCTCTTTCTTGAGTCTACTATCTCTCCCAAATCGTCCCTAAAATTGTTGCTTTCTCCGGCGAACACAGCTCGCACAATCGACGAGGAAGTGGCAGTCAGTTTGAGGTCCCGCAAAGCTGTATTGAAGACCTTCGTGAATTGCTGGTGGACATAGTTTGAAGCCCTGCCCCTATGAATCACCACCAAAATTATTGGTGGACAGAGAATGAAGGCTAGATCTGGGACATTGATTTGAGGGAGAGCGAACTGGGAGATAAAAGGTCTCGGCTAGATTTGGGTGAAAAGAGGGCTGGGGTTGGTGCCGCTTGGCCGGAGACGGAGATAGCCAGACTAGTAGAGGAAGAGGTCAGCCAGATCTGTGACGTATATTTGAGGGAAAGTGATCTACGAGATGAGAAGGAACCGTCGACGTTTGGAGAAGTCTGGCTCGTGGACAGGGGTTGTATCATTGTTATCGGCGGCAGAACAGATCTGGAGAAGGGAGGAGGAGAGAGTGAGAGTGAGGAGAAGGAGCAAACGTAAGCAAATAGGTGGCGGAGAGGGCGCCACTGTTGTGGAGAAGGAGGAGAGAGAGAAAATGGAGGTGTGAGGTTGCTTAAAAAAAAGTCTTGGTCTAGCTGGGTTGCTTCAAAAAATAGAGGTGTGAAGTTGTTTCAAAAAATGGAGGTCTCCATCTCTTTTTCCTTCTCAATTCCAGTCAAATTCATTCCATTTACTTGACCAGATGAAGATGGGTCTAGCTGTTAGGTTTTCATAATAAACTGGGTTGCTGGGTTTTCTTCCCGAAGAAGATGAAGATCAACAATAAACATTGTTGACCCCAGATGTGTAACCCCTAAACATTGCTGGGTTACAATTGGACCCCTTTTATAGGGGCAAAATAGAGAAATTACAAAAAATTAATGTCCTAGTCTAACGGGCGTTAGAAAATGGGCTCGCTTGCAACAAAACAAAAATTGGATGGCCAAAATAAATATTTCAAACTTTCGGTGGCCGAATTGCAAAAAGTAGGAAAATTGGGTGGCCCATTTGTGTGTTTTGTCAAGATAAGTATTTCACATTTGTTAGAAAACTAGTTTTCGTGCCCACGGTGTCAGTGTATGTATTGAGTATGATGCGAATAAATTAATATATGCTTGAAATTTTGTAGAGGTCGGATCAAAGTACACTACACAAAGCAAAGACGACATTCCAAAAACTAAATTTCAAGCATATATTAATTTGATCCGACCCTTACAAAATTTGAAACCCTAGCACACGCAAGTCCAAGTGGAGACCATCGAGCCTCTAAGAGGTTTTGCGTGTTAAGCAAAATGCTTCAAAGGTGGATCCACTTGGACTTGCGTGTGCTAGGGTTTCCAATTTGAGGGAAACCCGACAAATCTCCAGGGTTCTCAACGTCAATGGCATTTCCTCATTCCCTAGGCAATATATATGAGAGGGGCTTAGGAAGGGGGTTAGCAAGCACGATTACACTACCTGGATTTTTTGGGGATGAGGTTGGTGGCGATGTAGCTTTGGGGGAAGTAGCACTGGAAGTTACATCGACAGAGGGATGCTGTTTCAGGAATTCTGAAGAGCTTGAAGGAGTAGAAGCCATGAGCAAAGTTAGGGTTTTTAGAGTGAAGATGAAGAGAAAGAGAGATGGCAGCCCTGATCCTTTAGCAATTTGGGAATAAGAGAATATGAGAGAGGTAGAGTGAAGCTGCAACCTGGTAAAATCACTTAACAGCCAACACTAAATGGATTAGCCGTTAGCAACTAAAAACCAGGGAATGTGAGGGGCGTTTTGTGATAAGTCCTAAACAAAATTTTGAATTGTGAATTAAATCAAGGTTGACCAAAAACAAAACCACAAAAATTGCTAGAAATCTGATTTTTGACATGCAAAAAGTGAGAGATAGCCATGAGAGTACTGAATATGGATAACAATTATCATTTTAAAAAAACTTGAATTTTAAATCTCAAACAATGGCAAGGATTCATAACAAACACAATATAGTATATCTCCAATATTGTACAATCCTAAGCATTCAATATAGTAGCCTATATCCATGATGCAAAAACTCTTAAAACTCCACAAGGATTAGACTCCCACATAATTTTTTCAACATGGAATACTTTGGTAATTATTTTGCAATTTTTGAGATGAGGACAAAATTTCATTAAGCTGATATTGACAAAAACAGAATATGTCCTATAAATTATGCCTAACAGATGAGGAAATTAGATCAGACATTATCTAGTCTAATGCAGTCACACACATGTGAAAAATGTCTAGATCATCTGAATGTAGTTCCCAATGTAGCTGCATTGGGAGATGCATTCGCCAAAATTGTGGTTTTATGTACAATTTATCATTCTTTGTTCATTCTAACAATACTCATCTCCCACAAATTTCATAGGTACTTTATTTTCCTAGGAGAATAACTTTACTTTATTTCAAGCATATTCGCAACATGCCACTAGGAACCTTTCACACTATTTTACCAAAGGAAGCCACTTTGCTTTTTGATTAACCCATGAAATCCAAGGATTCATAGTCCCAAAAGAAAGTTGCCACAAACCTTGTTCATATGTAGCTCTTTTCCGTTAGGTAGCTTTCAAACTTTTTCTTTCAAGGGTATCCAATTTTTTTTCAAGATCAACCAATGAGAACCTAAGTTCCATAGGACCAAGATAAATTGCTACAACCCTTGATTTTTAAAGATAGCTCTTTCCTTTGTGAACTTAAACTTTCAAAAAAAAGAAAAAAACAATTATGGAAAGAGAGTAGAGAATCAGGACGAGAAAATCACAATAGATTTTGAATGCAAATCCCAGGCAACAAAAAACACAACATGAGAGATGAAACTAGTGTGCCCCACTAAATACTCAATGCAGAATGCCTATTTTTTTTTTTTAAATAGTGAGTGAAGGGTCACATCACATGGCATACATACCAAGAGATTTCCTAAGATTAATAAATCTCTCAAAGTCTAGACTCTTAGTGAAAATATCAGCAATTGATTTTCAGTCCATACATGTTCAATGCAAATAATACCTTGTTCAACAAAGTCTATAATGAAATGGTGTCTTATATCAATGTGCTTAGTTCTAGAGTATTGAACATGATTTTTTGCTATGCTTATAGCACTGGTGTTGTCACAATACATGGTTAACACATTACTGTGTAGGCCATAGTCCTTGATCATTTGATTCATCCATAAAAGTTGTGTACACCCACTACCAGCAGCAATGTATTCAGATTCAACTATGGATAGGGCAACACAATTATGCTTTTTACTAAACCAAGAGATCAAGTTATTACCAAAATAAAAACATCCACTAGATGTACTTCTCATGTCATCAACACTACCTGCCCAATCAGAATCACTAAAACCAACAAGGTTGGTATTAGTGTGTTTTGTGTACCATAAACCCATAGCACAAGTCTCACCAACATATCTAATTATACGCTTTACAGCTTTCAAATGAGAGACTTTAGGGTTTGCTTGGTATCTAGCACACAAACACACACTATACATGATGTCTGGACGGGTGGCAGTCAAATATAGCAGACTTTCTATCATGCTTCTATACAATGTATGGTCAACACTCTCAGATTTCTCATCTTTGCAAAGTTTATTAGATATATATGGGTTTTCTTTTTCTTTCCATCCTTAAGACTGAATTTCTTCACCAAGTTAAGTGCATACTTGGCTTGAGAGATGAACATCCCTTCATGCATTTGCTTTATTTGAATCCTCTACGAAAAATATTACTTTTCCTACCATACTCATCTCAAAGGTTGATGTCATGCAATGCACAAATTCCTTTTCTAAGGACTTAGAAGTGGATCCAAACACAACATCATCAACATAAATTTGTGCAATCAAAATGTGTTTGTCTTTTCTTTGAATGAAAAGTGTTTTGTCCACTTCTCCCCTTTTAAAACCACTTTTCAAAAGATGTTCTGTAAGTCTCCTATACCAAGCTCTAGGAGCTTGCTTGAGACCATACATGACCTTTTTTAGTTTAAAAACATGGTTAGGTTTATGGGGGTCCTCAAATCCCTTTGGTTGTGAAACAAAAACTTCTTCCTCTAGAATGTCATTTAAAAAAGCACTCTTCACATCCATTTGCTGAAGAGTATTGTGAAGAAAACATGCAATGGCAAGAAAAAGACGTATGGACTCAACGCGGGCAACAGGAGCAAAGGTTTCATCAAAATCCACCCCCTCAACCTATGTGTACCTTTGAGCCACAAGTCTTGCTTTATTTCTCATTATTTATCCCACCTCATTTGATTTGTTTTTGAAAATCCACTTAGTTCCAATAACATTCACAGAGGTGGGTCTAGGAACAAGGAACCAAATCTCATTCTTAGAAAATTGATCAAGTTCATCTTGCATGGCATTGATCCAACACTCATCTTTTAGGGCTTCATGCATATTTTTTGGTTCAATGGTAGACACAAAACATGAAGTATGAAACTCTTCATACTCCAGTGAAGACAAACATGCCAATTTTCTGTAGTCTACCTTACCTTTCTTCCATGTTGACCTTCCATCATGTACATTACCTATGATTTGTGAAGATGGATGCACTTTCTGAATGTGACTAGAAATGTCTTGGCTTCGATCAGTCAGATTGGGCTGAGTTCAAGGTTGTTCAGGATCTGTTTCTGTATCTGGCAGGTTTCTGACCAATGTAGCTTCTGATGCATCTTCTAATGCAGTTACATCCGGAACTGCATTCGGAGCTACATCCTGAACTACATCCTGAGACTCATTCACTGAATTTCCAGTACTTGCAAATTTTGTATCTTCTGGGGCAGGTGCACTGCTTGTAGTTGCAGGTTTTGAAGATTGTGTAGGTGTCTAGCAAGCCTGAAACATCATCCTCAACTGTTTTGTGGCCAAGATAAGTTAGATCATCAAACACAAATTTATAGACTCCATAATAGTTTTTGTCCTAAGATTAAATACTCTATAAGTACGACTGTTAGTGGAGTATCCCATGAAAACACACTTATCACTTTTTGAGTCAAATTTTGAAAGATGATCTCTATCATTGAGCAGATAGCACACACACTAAAAAACATGAAAATATTTCAATGTAGGCTTCTTCCCTAGTAAAATTTAATAGGGTGTCATGGTGCTACCTGGTCTCAAGAAAACCATATTTCCTATATGACAAGCAGTGTTTAAGGTTTCTGCCTGATAACGGAACGACGGACCCAAGGATCTCCTAGAAAGGTATTAGGATGAATGACTCTGCGACCCAACGCCTTCGAGATGACGCGAACCTTGGAATTGTGAATGACGCCACAATTGAGATGACTCTCCAACTGATAAGTCGAATTCAACTATAAACAACGAATCCACGAAGTTTATAATCCGAGCTTCCAATCCAGGACACTCAAAGAAACAAGACAATTTTCTAACCAGAAAATCAACTCACTTTTTATTAATCAAAATTCTCCACCTAAAACAATGTTTAAGAATGCCTTTTTATAGGCTTACAAAATAAACCCTAATTCTTGTAGGACAAGAAAACTAATTAAAAGGAAACTCTAATTAAAAGGAAACTCTTAAATAAAGGAAACTCTAAATAAAAAGGAAACTAAAATTACCCAAACATTAAAACAGGAAAATAAACAAAAACGGCAGCTTTTGAGACCTCGGTCGCAAGGTCAGACCCCTTTGCGTCCGCAAGCTTCACAGCCTCCGAATTTGCCACTTTGACCCCCTGAAGTATCCAAACAGTTTTCCAAGCTTCCAAACTTGCCTACAAGTTGCCAAGCTTAACCAGTAGATCCCTGAACTCTTAGAAACACGCTTATGGCTTGTCAATATCATATCATATTCCCCTCTTCAAAGGATTTGTCCTCAATCCACATGGAACTCGACGATTTGCCCGTGAGACAAGATCCATCCAATCCGCCCATTGAGTCAAGAAGAAGTAGTCATCGATCATCCGCTTGATTAACCAAGCCAAAACAAGACAAATTTGAAGTCGTAAAATCAAAGCGGGTCTTCGATACTTGCGATAGCTTCAAGTTTTCTTGAACCGTTGTTAATTTCTTGTCGCTTTCTTTCTCTCGCTCTTTCTCGCTCTTCCTCCTCCTTCTCGATTTTCTCTTTCTTTCAATCTTTCTTTCTCAATATTTTCTTTTTCAATTTTCTCCTTTTCAATCCTTTCTTTTCAATCCTTTCTTTTCAATTTTCTTTGCCTCCTTTTCAATTTTCCATTCACTCATGCTTGTTTGTAAAACCAATAAATCATCACGAACTTGGCGGTGTTAAAGGCACTAAAGAGATCTCCCTATTCTCATACATGAAGTTATATTTCTTTGTACCCATCAAATTGTAAGTTACTCCTCGGTCTGTTTGCCATGGTTTCCCAAGTAATAAGTGACCAGCCTCCATTGGTACTACATCACACATCACCGTATCGGAATACTTCCCTATTCGAAAATGACGAGGGTTTGTTGGGAGACATGCACTTGCCCATCGACATGTAGCCCCCTAGAACTCATAAGGTGCGGATGTGTAAAGATTGGTAGCCCTAACCTCTCAACCATGTAGGAGCTAGCAAAATTAGAGATACTACCTCCATCAATAACCATACTACATGCCTTATTACTCACGAAACATCTAGTACGAAATATGTGTTTTCTCCATGCCTCAATCATGAACTCACTACCCACTAACTCTCGATAAAACTCCGTCCAATCATCCATAGCCGATGGTTTAGGAAGTTTGGACATGATGATTATTTTGGTGATTCACTCCCTTGCGTGTATGCACTCAAAGTCACAAATTTTTATTTTTTTTTTATAAGTAACAAATCCTAGAACAATTAGGATTTCAAAATTGAAAAAACAACACGATTAAACAAGGATTGATGATCCAAGTTTAAGACAACTAGATGAATTAATCAATAAAAAAAATTAAATTTTTTTAAAGAGTGAATCGATGAACAAGAATCGTGAACAAAGAATCCGCGAAGTGTTTTCCGGCGTGAACAGTGATTCCGGCGATGAACATTGTTTCCGGCGATGAACAGTAATTCCGGATGACCAATAATTTTTTTTTTTTAATAATGAACCCTAGAACAATTAGGGTTTAACAACTAGAACGATGAATACGCAAAATTTAAGATAGAATGGAATTACCGTAACTAGGATTGCTCTCATACCAAATGATAACGGAACGACGGACCCAAGGATCTCCTAGAAAGGTATTAGGATGAATGACTCCGCAACCCAACGCCTTCGAGATGACGCGAACCTTGGAATTGTGAATGACGCCACAATTGGGATGACTCTCCAACTGATAAGTCGAATTCAACTATAAACAACGAATCCACAAAGTTTATAATCCGAGCTTCCAATCCAGGACACTCAAAGAAACAAGACAATTTTCTAACCAGAAAATCAACTCACTTTTTATTAATCAAAATTCTCCACCTAAAACAATGTTTAAGAATGCCTTTTTATAGGCTTACAAAATAAACTCTAATTCTTGTAGGACAAGAAAACTAATTAAAAGGAAACTCTAATTAAAAGGAAACTCTTAAATAAAGGAAACTCTAAATAAAAAGGAAACTAAAATTACCCAAACATTAAAACAGGAAAATAAACAAAAATGGCAGCTTTCTGGAGACCTTGCGGTCGCAAGGCTGTAGACCCCTTGCGTCCGCAAGCTTCACAGCTTCTCTGAATTTGCCACTTTGACCCCTTGAAGTATCCAAACAGTTTTCCAAGCTTCCAAACTTGCCTACAAGTTGCCAAGCTTAACCAGTAGATCCCTGAACTCTTAGAAACACGCTTATGGCTTGTCAATATCATATCACTGCCCAAAATCTTTTTGACAATTTTTTGGAGCTCAACATAACCCTAGTCATTTCTTGAAGTGTTCTATTCTTTCTTTCTGCCACTCCATTTTGTTGTAGAGTTTTAGGAGCTGAGAATTCATGAGTTATGCCATTTGAGGCACAATAGCTAGAAAAAGATGAATTTTCATATTTCGTGACATGATCTGATCTAATTCTAGTAAGCTTTAGATCATATAAGTTCATAACACGAATGTACCATATTTTAAAGCCTCAAAGGTTTCAAATTTTTCTTTCAAGAAAACGATTCATGTGTATCTAGAGAAATCATCAACACAAACAAATGTATACTTTTTCTTCCTTAGACTCTCTACTTCAATAGGACCCATGAGATCCATATGGATCATTTCAAGGCATCTAGATGTGGAACACTGAGATGCGGGAAGGTGAGAGGCTTTGGTAAATCCAAATTCATCAATTCCATAAAATTAATCTACATATATTATAACTAAGCTCAATCTTGCATGCTTGAGATGGTAAAAGCTATAGTCTTTTTTTAGTTCGCTTTATCACTTTCAATTTATTTGATGGTTTTTGTTTGTGCACATTTTCATTTTTGAGTTTATTTAATTTAATAAGTACTGCGTTGGTGTGTGTGTGTGTGTGAGAGAATGCTTTCAGATATTTAATTATAATCTTTTTGGATGTGTTACAAAATTTTAAATCCAATAAAATGTGTTATTTATTTAGTTTTGAGAATTTCTTTTCCATGTAGTGTACATTGATCCGACCATCTACAAAATCTCAAGTATATATTAATTTATTCGCATCATATTCCATACATCGATCACATCTCATACTGATATCGTGCCATAGGCACAGACACGAAATTTAGTACATATATAAAGACAAAAGCATATATCCCAATTATTTTAGACATTTTCTCATCTAAAACAACTTTCCAAAAATAGGACATTTAATGTAATATTAAATTCAAGATTAAATATATTAGCAAATTGACTTGGAGTATATTATGATTAATTCAGTCAAATTAAAGAATAATGAATTCTTTAATTTTCCCTATTTTCACAAACAAAACCCTTTTATTTCTTCCCATACAGCTCGACTTTGCTATTTGAATATATCAATCATTGTATCTTTTATATTGATGTTATTCAATTGCAATATTTTATTTTTATAATAAATTTGTGATTGATTGATGTAATTCTAATGGTTGAAATTGGACTATTTAATTTTAATCAAATCATATTCAGCTATTCATTGAAGCAATATGTTATTTTTTAATGTTATTTTTGTCTTCGTTTTGCTTAATTATAATTCAATTCAAAAAGAAATATGTCTGTGCGTTTAATGCACATGTGTAAAACTAGTTTTATGCTAAAACCTAATAATTTGAATTCAAAATTTTATTCCTTTTTTTTTTCAATTACACAATAACTCACCCTTCTTTCACCACAACTGCGGGCAACCACCTCTGGCCGCCACCTCCATCAACCGCCGCCGCCTCCGACCACCACCATTGCCGCCTCTTCCGGCTACCACATTCGGTAGCGACAAATTTTTTAAAAAGAAAGAAATTAAAAATACAAATATTTAAATTACAAAACTTACGAACAATTTTGTTTTAAACTAAATCTAGGCCGGACAAAAATTAAATTGAGATTTCAGTTGATTACGATACCAATTAATTAAGAAAAATACAAACTAAATATTTGTAAAATAGTAAATCTAGGTTGCACAAAAATAATAAAAATAAATTATAGGTAATTAGAGATAATCATGAAGAATAAACTGGATAGTACAACCGTAAAATAGTAAATCTTAGTTAGGGAACATGCTATTATTACAGTTGTAAAATCTCAATAAAACAATAACGATCATTTACATTCTTGGATAATTATGACTGTTAAATCTCAATAATTAATTATTGCTATAATTAACTGTTGTACATACCCTTGTGGAAATTGATATTTAATCCTGGTCAGTAGTCATAAAATGAATCCTGACCAGTAGTTAACTTTTATTGAAATTTAATCCTGACCAGTAGTTATGTTTGATAAAAATGAATTATGACCAGTAGTTAACTACTGAGCTAAATTATAATATAGATTGATATGGTTTAATTTGTTTTAGATGATGTATCTTACATTAGTTACAAAGAAATATATCTCACATTCTTTTAAAATTAGTATTGATTATAAAAGTCATTAGATAAATGAATTTTTATGTTATTATCAATATAAAAGATGTATCTCACATTAAAATATATATACCATGTGGTTATAATTTGTTGGTTTTAAAAATCTTTAGATAAAATACTTTAAACTTTTATTACCAATAGAAATAGAAAACAAGTATCCAACATTGTTTAAAAATGAATAATGATTTTAAAAGTGTTTAAGAAAAAAAAACTTCTATTATTATTATCAAGTTTCAAAAGTCTTTAGATAAAAGTGTTTTATTATTATAAAAATAGAGAATATGTATTTCACGTTAGTTACAAAATTATATTAATTTTAAAAATATTTAGATAAAAAAACGTTTAATATAAGTAACAATAGAAAAAATCACATTATTATAACTATTAAAGAGTTTAACAATCCAATTATAATTTCTAAAAATTATACTACTTTTACAAAAACAAATATTTATCCCACATTATACCTATGGAACACGAGGTAAATAACTAATAAAAAGAAAATAGACACAAGAAAACGACTCTAAAAATAACATAACACTTGGCAAAACGTGACATAACTTTTTTTTTTTGAGCATGTGACCTAACTGAAATGAGCAGAAAAGTAAAAGTAATAGGCGAACCAAGGCCCAAATCCAATACTATAGTACTTTTGAAGTTTTGATAGAGTTTGAGATCCATACGTAACTTGGCTTCCGTCAGTTGAATAACGGAGGCCGTCACGTCATAGACAATCACCGTTCAAATTCTATTGCTCCCAACCCCCTCCCCTCCCGCACCAGAAATCAAACATGTGTTACCCTTCCTTCCCACATACCCTATATAACTATCGTAAACACTAAAAACCTCAAACCCTCCTTCTCAGGCGTCATCTTCTCTCTTTCTCTCTATACTCCGAAACCCTAGATCCTTCATTCCTGTTACTGATCTCAAAGGTACCACCATCCTAGTTCTCCTCAATTTCTCTTTATCGTTTTCGATTCCGATTTTTATTTCGATTTTAATTTGTATTTTGATTTTGGTTAGAGAAAGATGGTTTCTGACGCTAGCAAAAAGAAGGCGGCGCAGAAGAAGGCGGCAGCCGCTGCAAAGAGAGGAGGTAAGGCCCCGGCGGCAGCTGCTGCGTCGTCGAAGGCCGCTTCATTGAACGGAAGCGCTAGTTCTGATAACTTGGCTGATGGGGTTGGGGCGCTTCATATTTCCGATCGGACGTGTACGGGTGTGCTTTGTTCACATCCTTTGTCTAGGGATATTCGGGTAGGTTTTCCCGATCTAATTTATCTTCTTTTTTGTTCCCTTATTGCCCCTTTCGTTTGCTGCTTAATTTGGTAGATTTGTAATTCAGTAATCCATTTTTTATTGATTCTGTTGGTCTAGTTTTTTCTTCCTTGAATTTACGTGAGTATGAAAATATGTGTTTTTCGTTGAGCCAGAAATAAGGAAAGCAATTTAAAATCCATGTATGGTTACATTTGGTATTGAGGTTAGGCGATTAACTGGCAAGCAGGGTTTGGAAGATGGTTCCATTTTGTTTTACCAATTTTGCGCAGAAAGGAGTAGTTTGCATGCTTTCGTCTGGTGTGAGGATTTTTGTTTTGGCTTAGAATTGACTTAAAAGAATCTGTAATTTCCCACTTACTATGCTGTGGAAAAGTGGAAAGGTACTAACTTGACTTGTACTTGTATATTTTATTGGTCTTATTATTGCATGAATGAGACACGAATGCCTCACCGTGGGCTAGCCTGCTGTATTGCTTATTGTGTGATTATGTATGTATTTAAAGCACATAAGTAGCCAATGCATTGTTGGAATGTGAGCGAGGAGACTTCCTTGGTGCTTTTGCTAATTAAGTGTCATTCTGTTATAACGTTAATATTGATTTTTCTTCGTGGAGTGTCTTTATTAAAACTAGGGCATGGCAAGTATTTTCAAGGATCTTCCCTTAATATGTGTCAAAAGATTATTGTTCCTCTCCCTATCTAATTCACATGTATGTGGGTACAGCCATACAGATCTGTACTTGTCATCCACTGCTACCGATTTTCTCATATTTACGATCGGACTTTTGCTATCCTTATTGTATAAACATGTTTTTATGGAAAAATAGAGCAGCTTTTGGCAGTTTTGGCCAGGGATTTTCAAGTCGGTCTTTTCTTTATTGAGGATTCTTCTTGCATTATGTTACTTACCATGGAAAAATATTTCTTCTAAAGGATAATCCTCTGTGGTATGGTGGAAATTCAATCCCCTCTGTTGAAAGATTCTTCTTGCATTAAGAATGTTTTGGTACTAATTGATCTCTTTTTTGTGCTTGCAGATAGAATCTCTGTCCCTGACTTTTCATGGACATGATCTTATTGTTGATACTGAGCTGGAGCTTAATTACGGAAGGTTTGTGATCGGTGTTAGAGTAGTTCATTGTTTGTGTATGTAGCTGCTGTCTTGCCCTTTCTTATTTCATCATTTCATTTTATTTTTCAGACGGTATGGCTTGCTTGGATTGAATGGTTGTGGCAAGTCTACCCTTCTTACTTCAATAGGCCACCGAGAGCTTCCCATCCCAGAGCACATGGATATTTTCCATCTAACCAGGGAGATTGAGGCCTCTGACATGACCTCACTTGAGGCGGTCATAAACTGTGATGAGGAAAAGTTGAAATTGGAGAAAGAAGCGGAAGCCTTGGCTGGACAGGTGTGTCTTTGAAACTTAGCGCCTAGAAGCTTCATTCGTTTGGAACATGACTCACATTCAATAAATAATTTACGTTTTCTTTTAGGATGATGGTGGTGGAGAAGCGCTGGATCGTATTTATGAGCGTTTAGATGCAATGGATGCTTCAACTGCTGAGAAGCGTGCAGCTGAGATTTTGTTTGGTCTTGGTTTTACCAAGCAGATGCAAGAGAAGAAAACAAGAGATTTCTCTGGTGGTTGGAGAATGAGGATTGCTTTGGCACGTGCTCTGTTCATGAAGCCAACCATCCTGTTGCTTGATGAGCCCACAAACCATCTTGGTAATATATACTCTCAGTCTTAACCTGTCTGAATAATAGTTTCTTTTATTTTCTGTTCTTTCTATATATTGACCTGTTTTTGAAGTAGGCTAGTCAGTATTTGTTTTTTTCTTTATTTTCTGTTCTTTCTATAGATTGACCTGTTTTTGAAGTAGGCTAGTCAGTATTTGTTTTTTTGTAGTGGTGTTCCATATTTTTTGGGAATACATAAAGTTCCACAATGCGGATTCAGCTACTACTAAATTTCTATCATCTGTTTTGTTACCCAAAAACTCTCAAGGACAGATTTGTGCTGTTTGGTAGGTGTGGGTTATGCCTGAAGGCATTTACATATAAGGGTAGTATACTGTATACTAGTATGATATATTTATGGTGACTTGATTTTGTCTTCAGGGTAGCGAGTTTGAGGTGAACTGGTTATATATTAGTTGGTTTGATGGTTCAATGAAACTGTTTGTCGGTCTTGTTTTTTCTTCCTTTCATATTCGCTTCTTTTTTGTCTTGTTGTGGTTTGATAGAAAATGTTTTTTTTTATGCATTTGTACTTGGTGGTGGTGCTATCTTTTAAGAGATGTCAGGGTTTGTCTTAAGGGACTTGTATTAAGAAGGTCCTTCAGTGTTTTTGTATGCATTACTCCAATCCCATCAACACTTGAATGGAAAAGGATCGTACCTTGAGCTTAAATGATTGCCTCTAGACCGATGAGGAAGGCCATCTTAAGTCCAAAGTACCTTATGCAGCTACAGTAGGGAGTTTGATGTACGCTTACCCATCCAGATATCTGATGTGCAGTTGGAATGGTTAGTCGTTTAGTAGCAACACCGGACCAACTCATTGGAGGGCTATGAAAAGGATGCTCAGATACGTTCATGGGATTGCTGACTCCTTAGTTATCATGGTGGAAATCTAAAGCTGAAGGGTTATAGTGATGCGGATTTGGCCGGAGATCGAGAAGAACATAAATCCTTCCTCAGGATATACATTTGTACTTGGAGGTGGTGCTATCTCTTGGAATAGTAAGAAGCAAATTTGCATAGCCCTTTGCACTATGGTATGGAGTCAGGGTACATAGCCTGTGCAACAGCTGTACAAGAAGCTGTTTGGTTGACAAGGTTCCTTTGTCGCCTAGATAGAACTCATTTAGGGGAAGCTGTACTTGTTTATAATGATATATAGCTGCTCTTGAACTGTTTATATTAATTGGTATTGGTGGTTTAATGGAACTGTTTGACTTTCTTTGTTCTTTTTCCTATTTGTTTCTTTCTCTTCTTGAATATGGTGCGATAAAAGATGTGGTGTACCGATATTCATTATTATCTATTCTGAGTGCAGATCTAGAAGCTTGTGTCTGGCTGGAGGAAACCCTGAAGAACTTTGAGCGCATACTGGTGGTCGTTTCACACTCCCAAGATTTTCTGAATGGTGTCTGTACCAACATAATTCATATGCAGAGCAAGAAACTGAAGATGTACACTGGTAATTTTGACCAATATCTTCAAACTCGCTCTGAACTTGAAGAGAACCAGATGAAACAATACAAATGGGAGCAGGATCAGATTTCTTCAATGAAGGAGTACATTGCTCGGTTTGGGCACGGTTCTGCTAAGCTTGCTCGTCAGGCACAGAGCAAGGAGAAAACTTTGGCAAAGATGGAGCGTGGTGGGCTTACCGAGAAGGTATCGAGGGACAAGGT
Source organism: Codonopsis lanceolata (assembly GCA_013146195.2). NCBI lineage: Eukaryota > Viridiplantae > Streptophyta > Magnoliopsida > Asterales > Campanulaceae > Codonopsis > Codonopsis lanceolata. The sequence continues at coordinate 65,590,788 of CM028382.1, read as the reverse complement.
TCTTACTTTCAGATTTACCGATGTGGGGAAGCTTCCGCCACCTGTACTGCAGTTTGTGGAAGTATCATTTGGCTATACACCTGATAATCTCATCTACAAGAATCTGGACTTTGGTGTTGACCTCGACTCTAGAGTAGCATTGGTGGGGCCGAATGGAGCTGGGAAGAGTACTTTGCTGAAGCTGATGACCGGGGAGTTGGTTCCTCTTGACGGCATGGTCAGGCGACACAACCACCTGAGGATTGCTCAATACCATCAGCACTTGGCGGAGAAGCTTGACATGGAAATGTCTGCCCTGTTGTACATGATCAGGGAGTATCCTGGAAATGAGGAAGAGAAGATGAGAGCATCAATAGGAAGGTTTGGGCTCACAGGTAAAGCCCAGGTTATGCCTATGAAGAATTTGTCAGATGGGCAAAGGAGCCGTGTGGTTTTTGCATGGTTAGCTTTTCGGCAGCCTCAGATGCTGCTTCTGGATGAGCCGACCAATCACTTGGACATTGAGACCATTGACTCACTAGCTGAGGCATTAAATGAGTGGGATGGTGGTATGGTTCTTGTTAGTCATGATTTTAGACTAATAAACCAGGTGGCTCATGAGATTTGGGTGTGCGAGAATCAAGCAGTGACTCGGTGGGAAGGTGATATTATAGCCTTCAAAGAGCACTTGAGGAATAAGGCTGGTCTCTAATTAAAGCAGATTCACAATGATGGGCTTGACACCAAGTTAGGCTTGGGCTCCTTGGTTTTGCAACTTGGAAGTTGGATTCTGCTGGCATGCCAAGTGGATTATGACGAAAGCCAAGGGAGCTATACAAGGATGTGGGGAGGTCATTCTTTCTGATTTCCTTTATCCCGGCGGGTTGTTAGTCTAGGTAACTATTCCTTTCACTATATTACATTTTGCCAGATTGATCTTGGGTGAGGACCAAGAGAAATGCTTCCAAGTATTTGCTTGTGGAGTTGATTATCGATGAGTTCCTTCTTATGTTCGAGGTGGAATATTATATTTTTGTTTGAATTTCATGTTGTATACCTAGTAGTGATGCTATATCTATTTCTCTGACGTATTATTTCTGCTGTAAACCTATTGGATTTTCTATTGAAGCAGAATGAGTATGGCAATTGCCAGTTTTTATGTTGCTGATTCTTGTTTTTTTTTTTGGGTTCTGAATTTGGAGCTCAACGGTTATGTTAGCCAGTAGTTAAGATTGACACTATGCCCCTTGCTCTTCCTATTGTACTCTCCGTCATAGCTCCAACCTAACCATCTCTCTCTCTCTCTCTCTCTCTGTCCCCTCAAATGCTGTGCTGCCGTTAGGTTATGTCCTACAGGCAGTTGTATCAACCAGGTTAGCTTGAATCTTCGTTCTTCCTTCATGTTATCTTTGAGGATTTAATAGTCTGTTTCTTGTATGTTTAAGAGGGTTTTAAGGGAATTAAAATTTACAAGAAGATTGAAGTCTCTACTTCATTTTGAATACTCGATCGATTAATCTGTGTGTATAATTTAGTCGAGGGTGGATGTGGCATAAAGATTTCTTTGGGTTCGTACATTTAGTTGAGAAACTATACCCTAAGCTTGACGATACTTGCCGTACTCCTTTTCTTAGCAATGTGGGTATTTCTTAGCTTTGCCATGTTGTTCATTGCTGTTTACTGCTGCAACACACTTACACATGGTGTGATTGTACAAACTTATCCATCAACACACGGTGAGTCGGGTAATGAGGATCGTCTTACAAAAATATCCGTAAGATCGTATTACACAAGTTTTTGTTTATTTATATATATAAACTAATAGTCTTAATACACGAGAGGACAAAAAAAATAATGAACACGTATTTTAAGCATAAGTCATCCCTTAAATTGACATATTTTAAAGAAATTTGATCGAAATAATCAAACATACGACATTTTTTTTATAGAATATAAAATTTATAATATAAAATATTTTATTCTGATTGTAGTGGAGAATATAAATAAAAAAGAGGAAAAATATATTGGTAGCTAGGTTTGTTAGTTGAATGAGGGAGACATTGGAGGTTTAAAGAGGATTTTATAGACGGTGATTGTTGAAGTGAATATTTTTTTATTGTTAAAAAATATACTTGGAATAGAAAACGAATTGTTTAGAGTGTGGTGCAGAGAGCCACCATTGTGGATGGATGCCCTAACAATGCTTGAGATCAGCATCACCAATGGAATAAAGAATTTAATTATATATGATCGTGGTTAATTATTATCCTCAATGATATGTGACAAAAAATTTCTCTTTATTCACATACAATTAAAACATATCGATTTTTCTAATTCAAATATAGATTTGATTTTATGTGGTATGCATCCTTCCATTAAAATAAAATTTAACAAAAAAATAAAAAAAATATGAGAAATGGGAACAACTAATCAAGAGAGTTTTCAAAAGAAAAATGTTAACTAAAATGTATTCACACCTCAAGTAAAATATGAAAAATTGACATTGTTGTTCACAATGTAAAATTTTTTGGTTAACATATCATATCTACACCCTTTATCCACTGCTGTTTAAAAAAGATGTGAAAAATCCTAGGTAATTGACGTGCTTGAACTATTTTAAGCTACAAGTAACATTTATGTAGACAACGTATTTTAGGAGATGTGATTAGGTAGGTTTTGATTTGGTTGTTAGATTGTAGGGAACATAAGTCTTTTAGATAAAGATGTCAACCCGATTAACATATATACTTTTAGGTTAGTGTTGTATACTAACCCAAATATCTATCTCAATAGATTTCATATATATATATCCTCTACTCTTCTCTTTTCATAGGTCTCTTTCTTGGGATGACTATAAAACGGCTCAGCCGTGCTTTTCAGTTCGTATGGAAAATCTAAGTCATCAGCAATAGCACCTCCCTGTGATCGGTGCTACCTATAGGATTTGATAATTGTCTGAGTGACCAAGATGATTTTATTATTGATAAAATTGAAGTATATATACACGATACATAGATGTTAACTCCTATGAATCAGAATGCATAGAGCATGGGCTACAACCGATGAGGGCCATATACACATAATTATGGCAATGTCGACTGTTGAGTATTCTAGGTGGAGACTGATTATTTCAGCTTTCAGTCCATGCCATTGTTGGAAGAACCACGTGGCTGCTTGTTAGTCCCAAAGGGCACAATAATAAACTAGAAGGGGGGGGTTGAATAGCTTATTTAACACTTAAAACTTTTTGTATAGATTCTTAAAACAAGCACTTGCAATCTATGGAAAAGATTGAAGTAGCGGAAGTCTTGCAAGGAAGACAAACTAAGTCTGTTAGTGAAGTACTATCGGTAGACTTAGCTGGTTACTCAAGTTTGCTGCTAAAGGAGTAAGTTAACAGGTTTGAAAACACTGTAAAACAGTAAGTAAAGAACACAAGTATTTTGAGATGGTTCGCACAATAAAGAGTGTTACGTCCACCACCAAGGCAGTCAACCTTGGATTTAAATGTGCATTATGTTTTCCACTAGTTTTATTACAAAATTGTCTAATGGATCGTGTACAAAATATTTGACTTGTGTTTCGGGTTGGGGAAATTGAATATCTTAAAAGCGGAATATTCAATGTGCAGAAGAATAGTAGTAAGAACAACAATAAGAAGCAAATGATTAACAGTTGATGCAGATCTTCTTGTTGTTGTTGAGGACTTCTTTGATCAGTTAATGATCTCTTGAATACACTAAGTATAAAGCTTGATGTTGTTGGATAGATTCAGAGCATTGATTTCTTCAGTCTTTAATGACAGTATTTATAGCTGTGCATTCTTGAGATCGTTGGAGAAGGCGAAGTGAGTAACAACTCTATTAGGTTGAATGCATTAAATGCCTGGAGCTATCTTGATGATTTCGTCTTCAACTGATGCTGAGCAGGGAATGGCAAAGAGTTGTTTGCAGCAACGGGCAGGTGAGCGATCAGAGTTGCAGACCTGCAATAGTTGATACTGTTTGTATGTGTCAGTCTGTTGACCTGCTCTGTCACTTTTCAGGAGGCGAAAATCTTCATGCTTTTTCGGAAAAGCTGGAGGGACGTGTCTGAGAAGTCATGCGTTGATCTGGAGATAATTTATATTCAAATTCAAACTGAATTAGACTGAATTAAAATAATCTATCAAAGCTTGATGTATTGAAGAGTTGGACATGTCATGTAGTCCGAGTGCAGACGAGATCTGCCGCTGGAGGCTGTTTGAAGTCTTCCGGTGAAGCCTTCAGTCGAAGTCTTCCGCTGAACTTGTGAAGTCTATAAAAACTATTCTAAGGCAAAGTTGTATACTTAGTTGCTACGCTAACTGGTACGTAGCCCATTTAGCCACTAAGTATGGAACCTAATGTAATGAATGAACAAATGCAAATCAAGATATAGTGAGAAACAACAATTTTCTGCTATTGGCATCTGGTCATCATTCCTTACAAGTGAGGGCTATGAAAACTTTTAAGGAAGATAAAAGCATGTTAGACAGATAAGTTTTGGTTTTAAAATAGCAGACATGCTTCCATCAATTTTGAACTCTCTATGAAGCATCGGTCATCATTCTAACCAAGTGAGGGCTATGAAAACTTTTAAGGAAGATAAAAGCATGTTAGACAGATAAGTTTTGGTTTTAAAATAGCAGACATGCTTCCATCAAATAAAGTGCCTCAAGTGTATAACTAATCTAAGTGCTTACAAACAGAAGAGATGAAGGAACAACACAATGATTAGAAATAAACAGTTCAAATAAATTTAAACTGGATGTTTAAATTCTAAACATATATATGAATTTAAATAGCACGAATTTAAACAGTAGACATTTTTTTTGAAAAGAATAAGCTTCTGTATTTCAAACGAGAAGTTTAATTCTACAGAGTTTTCAAAAACAAGATAGGTGCAAAGGATATGGATAGAAAGATATGAGCTACCACGACCTTTTTCCCTTTCCTTTGGCTGCTCCGTCAGCTGGCTCTCTTTCGCGGCGCTGACGCTCGAGTTCTTCAACTCTTCTTGTGTATTCTTCATCAGCGGAGGTTGGTGGTCTGGTGGAGCGAGAACGGTAGTCGAGTTCTTCACATAGTCTGTTGTTCTCCTCCATCAGAGTTCGGTTCAAAGACCTTAGCTGTCTTTCCTCCGTGATGGCCAGATCGCGGTCACGCTCAGCATTGATACGATCATGCGATGAATTGAAAGCGAGATCGTTGAGCTCTAAAACATGAGGGTGTCCATGACCCAGGTAAAGGGTTATGCTGTGGAAGAGCTGATAAAAAAGAGTAGAGCAAAGTCGGACGCACTCGGTGCTTTGAGCTTCCATGTTGATCTTGAGATCAGTAGACTCGTACCGCATTTCTCCAAACTTGGTCCATGCATCCTCTTGAAATTGGCGAAGGATGGCGGCATTCCTATCGATAACCTTGGACGCTGCTGTTGTAATTTCGGCAGCAGCTGTAGAGATACTGGTAAGCTCTCCCAACCTGTTGTAAATGGCGTCTAGGCGATTAAGGATTTCTGAGTTGTCGAGTTGGGATGGAGAAGGGGCGAGGCCTATATGAATATGCTCAATGCCGGCAGACGAGGCGGCGTCGGTAGAGCTGACAGGACGGAAGGGTTGCTAGATAGGTGTAGTGTTGGAGGTTGAGGTTGAGTCGCGTGTAGGAAAGGTGTGAGTAGAAGATGAATTAGATGAAGGAGGGGAGGGGGAGGGTCAAGTTCAATATCAGTGTCGGAGTTATCACTGATAATTGAAGGTGTTGGGAGTGGGTTGGTAGAGAACCAGAAGGAGGGAGTGGGATAGAAAAGGGCTCTTGGTTTTATTGGGGTAGGTTGTGTAGAGGTTTTGGGGAAGAGATCTGCTACCGACGAAAGTTCAAATAAAAACTTCGTGGCGGAAGAGTTTAGGGATGGTTGAAATTGGGCAGTAGTGGTGTTGGTTTAGTTTCGTTCGGATGGTGTAGTTGGGTTGGTTGGATTTCGAGGGGGGTGAAGATGGGGTAGAAGGGTTTGGAGAGTAGTTGAAAGGGGAAGGAGGGGCTGGAGAGTGTGATCTGGTAGGCTCCTCCTGAGTTATTGGCTCCTCCTGAGGGGTTGATTCCCTCTGAGTAGATGACTCAGTAGGATTGGGTTGAGAATGGGTAGAAGGTTGGGTGGTGAGCCTCACCGATAGACAGAGATCCAGTAGCTTCATCGGCTGGGATAGGTGTTGGTGGCTTGGTCGGTAGGCCTTTACGCAATCGCTTGCGTTTAGGCTTGGGTGAAGGTGAAGGTAGGTCAGATGATGGTTTGCGTTTTGGAGTTAGGGATGGCTTGGGAATGAAGGGAGTTGGTTCAGGTTGGATGGCTGGGGAGACGATGATTGTCCAGCAACAGAGGAGCTGCCAGCAGATTTGTCACATCTACTGGCCTTGAGTTCCTCGCGAATCCATTTGGCCTGAAGCTCGTCTAGATCCGCTTCCTGCCTGGCCTTGTTGGCGGTATCAGCTTTGGTCTTGGCAACCATATCAGACAAGCATTCTGTTTCATCTAGCGAGAAACCAGTCGCCTTATTGGCCTTAGCGACTGTGCTTTCAACAAGAGCTCGCCTCATCGCCTAGGTCTCGACCACTTGTAGTATATGGGCGTCATGGTCAACGGCGAGGTTGCTTTCTTGAACTTGTTCATGGTCTCGGCACGCATCATCTGCTTCCATATGAAGCGTCAAACCGTATGACCATCATGGGAGTGGGCTTGGCTATCTTTTTCGAAGCAATGTTTGGTAGCCCTCTCTGCTCCCTCTTCGTTCTCCCATTCAATATACTTATTGAAGAAGGTAGCCGTCATCCGCTTGTCCTGTTTTTAGAAACTTTGATAAGTTCTTCTTTAGTAATGAGCGGCATACTTGATTTCGAGGCGTATCCCTTAGCAGGAGTTGATGAGCCTAACAAAGGGTCTCTTGAAAGGAGGACTATCCTTCACTTTGGTAATGTAATTGTGGAGCTCGTTGAAGATGATAATGCCGTAGTTGAGGAGAGTCCTCTGGTAAATGGTTCTGTGAAAGATTAAGCCGTTGGCCGTGAAAGTTGTCATGGCGCTCCATTCTTAAACATAAGAGATTTGTCCAAATAGATGACTAGAACAGTAGACATCCAAGGGAAAGACATTCCTCAACATTTTGCCTCGAGGTTCCCTGAGTGTTGGTTCCCCTCATTGCTTCCCTAGCTTTGTTAGCCGCAAAGAATGGATAGTTCCAATGTCTCCGCCATAGTGAACACCAATGATTTTGGATATCACCCAGAGATAGAGAGAAGGGATGTCCACACAAATCCATCCACGACGTGAGGAGTCTTGGGGTTGATTTATCTCCATGCGTTGGTAGAATTCCTCAGCGAGAAGATTGCTGTAGTCTTTGTCGTGGAGACAGAAGAGGGGTAGAATCCCAGACTCGTTCATGTCGACGCACATCTTAGCCTCGGCGACGAATGTCCAAACAGTTTCCAGGTCAATGCACATGCCTGGCAGGTACGCTTTTGGGTCCAACTCCATAATAATGTCGTGAGGAGGAGGAGGATAGAGAGGAAACCCAGGGAGGTTGACGGAAGGGTCAAGATGAATGACGCTTTCCGGGTCAAATGCTTTCCTCTTGCCGGTATTCGACTTTGCAGATGATTTCACCTACAAAAGTCATTTTCAGGAATTAGGCCTTTTCCCGAAACATAACAAACAACCAAAGATTTCATTTTTAAGAAATAAAATAAATTTTCAGATTGAAAAATTTGAAACCCTTGAATGTTTGAACAGTTAAAAAAGAGAAACATAAACAGATAATCCTCGAAGAAATGAGTATTTAAAGTACATAGAAAACTGTTGGTTTCAAAGTATAACAACAATGGAGGAAACCGTCAAGATACGCAAAGTGCCTTTTTGGATTCCTTAACAATGTGAGTCAAAAGAAGAAATAATAAGCATAAATCAAAAGATAGTAAATTGATGAGTAATGAAACGCTTACCATCGTTGCTGTAAGTAAGAAGAAGCAGAGAATAATCGGAGAGAGAGAAAGTAGTTGCAAGAGAAGAATGAAAGGGTTTGAGTAGAGAGAGAAAATCTGAGAGAGAGGGTTTGTGAAAGTTTTGAAAAAGGCGGTTCAATAATCTACTTAAAGAACGAGAAAAGTTCTTTTTACCGAAAATACCTTAGATGATTGACATGTGTCTTTCAATAGGCTTTTAACTTTTAGATGTTTTCAAAAAAGTGGTACAAAGTGACTTCTAAACCCCTTAGCTTTTTAGAAAAAACCTTTTACCCGTAATAGACTTATAATTTGAGATACTAACCTGGACTCTGACGTAGTTGAGCTAATATCATTTAACAAAGTTAGTAACAATTAAGTCTGCCGGTATGAAAGAAAGCTTGTAAATTTTAAAAATTAAATTTTAAGCGGTAGGATCAATCATACCAAGATTTCTCCTTAAATAAGCAAACCTGGTAGCATCCAGTGGCTTGGTGAGTATATCAGCCAATTGATGTTCAGTTGGAATATATTCCAAACTGATGTTACCTTTTTCCACATGATCCTTGAGGAAATGATAACGGATATCAATGTGCTTTGTCTTTGAGTTCATCACCGGATTCTTTGAGACTGAAATTGCAGAAGTGTTGTCACACATAATGGGACAATTTGTAGTCTTGATGTTGTAATCCACGAGTTGCTGCTTCATCCATAGTAGTTGAGAGCAACAGCTGCTGGCAGCAATGTATTCTGCCTCCGTGGTTGAGTTTGCAACTGATCCTTGTTTCTTGCATGACCATGAGACAAGTCTATTTCCAAAAATTGATAGGTCCCACTGGTGCTTCTTCTGCTAACTTTGTATGCTGCATAGTCTGCATCTGAGTACCCAACTAGATCAAAGTTGTTTCGTTTTGAATACCAGATACCCAGATTTGTAGTGGTTGAGACATATCTAATGATACATTTTGCAGCAAGCAAATGTGATTCCTTTCGATCTGCCTGAAATCTAGCACAAACACAAACAGCAAACATTATGTCAGGTCTTCTGGCAGTAAGGTAAAGAAGTGAACCTATGATTCCTCGATACTTGGTCACGTTCTCTTGCTTTCCCTCCTCATCTTTGTCAAGATGGCAGTCGGTAGACATTGGAGTTTCGAATCCTTTAGCTGAATCAAGACCAAATTTCTTGATAAATTCCTTTGCATATTTGGTTTGGCTAATGAAGATCATGTCTGAAGTCTGTTGAATCTAAAGTCCTAGAAAGTAGGTGAGCTCTCCCATCATGCTCATCTCGAACTTGCTTTGCATCAGCTTCTCGAATCTCTTGCATAGGCTTTGATTTGTTGATCCAAAGATAATGTCGTCCACATAGATTTGTACCAAAAGAAAATGACCTTTGTACCTGATGATGAATAAAGTTGTGTCTATTCTTCCTCTTACGAATCCTTGTTCAATTAAGAACTTGGATATAGTTTCGTACCAAGCTCTGGGAGCTTGTTTGAGGCCATAGAGTGCTTTCTTGAGTCAGTATACTTGATCATGCTTGTCTTGGATGACAAAACCTGGAGGTTGTTCAACATATACCGTTTCCTTTAAGATCACTATTGAGAAAGGCACTCTTTACATCGATCTGATATACTTTGAAGCCCATGAACGACGCATAGGCTAGAAAGAGTCTGATTGCCTCTAATCTGGTACCAGGAGCGAATGTTTCACCGTAGTCAATTCCTTCTTCCTGTCGGTAGCCTTGAGCAACCAGTCTAGCTTTGTTTCTGGTGACATTTTCATCTTCATCTCTCTTGTTTCTGAATACCCACTTGGTGCCTATAACTGGGTGACCAGTAGGTCTTTGAATTATGCTCCACACTTTGCATCTTTCAAACTGGTTCAGCTCCTCTTGCATAGCTTCAATCCAGTAATGGTCTTTGATAGCTTCATCAATCTTCTTTGTCTCAAGTTTAGATACAAATGCGAAGGCAAACATAGTCTTATTTCGAGTACAACTTCTCGTTCGAACTCCTGAGTTGAGATCACCAATTATTTGAGAGATGTGGTGATCTTTTGTTTCAATAATAGCTGGAGGAAGATCACTTCTAGTGAGTTCTTCCCTTAACGAATCTGGAGAAGGTAGAGAAGGGGATTCACCAAAATCGGGTTCAGAAGAGATAAGATCTTCGAGACCTTCATTTTCTGGTGGACAAGAAGGGTGAGTGATCTGCAAAGGTGTTTGGGGTAGAACAGAGGAGATGGGTTCAGGGTCACTAGAAGGGTTGGAAGAGGTACCAGCAGAGTTGAAGTCTGCTGGTGCCGGATTAGCAGTACTAGATGGGTCTGCAGTTGGAGGATTCTAAGGTGATGTAGAAGTAGAAGCTCTATTTGTACCTGTCTCAACATCATCAGAATCATCAGTAACATTTGGAGCCTTTCGAGGCTCTAATAAATCATATTCATCAAAAGTAACATGCACAGATTCTATAATTTTCAAAAAAAGTTTTGTTAAATATGCGAAATGCTTTTGAATGATTGGAATAGCCCAGAAAAATTTCTTCATCTGATTTTGAATCAAATTTGCCTCTATATTCTCTTCCATTGTATAGAACAAAACATTTACAACGAAAGATTTTGAAAAATCCAATATTTGGGGCTCTTCCTCTCCATATTTCATATGGATTTTTATTATAATATTTGTTTACCAGGGATCGATTTTGGGTAAAACAGGCAAATTTAACAACTTCTGCCTAGAAGTATTTTGGAAATCTAGCTTCTGCCAGCATAGTTCTTGCTGCTTCAATGAGTGTTCTGTTCTTCCGTTCAGCTACACCATTTTTTTGAGGAGTTCCGGCAACAAAGAAGTTGTGGCCGATCCCGTGGTCATCACAGTATCTTTCAACACCTTTGTTCTTGAATTCGGTGCCGTTGTCTGATCTGAGGTCACTTATGTCTTCAAGATTTTGGGTTTGAAGTCTTCTGAAAAGAGCGGTGACTAGATCATATGTCTCATCCTTTGAGGTCATTGTTTCGATCCAGGTGAACCTAGAGTAGTCATCGACTACTACAAGTGTATACTTGTCTCCGGAGATACTGACTGTAATGATTGGTCCAAAGAGATCCATGTGCAGAAGTTGAAGAGGTCTGGAAGTTGACATGACTGACATACTTGCTCTTGAAGGAAGACTTGGAGAGTTTTCCTAACTGGCAAGCCTTGCAACTTTTGTCGTGGTCGGCAGACACCGTAGGTAGACCTTTGACAAGCCCATCTTTGGAGAGCTTGGAAAGGTACTTGAAGTTGAAGTGGCGAGAGCCAAAGTGCTTGTGTGCCAGTTGTTGGCCAAAGTTGCAACTAGGTCCTATCTCCCGGCGATATAGCCCTTCCTTGTCCTTCCAATGTTGAGATTCAGCGATTCACGATCTTTGATAAGACATTGGTTGGAGGTGAATTGACAGATAAGACCTTTGTCGCAGAATTGGGATATGCTCAGAAGATTATGCTTTAAGCCATTCACTAGAGAAACTTCGTTGATGGAGAGACTTCCTCTAGTGATTGAGTCATACCCAATTGTTTTCCCTCTAGTAGTGTCACCGAAAATCACCGTAGGACCTTTAGCTTCAGCTATATCTGATAGTAGACTTCTGTTCCCTGTCATGTGCCTTGAACAGCCACTATCGAGGTACCAGATGTCCTTATCATCTGAATCTATAGCCATAAAGCAGACCTGAAGAAGTCAAAAGAACAAGGTCCCCTTTATTTTTTTTTTGGGTCCTGAGGATTAGCAATCTTTTGGGACCCATACCTGCTTAACCTTGAGAGAACTAGGTCTCTCAGATTTTGGTGTGAACCTTAGCAGGCATTCTGGGGCCAGATGGCCTAAACAATTGCAAGAATGACATAGATGAAAATTCCATGGAGGACAGTGATTAGCTTTAGCTGTAGAGTGCTTGTGACTTTCTTTCTTCCGAACAGCAGTCTTGGGTTCAGCTAGCTTGTTGACAGTAGGCTTAATTCGTTTCTGTTGAATCTTCTTTGATTTGTTACCAGCAGACTTAGCCTTGGCCGGTCTGTTTTTAACTGTTTTAGGAGGATTCGGCAGAATTCCTTTAAATTTATTGTCAATTAACTTGGGTGCCTTAGCCATTTCATAGACAAACTTGATAGGTACCAGCAGAGATTTCGTAGGTCTACCGCCAGCAGACTTTGCTTTAGCAGAGCTGTTATCGGTAGACTTTGATTTTTCTACCGTTCCTTTCTCAAGCTTCTCATTAGAGACAGCCTTTTTGGCTTTCCCTTGTGAGCCTTGGGGTAAACATATGGTACACTTGTATAGCCAAGTCCATGTTTACCCTTGTTCCCGAAGATCTGTTTGGAGAAGGAAGTATCATCAGCAGTCTTGGAGGATTCACCTTTCTCAGTGACAGAAGAAAATGCAATGTTGGGCTCATCATTATAGCCTAAGCCTGATTTATCTCCACTTGGCTTTTGACTAGAGAGGATTCCTTCGAAGGTTTCCTTGGAGCTGTTCCATGAGTCAATTGTCTTTTGTAGGGCAATTTTCTCAAGGTCCAGCCCTTTGATGTGCTCAGTTAGGAAATCAACTTTGTCACAAAGAATTTTGTTTTCTCCTTTTAGCTTGATACTCTCTTGTTGACTGCTATTGAGAGTTTGAATCTCAGCTGCCAGCACAGATTTCTCACCAGAAAGCTTTTCAAAGTTCTTTGCGAGTTTTACATAGGCTACTCTGAAAGAGTTGAACTCCTCAAGCATTTCTTGATTATCCTTAAGCAGTTCTTCTTTACTGAAGTTTTCACAGTTGATCTCACCATTTACGAAGGGACTATGTGAGATTTCGACTTCATGTTCAGAGTCATAGGTGGGACTTGATTCATAGGCTATTAAGCATATATTGGCTTGCTCACAATCGTCTTCATCCTCATCTGAATTAGTCTCAAACCATGTAGCAACCTGTTTTTCTTCAATGTCTTCAGCCAACATACCTTTTTGAAATTTCTTATAAAAAGGCTTTCGTTATGCTTCGTATTTTGGCTTTGGACATTAATTAGATGCAAAATGACCAGGTTTTCTACAGTTATAACACACAAGCTCATTGTTAGATGGGCTTTTAGCAGATTTTCTAAAAGGCTGCTGGTGTGTGTCCTTCTTTCCATATTTTGCAAAAAATTTAAAACGTTTAACGAACATGTCAAATTGTTCATCAGAAAGAAAATCGTTTTCACTGGAGGAAGTAGAAGGTTTGTTTCAATTGGGTTTCTTCTTGTACCACGGCTGGCAAGGACAGAGTTCTGAACTGTTTGTCCTGCTTTAGAGCTTGATTAACTTCGAGCTCATAAACCTTTAGACTTGCATAAAGACTACAGAGAGTCATTTCATTTAAGTTATTAGATTCTTTCATGGCGGTAGTCTTAACATGCCAAAGACTACCTAGAGAGCCTAGAAATCTCATGTTCATTTCTTTCTTGTCATAAGTTTTACCGAGGGAAAAGCAACTATTTATTACCTCACTGAAGCGATCATATGTTTGTCTCAAGGTCTCCTTGGGATCCTTCTTGAAAGAATCGAATTATTGGATGAAGTTGTACTTCCAGTTGTCTCTTGTATCTTGGTCTCCTTCCAAATTTTCGACGAGAGCTTCCCACATCTATTTGGCAGTGGTACACCGGATCACTTGTTGGTAGGTGTTGGTGTCTAGTGGGCTAGTTATGATATTGATGGCTTTACTATCTAGTTCCACTAGCTTTCTATCGTCCTCAGTCCATTCCGATTCTTCTTTTGGTACTTCAGTAGGATTTCCAGTAATGGATGCCAGAAAATTTGCCTTCATTGGTACATGACGTCCTGCTTGTACACACTTCCATAACTTATTGTCAACAGAATTCATAAAATGCATTATCTTATCCTTCCAAACATCGAAATGCCCTTCGTCCAATATTGGGACGTGGTTCGCATTTGACGTAGGTGTAGACACCCCAATTTCGTACCCCTGATATGTAACTCTGGCATGCGATATCAAGAACTGCTTAAACTTAACAAAATGTCAAATTACAAGGTTGAAAATGCAAAAGGAGAAAGTAGGATGAACAGTGAACTGCAGGGGGGAAAGTGTCAAAAAATTGAGGAATTTGAACAGTTGGCGCCGCGCCCACCAACATCTGGTGCCGCGCCCAACATGCTTGGCGCTGCGCCCAAGGAGCTTTTTGTCCGCGCCAAGGTCTTCAACAGTGCCTGCTCAGTTAACGCATTGTACAAAATGTCAAGCGCGCGGTACAAGCCGATGAAGCACGGATCCAACTATAAATAGAGGTGTCGGCTCCCCATTTCGAAGAAGAATTTTCGCTGAGAGTTTTCGACGAAGAGTTACTCTGCGTAACTTTTACGCCGAGAGCGATCAAGTGAGCGAGTGATCCCTCCCCTCTCATAAAGCTTCTAAACCCTATCCAAACTCCGCCAAAACACAAATCCAACCGGTTAAAGTGATCCCTAGCCCTTTAGTTAGGTATCCACCTTATTTCCTCGGCCCAAAAACCATAAAGTAAGCCATTACTCTGCCCGAGTAAATAGGTTGAAACCACCCTATATAAGTTGTTATTCCGCACAACCAAAAAGACCAAAACCACCAAAACTAAGCCGTCATTCTGCCCGAGTGAGTAAGCCAAAACTACCCTATATAAGCCGTCACTTTGCCCAAATCACATCAGCAACAGCAATAAAAGTCTCCTCTCCCGAGAAGGACAGAGCGAGCATACCCCGCTCTAAAAGGTAATAGCCTTTGAGGGCGTTTTTATTTATTTATTTATTTGTCTGTTTATTTATTATTTATAAAGTTGTTATTTAAATCCGGCCCAATGTAGTCAATATAAGTCGTTGTGCTGCCCGGATTAGAATAGGAAATAGTATGTAAAAGAGCCGTTATAATGGTTAAATATTTTTAAATGCATTTGTAATTATTGTAAGGAAATGGCTGCAAGTCTGTAAATAATGTAGTTGCGGATGTATTTGTTTTATTTTCCTCTCTTTTAATACTTTATTTATTTGCTAAATAAATATAACAATAAGCATACTTCAGCCAAAAACTCTTTTGAGACCGAAAGGGCGAGTTGGGTGCCCAGCACCTTCTCAACTCGTAACTTAGCCTCCGAACCCATTTTCTTTTTCTCTGGTTTATTTTTCTTTCTTTTCTGGTTTTGCTTTATTTTTGCCTTAAAATAAAGATGGCGACTCTAAACTTTTTGGATCCAGTGGAGCCTCGCAACACTCCTTCTTTGCACTTTTCCGTTTTTTCCTAAAAAATGGAAGAATGAGAATGGAAGGGTGATGTATTCTCATATCCTGGTATCCCCTAAACAAGGGATAACTTGATGCGGGAAACCCAAAGCTCCCATAGTGATCCGAAACGGGTCATAAGGTTATTTTTAATAAAATCCATAGTGGGGGCGTTGCAATATCCTTTTTTGCACTTTTTCGTTTTCCCCTAAAAAAAGGAAAATGGGAATGAAAGGGTAATGCATTCTCATATCCTGATATCCCCTAAAAAAGGGATAACTTGATGCGGGAAACCACAAGTTCCCATATTGGATCAAAAAATCCACTAAAGGCAACCGAGGCGCATTCCAACGCACTATCATAGACAGCACTCCTCTCGCACTTTTGATTTCGTTTTCCCCTAAACAAGGGAGGGTGGAACGAGAGCAGTGGTGTCCCGCATCCGCACGTACGTGCACCCCTAACCAAGGGCGCGCGGGGCGCGGGCGCACGTCCCGGGAGCCCACAATGGAGACTCCGCTGGGGAGTTGTTTTATTTTAAATAAAATGGAGGGCTAGACTCATAAAATAAAAAAATTTTGTTTTTATTTGTTTCTGGCTAAAGTATGCTTGTTATATTAATTTATGCATTTGAATATTGCGTTTCAATACATCCGTGTCTATATTTGTGGATATGATCCTCCATCTTGCAGCAGTTTCGTTCCGATAACTGTTACATGCGTATTTAAAAATATTCCTAAAAAAAAGCAAAAATAAAAATTTCGAAAATAAAAATCCGAAAATCAAAAAATCAAAAATCAAAAATCAAAAAAAAAATATATATATATATACTATTTATGTTGCAATAAAAATTTCGGGCAGCACAAAAAAAAAGGTCGGGGCTTTTTATTAATTATTGCTTTATTTCCAGCTATGTACTATTATTTCTTTCTGTTCATTTTTTTCTTTTTTTTTATTATTTTGTACATTTGTGCATATCTGCATTTATTCTATCATTTTATTTTAAGGACATAGGACCAAATTTGTAATTAATAGGGATAGATAGATTCCCCACTTTTCTTTCTATTTCTTAAATGTGGTGTGCTTGCTTGCTTGCGCTCAAACTAAAAAGCCGAGACAATCCACACATAACAGCAAGACAGGTCATATCTGTTTTATTTTCTGTTTATATATCTGTAAAAAAATAAAGACTTTACTGTTTTCTAGATGTCGCACACATGCACACGCATATAGGTATATTCCGAACTATTACCCTACATCATGGCCAGCCTACCCCCTGCATGAGCCAACGCTAGAATGCATATAGATTCTCAGGACACTTCATAGACCGACCAGTTTTTGCATCTCTGAATTGTGAGTCAGCCCCTGTCAAAAAAAGAATATATATATGTGTGTGTGTGTGTGTGTGTGTGTGTGTAAAAAAAATGTGCAAGTTAAAAAAAATGATGAAAATAAATTGCGCAACAAAAAAAAATAATAACAAAAATAAATAATAAATAGGTGCTGATTTATTATTCTTTGATACTCGACCTAGACCATTTCGAATGGTGGATCCTGGAAAGAGTATAGGCCCTTCGCTGGGACCGATCCGATCTGGGAGTCGAAAGGCGAGTGGAATATGTTGGTCCTATACTCTGGAGAAAGAATCCACTGTTCCAGGAAAAGTCCTGAGACTGTCAAAATAAAGCAGGTGCTTATCCGGTCAACTGTAGGGAACAATTAAATAATAATAAAATATAATAATAAAGGCACGTTGTACTCCAAACCCAGAAAGCCTTCAGCCAGCCTTCTTATACCTCTTTCAAAACCTATTTTCCTCAGAAACCTGACCCGAATTTGGAAAGACATATATAGTACTGGCCGGTTGATATGGGAAATAAGCGCAGAAATCAGAACAAAGGGTATCAGTATCATATCAGACAAGGGCGGAATCAGTACAGAGAATACAGATCCGAGCAGTATGGCAGCAGAAAGTGAGCTGTCTGTTATGAGTACAGATGTAGGGGCTCCAAGGTACGTTCCGACTCCAGCAATGCGGCAATGGCTAGACCAAAAATTGGGTGCACTGACTAATCGAATAATAAGCCAAATGACTAATCTGGTGCAAAATTTAAAATCCAGTGGTGAGGTGAATTCTTCCCCTGCAGTCCCCCAAAAAGCATCAACCTCTCATGTGCCTCCAAACCCAAACCCCCAGCCAAACATCAACCCACCAAATACATATCATTACCAAAGTTTTAACCCTTTTTCATCATACTCTCCATATCCTATCCAATATCCCTATCCAGCCCAAAAACCTTATCCAGCCCAATATCTCTATCCAGCCCAAAATCCTTATCATGCCCAATATCCATATCCAACCCAATATCCATATCCAACCCAAAATCCTTACCAGATACCGCAGCCAAAAATTAACCCAGCCTTCCCTAATCCTGCCAGCATCTACCAAAACCCAACTCTCCCGCCCGCCAAAATGGAGGCTGACATCGAAAATTTGAAAACCATGATGCTTAAAATTTTAAACCAAGAAGTTTCTAATGAAAATTTCGGGAACAGCTTCCTGGGTATGATGGATGAAGACACTTATTATAAAAGAACTCCATGTTGAGTTTGAGTCTATTTCTAATAAGCCTCTGCAGAACTAGTATACTACGACTGGCCCGCTTTTGACGCCCGCAGATCTGGTGGACCGCTTCGGATATATTATTCCTATTCCTTTCCCTAGCTTTACGGATTGGTCATCTACCGATTTGCTCCCTAAAATTGAGGATCTCAAACCCCAGGTCCTCAATAATGTGATAAACCCTGTACGGTTTGTTTTTAATAATAATCTAAATGTCTTTACTTATTTCTTAGTTGCACCTGCATTAAAAGACGCATTAAATAATTATAATGATGAGTCATTTAAAAGGACCCAAAAAGATTAAAAATATATATATATATATATATATATATTTGCTTGAACTTGTAAAGTCAGTTGAGTACCAGGAACAACATCATTCACCAACAGCAACTGAAGATGATCCACTATCAATCTGGGGCTGAACAATGAAATCAAAGGAATCAAAATCGGCAACTCCCTGCAAGGCTTTGAAAGGATAACACTCATGGATCTCCTCAAAGAGTTTGTGGACATGTTTATCTGGTCCTATGAAGATGTGTCGGGGGTAGACCCAGCCATAGTCAAACACCGGATCCCCACATGTCCAGGATGCTCGGTAGATCAAGCAAAAGCTCCGCCGGATTAAGCAGAATGGTCACTACAAGTTAAAAAAATCATGAAACATCTGCACGTCAACTTCATTCGGGTAGTAAAAAGAGTAAAAAAAAAAAGAAGAAAAATACCCGATCTGGCTGTCCAAAATAGTGATCGTTCCCAAGCCCAACAGGAAGGTCCGAATCTGCGTAGACTTTCGCGACCTCAACAAGGCGTCGCCCAAAGATGACTTCTCTCTACCCAATATCAATATTGTGGTAGACGTCGTTGCTTCTCATGAAATCAGATCCTTCGTCAACGGCATGCTGGGCTATAGTCAAATCAAAATGGCAGTAGAGGACCAAGAAAAGACCTCATTCACCACCCCTTTGGGAGACCTACTGCTATCATGTCATGCCGTCTGGGCTAAAAAATGTTGGGGCTGCTTATCAAAAGGCTACTACCACTCTCTTCCACGATGTGCCGTATATTATCAAAGAGATCCGGTCAGGAGGTGCCATACTCCTCACAAGCCAGGAAAAGGAAGACCTTGTTCAGCCTCCAATCTCAACGAGCTTAAAAGGTATTATGCTTGAGCCACCCTATCTGGAAAGTGTTCCCCTCTCCAGCTCGCTAGGCTGAAAACCCCAAAGGGCGGCCTAGGTAAAAAAATTAGAGCAAAATACAAAAAAAATAAAACAAAAAAGGAGAAATAAGGGCTCGTTAGGCTGAAAACCCGAAAGGGAGGCCTAGGAAAAAATTAGAGCATAAAAATATATATAAAAACAAATAAAAAGGAGAAATAAGGGCTCGCTAGGTTGAAAACCCGAAAGGGCGGCCTACGCAAAAGTTAGAGCCAAAAATAAATAAATAAATAAATATATATATATATATATATATATATTAGGAGAAAAAAGGGGAGGGAAGGCACTCTTTGAAACCTCGGCATCTTACCTCCAGTCTTCAGTATGCAAGGGGGCTCGACTGACAGAAGAAAAAGAAAAACCACGACAGGAAGCTCGCAATAAAACACTAAAATATAAAATTTTTAGGTCCTAAGGTGCAACTTAGGAATAATTGCTAAAGAAATTTAGATTATACATTAATTGCCTGTACATATCTATCATTGCCTCTACCCCCTTTGTTTCCCCCAAAACTATCCTTCATTTGCAGCTTAAGCCCCGGAGCAGTCCATCAGCGCCTGTGGCATCCGCCCGGCCGGGCCCATGTACTTCTTCTGCAAGGCACAGAAAAGGCTCAGTCTCATCAGAATGAGAAGCACCAGAAGTGTCCTCGTCCTATTCATCATCTGCGTTGCCATTGTCCTGAAACAGCCAGACGACTTGGATTCCGATCATTCACTGCTGCCCTGTCTGATTGCGAAGAAAAATGTAGGAGCTATGAAAATAGCCTTATGCCAAGTGTAGCCCTGCAACAAATATATGGCCGAGAACAGCAGGAGATGACTGCCTTTTCCTCTCCCCGCATATTATCATGAAAAAAAAAGAGGAAGAAAAGCATGCTTGAGCCCGAAGGTATATTCCTTTAAAATCTGTTTTGGAGATACAGCGTGCCATTACCTATTAGATATCGGTATAGCTTTGCTTTGTGTGTGTGTCTTGAGTCTGCATGTTTTTTATTTATTTCGCGTCATATAAAATTATATTGCATTGTAAATGTTTGTACAGGTTTTCAAAAAAACAAAAAACAAAAATTTTATGTATTGTTTTGCATCAAAATAAACGTTTTTGCATTCTAGGCACCATAAAAGTGTGTTTTGCATTTTAAAGATATGTACTACATTTTACATTATTGCATGCATGATAGAATAAAAAATGCACATGCATCATGTTAATAAGCATCCTATAATTTTTATACATTACATTTGCATCAAATAAAGTAGTACATGCATCCAGCATTTGCATTTATTATCCAATAAGTTGCATTAGGGGTGCGCTAAAAAGAAAATAAAATGCCACCAATCAGAAAATAAATATTCTTATGGCATTTACTATGTCCCTGCAGCATAAGCATTCATGAAAAATAAATTTTAGGGCATGAAATATATCTGTTTTGTCTTGTATTCATCCGAAAATATGCCCGAAAATGTGTTCAGAAAAAAAATTGAATTGTATTCCGAAAAGTCCGTTTCGTGAACACATAGCATGCAAAAATATGTTTTAGCCTAGAACATGCATCATATAGTTCCATCTGCATTTATAGTATAAATCATGCATAGTAAGGTCAAATAGTGACCACTAGTTCAATCATGCATTGCAAGAATAAATTACATAAATTTCATGCATCATTACTTAATTGCATCATTTAGGAATGGATAGGACATGCATAAGAATTATTAATAATGTCACGAATGCTTCAAAAGTGCCAAACAGTGCCAAAATCTAGCAGATCTGAAGTATATCCAGGCAGATCCAAAAAAAACAACAAAAAAAGAGGAATATTGAAAAACAAAAAAAAGAAAGAATAAACAAATAATAAGCATGCAAATAAAGAAAAATGGCGAGCATGCAGAATAAAAAAAAGAGAAAAGAAAAAAAATAAGAAAAAACAAAAACAAAAAATCGGGAGAAGGGAAAATGCATGTACAAGAAAAGAAAAGGGAAATTTATAAGTGCATGCAACAAAAGGAAATGCGGCGGCAGAAGAAGAAACTTTCGGCTGAAGCTAGAAAATGGAGCGAAAAGAAAACAGTAGCAAAAAAAAGATGATTTCAGCTGGTACCAAGAGATGCTGCAGCAAGAAAAAGGAAGTTTCTAACCAAGGTTAGAAAGAGCAGTAAAGTAAAATGCAGCAGCATCGAGAAAGATTTTCCAGCTAAAGCCAAAAACATAGCGGGACAGGGGAAAAGATTTTCCAGCAAAGGCTGGAACGGTGACAAAAGAAAAATCCCCAGCAAAGTGCAAAGAAAGAACAGCGTAAAGCAGCAAGAGGCAGAAAAGCAACAGTAGCAGTAATTTGCTGCATGGACACGGCCAGGGTAAAGAAAAGGAAGGTATTTTCCTTTTTTGCAGTGCATTTGTTTAATGTTTGGAAACTTTCCTTTACGGGGCACGCAACCCCGAATTCATAGGGAAAGGTCTTGTTCTCCAGTGAAGGCTGAGTTCCTAAGGAGGCAATACGTTCCATGCATTTTTGGCTGTGTTGGAAACTTTCCTTTAAGGGGCACGTAACCCCGGATTCATAGGGAAAGGTCTTGTCCTCCGACGAAGGCTGAGTTCCTGAGGAGACAATTCATTCCGCCCAGCCGCATGGCGAACTACGATTGGTTTGATTCCTTGGCTAAGGATACGTAGGCAGTCTATCTCGGTAGACACGACCATCATAGCACGTTATTTACCCTTGCCGCACTCATTTGATAAAGCTTTGCATGCACTTGCTCATTTAGTATTACCGCACTTGCACCGCAACACTTACACCGCAACATTTAGTCCCCAGCTGATTGAACTACGTCTCGGTCTAATTCCTTGTTTAAGGATACGTAGGCAGCCTATTTCGGTAGGCACGACCGTTCCACAAGTGATAGTTTAGGTTTTGGCCTGAACTACGTTTTGGTCTGAGTTCCTTTATTAAGGGATACGTAGGCAGCCTACACTAGTAGGTCCGACCATTAGAGAACTTCATTTCATATCTGCTTAAAAATTACAATAACTTGCTATAACCGACTAAATATGTCTAGGTTATGGAGTTTGATTTGTGTTATATACTGTTGCATTATAACTGCTACCTATTGCATTTCTCTCCCGTTTTAACTGAAGGAAATTGGAGAGTCTATTGTTTATCAACAATGTTCGTCTACTCAGTAAACCTTGGGTTACCCGTAGACTCCATCATTGAGGGGCTCTGTAGACACCCCAATTTCGTACCCCTGATATGTAACTCTGGCATGCGATATCAAGAAATGATTAAACTTAACAAAATGTCAAGTTACATGGTTGAAAATGCAAAAGGAGAAAGTATGATGAACAGTGAACTGCAGGGGGGAAAGTGTCAAAAAACTGAGGAATTTGAACAGTTGGCGCCGCGCCCACCAACATCTGGCGCCGCGCCCAAGGAGCTTTTTGTCCGCGCCAAGGTCTTCAACAGTGCCCGCTCAGTTAACGCATTGTATAAAATGTCAAGCGCGCGGTACAAGCCGATGAAGCACGGATCCAACTATAAATAGAGGTGCCGGCTCCCCATTTCAAAGAAGAATTTTCGCTGAGAGTTTTCGACGAAGAGTTACTCTGCGTAACTTTTACGCCGAGAGCGATCAAGTGAGCGAGTGATCCATCCCCTCTCATAAAGCTTCTAAACCCTATCCAAACTCCGCCAAAACACAAATCCTACCGGTTAAAGTGATCCCTAGCCCTTTAGTTAGGTATCCACCTTATTTCCTCGGCCCAAAAACCATAAAGTAAGTCGTTACTCTGCCCGAGTAAATAGGCTGAAACCACCCTAAATAAGTCGTTATTCCGCACAACCAAAAAGACCAAAACCACCAAAACTAAGCCGTCACTCTGCCCAAATCACATCAGCAACAGCAATAAAAGTCTCCCTCTCCCGAGAAGGACAGAGCGAGCACACCCCGTTCTAAAAGGTAATAGCCTTTGAGGGCGTTTTTATTTATTTATTTATTTGTCTATTTATTTATTATTTATAAAGTTGTTATTTAAATCCGGCCCAATATAGTCAATATAAGTCGTTGTGCTGCCCGGATTAGAATAGGAAATAGTATGTAAAAGAGTCGTTATAATGGTCAAATATTTTTAAATGCATTTGTAATAATTGTAAGGAAATGGCTACAAATCCGTAAATAATGTAGCTGCGGATGTATTTGTTTTATTTTCCTGTCTTTTAATACTTTATTTATTTGCTAAATAAATATAACAATAAGCATACTTCAACCAAAAACTCTTTTGAGACCGAAAGGGCGAGTTGGGTGCCTAGCACCTTCTCAACTCGTAACTTAGCCTCCGAACCCATTTTCTTTTTCTCTGGTTTATTTTTCTTTCTTTTCTGGTTTTGCTTTATTTTTGCCTTAAAATAAAGATGGCGACTCTAAACTTTTTGGATCCAGTGGGGCCTCGCAACACTCCTTCTTTGCACTTTTCTGTTTTCCCCTAAAAAAGGGAGAATGGGAATGGAAGGGTGATGTATTCCCATATCCTGGTATCCCCTAAACAAGGGATAACTTGATGCGGGAAACCCAAAGCTCTCATAGTGATCCGAAACGGGCCATAAGGTTATTTTTAATAAAATCCATAGTGGGGCGTCGCAATATCCTTTTTTGCACTTTTCCGTTTTCCCCTAAAAAAGGGAAAATGGGAATGAAAGGGTAATGCATTCTCATATCCTGGTATCCCCTAAAAAAGGGATAACTTGATGCGGGAAACCACAAGTTCCCATATTGGATCAAAAAATCCATTAAAGGCAACCGACGCGCATTCCAACGCGCTATCATAGACAGAACTCCTCTCGCACTTTTGATTTCGTCTTCCCCTAAACAAGGGAGGGTGGAACGAGAGCAATGGTGTCCCGCATCCGCACGTACGCGCACCCCTAACCAAGGGCGCGCGGGGCGCGGGCGCAGTCCCGGGAGCCCACAGTAGGTAGCATATAGTGTGTTTGTGCCATTGGATCGTGTCTCTCAAGAATTTAATCTTGGAAAAACTAGTTTTCGAAGAGTTGAGCTCTGATACCAATTGTTAGTCCCAAAAGACACAGTAATAAGCTAGAAGGGGAGGTTGAATAGCTTATTTAACACTTAAAACTTTTTGTATAGATTCCTAAAACAAGCACTTGCAATCTATTGAAAAGATTGAAGTAACGGAAGTCTTATAAGGAAGACAGACTAAGTCTGCTGGTGAAGCACTACCGGTAGACTTAGCTGGTTACTCAAGTTTGCTGCTAAAGGAATAAGTTTAACGGATATGAAAACAGTGTAAAGCAGTAAGTAAAGAACATAAGTATTTTGAGATGGTTCGCACTATAAAGAGTGCTACGTCCACCACCAAGGCAGTCAACCTTGGATTTAAATGTGCACTATGTTTTCCACTAGTTCTATTACATAATTGTCTAATAGATCGTGTACAAAATATTTGACTTGTGTTTGGGGTTGGGGAAATTGAATATCTGAAAAGCAGAATATTCAATGTGCAGAAGAAAAGTAGAAAGAACAACAATAAGAAGCAAATGATTAACAGTTGATGAAGATCTTCTTCTTGTTGTTGAGGACTTCTTTGATCAGTTAATGATTTCTTGAATGCACTGAGTATATAAAGCTTGATGTTGTTGGATCGATTCAGAGCATTATTTCTTCAGTCTTTAATGGTCGTATTTATAGCTGGGCATTCTTGAGATCGTTAGAGAAGACAAAGTGAGTAACAACTCTATTAGGTTGAATGCATTAAATGCCTGGAGCTGTCTTGATGATTTCGTCTTCAACTGATGCTGAGTAGGGAATGGCAAAGAGTTGTTTGCAGCAACGGGCAGGTGAGCAATCAGCGTTGCAGACCTGCAATAGTTGGTACAATCTGTATGTGTCAGTCTGTTCACCTGATCTGTCACTTTTTAGGAGACGAAAGTCTTCATCCTTTTTCGAAAAAGCTGGAGGGACGTGTCTAAGAAGTCAAGCGCTGATCTGGAGATAATTTAAATTCAAATTCAAACTGAATTAGACTGAATTAAAATAATCGACCAAAGCTTGATGAATTGAAAACTTGGACACGTCATGTAGTCCGAGTGCAGACGAGGTCTGCCGCTGGAGACTGCTTGTGAGACCCTGAATCCTTATGTACTTGCTTAGATGAATTTACATTCATAATAACCATTTTTACAAGTTTACATGTGGCCACGACATTCATAGTAGTTGTTGTCGTAAGTTTGATTCCCCGATTCGCGATTTTAGTTATCGTGTTGTCGTATTACTCGGTTAGTATTATTTTGATCCTAGGTTTGGCCCTGGATGACTAGGGGGACCTTGGTGATTAACTTGATATTATTTTGGTTTGGTCGTGTTTAAGTTTGAACACGCTCGTGTTTCATTTCCGATGTGACTTGTGTATTCGCCTCGGACACGATAGGGATGTAGTAATTTGGCCATAGTTTTCTGTAAGACAACTCGGAATTGAGGTCCTGGGGTTTAAGGTCCTTAATTTCAGGGAGCGGATCGGTAGATGACCAATCCGTAAGGCTAAAAGAAGGAGGGGGAATAGTGTATCCAAAATGGTCCACCAAGTCTGCGGCTGTCAAGAGTGGGATAGTCGTGGTATACCAATTCTGCAGGGGGTTGTCAATAATGGACTCGAACTCAGCTGGGAGGTTTTCATAGCTAGTGCATCCGTCAATCATACCTAGGAAGCTATCTCCCAATAGAGCATATTGCATTCAAGCTCTTTTATTTGGAAAGGGAATTAATTGTATTTTATTCTGGTCGAAAAATACACTTCTTAATCTTCAGACTTTCTTTGTTTGGTCGGGCTCCAAAAAAAATTTCTCTGTATCTGCCACTGTGATTATTTTATTGTCGATGAGGTCTTGGATGGCATTCTTGATTGAGTAGCATCTGTCGGTAGAGTGACCACTGCAACAATGGTATTCACAATATTGGGCATGATTCCATGAGTTGGGTAATGGGTTTGGTGGTATATAATTCATTATTTGTTTAAGCTTCCCATGAGCCCATAGTGTTTAAAAATCCAGGATCTTGAAGCGGGCAAGTCATCATAATGTCTTTGAATCTCCCTCCTCCCTTTTGAGTGAGGTTTTTGGTTAGGATTTTGTTGAATGGCTAGTTTGAACATCTTTGTGGTCTAGGAAATATTGTGCCAGGGACTGATTGTATGCGTTTCTATTTGAGGGAGGTTATTCTTTTTCATGCGCACAAATCATTCCAGTTAGGGTTCCATGGGCCATTTGCTGGGGATATGTACTTGAAGGGTCAAGAGGGAGATAGCTTTTTTGGTTATAGTGACAGGCATTTAAGTGAGTGAACTCGGGGTAGACGTCTGGGGTAGGTGGTGGATTGAGGTTATAGGTACTTGGGATAATATTGTTTTAGGAAATGGGGTTGATATTTGGCTGAAGGCTTGTGCTTGGTCAAAGGATGATATCTTCTGTTGGGTTGGAGAAGTTTATTTCTGGAAGGAGGGAAATATTGGAAGGAGACATTAGGCTTTTGATTTCTTGAGAGACAGTAACGAAAGTTTCCGCAAACTTTTCCAAAAGACTGCCAACTATTTGGCTTGTTACTCGTTCCATATGGGCATCCAATTCCCCTTTTAGCCAGCTTTGAAATTCGGGAGGTGGGGCATACCTAGGAGTTTTTATTTCTGGTCCCAGCTTTTCCTGTCCGTTGATAATTTCTCACACAGTCTGCTTATTTTTGGTGGCCATTCTGCTCAAATCTGTATCTTCTCGACTGATTCTGACCTTTTCTGATCTGACCCATGTACTTTCTGATCTGACCCCTGTGCATGTATCCGTATCAAACGACCTGTACTGTCTCTGTCTTTCCAAACTTATGCCAGGTTTCTGAGGAAAAGGGGGTGAAGGTATCAAAAGGGGTTGGCTGAAGGCTTTCTGGGTTCTGAGTACAGTGTGCCTTTATTATTAATAATTTTTATTATTATTCATTTTTCCTACAATTGATCGGACAAGCACATGTTTTGTTTTGACAGTCTCAAGACTATTCCTGAAATAGTGGATTCTTTCTCCACAGTATAAGACCCTCGTATTTCACCTGCCTTTCGACTCCCCAAGATCAGACTGATCTCAGGCGAAGGGTCTATACTCTTTCCGAGATCCATCATTCAAATGGTCTTAGTCGAATATCATAAAAATTATTGGTCAGCCCCTGTGCATTTTTATTTTTATTTTGCTCTTCTCTTTTTTTTTCATTTTTTTTTTTTTGCTCCTCTTTTTTTTTGCAACAGAGACTGACCAATAATTTAAAGATATAAAAACCGATTGGTCAATGAAGTGTCTTGAGAAACTATATGCAATTAACGTTGGTTGATGCAGGGGGTAGGCTAGTCATGGTGTAGGGTAGCAGTTCGGAATATTTCTACGAGCGTGCGCGTGTGTGTGGTATCTAAAAAGCAGTAAATTTTTTTTTCTTTTTTCAGATATAAAACAGTAAATAAAGCAGATATGGTCTGTCTTTCTGTTCTTTGTGGATTTTCTTGGCTTATTTAGTTTGAGTCCTCGAAAGAACAGCACGAGCAAGCATAACGGTCATTCATATCAAGAAATAGAAAGAAAAGTGAGGAATCTATCTATTCCTATTAGTTACAAATTGGTCCTAATCCCCGAAATAAAATAACAGAATGAAAGAATACTTACATATTTTGCGCGGAATAAATAGATAAAGCAGAGATAAGATATAATAAAGCAAAGCAAAAATAAAGCAATAATAAGCCCCTTGTGTTTTTTATTCTGCCCGAAATTCTATTTTATTCTCTGTTTTTATTTTTTTATATTATATTCGCAACGGTATCCGAAACGAAGCTGCTGCAAGTTTATGGTTATTTGCACAAATATATATACAGATATATAAAAATGCAATATTTAAAATGTTAAAGAAATATAATAAACATATTTAGCCAAAAAGAAAAGAAAACTTGTTTTCCTTTTTTTTTTTTTTTTGTGAAAATGAATCTAGCCCTCCATTTTTATTTTCTTTAAAATAAAAACGTCCCCAGCAGAGTTGCCACTGTGAGTCCCTAGTTTTTTATGATCGATCTCCCGCTGTGTGAGAAGCTGGTGGTTTTAAAATAAACCTTTAGGTGCATGGAATACACCCGGCCTCATTGTGGACTCAAAATGTTAATACAGAGTCGTCATCTTTATTTTAAGGAAAAACAAAGAAAAATCAAATGTAACCAGATTTGCAAAGGGTTCGGATGCTAAGTCACGAGGTGGGAAGGTGTTAGGCACCCAACTCGCACTTTCGGTCTCAAAATAGTTTTTTGGCTAAAATAAGTTTTTATTATATTTATTTAACAGATGAAATAAAGCATTTAAATATGCATATATCTGTACATATATTATTACAATACTTGTCACAGTCTCCTTTCGGGAGTTACAAATATTTATAAAATTTTGGTCATAATAATGGTTCTTTTTGGTGCTATTTTCTTATAGAAATTCGGGCAGCATAACGGCTTATATTTCTTACATTTTACTAATCTAAATAGCACTCTTTATATAATAAAACTTTTAAATGACCTACCACTTGAAGCGTGAGGGTTTTATCCCGTACCAACTAGTTTCTGGTAGGCCTAAGGTGCGCTCGCTCTGTAATTCAGGGAGAGGGAGTCTTTTTTTGCTGCTGTTGTTGTAGGGATTCGGGCAGAGTGACTGCTTTCGAAAGTTGCTTTTAGGCTTCGAGAACCGAGCGGAGTAACTGCTTGTTTTTTTGTTGTTGTTTGTTTGTTGGTGACGGAAATTGGGCTGAGCAACTACTTGTTTTTCGCTGATTTGGCGTCTGGATTCTGGCAGAGCAACTGCTTGCTTTGGGATTTTTGGGCCGGAGGAATAGGGTGGAATCCTAGCAGGCCAGTCAAGTTTCACTTTCACTGGCTGGTTTTGCTATTTGGAGGAGATTTGACGGAGCTTCGGGGCTAATGGATGAAATCTCACAACGCTCTCGAGAGAACTCACAACTGCGTAGTGTGTGAACTGCTAACGGTGTGTGTGAATTCTGAAGGCCGGACACCTCTATTTATAGTAGAGATTGAGGCTTCCTTCCCGGTTACGATTTATCTTTCTGTGCTTCATCGGCTTGTACCGCACGTTTGAGAGATTGCACCAAAGGCAAAATGCCAGTGTATAGAGCATTGTTGGGCGCCACCCATGGAGGGGGCTGGCGCGGTGCCAGGGGGCTTTTTTGGTCTTCTTTTTGGCACTTAGGCCCCCTGTATTTCACTGTTTACGCATCCTGCTTTTTCTTTTGCATTTTTAACCCTGTAACTTGGCATTTGTTAGTTTTTAACAGGTTTTGATATCTCATGTCAATGTTACATACCAGGGGTACGAAATTTGGGTGCCTACACTCCTATAAGATTGTCTTACGGATCTTAAGTCGTAAGATGGAGACGCACTCTCTCACAATTGTTAACCCACCAACACAAGATGAGTCGAGTAAAGGAGATTTGTTTTACAAAAGTTATCTGAAATACCGCCCTACCTAAGTTTTTATAGTCAATATATTACTAGGTATTTAGCTCATGCAGCAAAGATTGCTACATTTTAGTCACGAAACTTCTATTTGGAAAATCATTGTATTAAGAGTAAATATTCGGTTTCACAGCATAACAATCAAATAGAAGAAATTGCGGTCCGGTTCACTTTTTCATAATTTTAATCGCTCCAGTCCGTCGTTTTTATTTTTAATCAGAAAAGGTCATTTTTAGAGGAAATGACTACATTACCCTTAATGAAGAGTCATCATTAAATGTTTATATATCACGATACAAAAATAAACAACCATAATAGAGTATATTAGTCTTTGCACCACGGTATATAACTTCAATTTATGTATGTAAATGTTTATATACTGCGGTGTAAATTTTCTAATTTGGTAGCAGTATTCAATTTTTAAATATATTTGTTTATAAACAGTTCCCTTCATAAAAATTAGTTGTGTTGTGGTTAACAAACAAGTGAACCGCGATATAAAAACAAGTGAACACCGATGTTTTACTTTAATTTTTGTATTTAAACGTAAATAATATAAAAACTAATGAAGATTAATATTATATATCAAACTACAATGCTCATTGCAAAATTAATAATTGAACTCTGCCAAAAAAATACAACAATTTTCGAATAGATTCATAACTTTCAATTTTGCAAAATTAATAATTGAACTCTGCCGAGAAATGCAGAAAATTTAAAAGAATCGTTGAAGATGAGATCAGTAAAAAGGATGTCGGAGAGATCGAAGTCTATGAGGCATAATTCATTTTGAGAAATCTTCATAGATCATCTCCATACAGGGCCGGCCTAAGGGTGAAGCCAAGGAAGCCCTTGCTTTAGGCCTCAAAAATCTTTAGGCTTCCAAAAAAATTACTACATTTTTTAAAAATATATATTAATTGACTCCTAGTTTTTCTCATTAGGTTACTTGACGAGAAATTAAGGTCATTGGGTAATAAAAATTTAAAAGAAAGTTGTCTTAACCTTGAACATTCATTAAAATATAATGACAACTATGATATTGATGGATTAGATCTATTTACAAAACTATTTGCAAAAGAAATTATACAAATGAAAAATGATACACAAATTGGCATACTTAATTATATAATAAGGCTTGATTCTTTTCCAAATGCGTATATCGCTTAAAGAATAATGTTAACTATTCTCGTAATTGTTGTTTCGGCAAAAAAAAGTTTTTTAAAACTAAAATTGATATAATCTTATGTAAGATCAACAATGTCTCAACAAAGATTAAGTGGACTAACTTTATTCGATTGAAAAAAATATATATTAATTGAAATCGATTACAATAATTTAAAATGATTTTGCATCCTAACAAGCACAAAAAAAATTCTTTAAACCAAAATTGTAATAATTAAAAAATATATTATTTGATTTTAAAAGGCCTCACTTTAGAGTTTGCTTTAGGCCCTCATAAGTATTGGGCCGGCCCTGGCTCCATACGGTTGTTTATCATCAAGTTCCTTCTCAAGTTTTATCATCAAATTTATAAAGATGAAGGAAGAAAATAATGATTTTTTGATCCAAGATTGGTATGCATCCGAGAATTATAAAACGTGAGAAGAAACTTGATGATAAACAACGACTGGAAATAAAGTATTTTGAGAGAGTTATTGTTGTTATGAATAAAGAATGAAAAATGACAGCAATATTTAAAGATGAAATAATGAAGAAAAATGATTTTTTTTCATTTAATTTTGGTTGTTGATATATGTATTGAGTAGTTTGTTTCTTTTTAATACTAGCTGTTGATATGATATTAATATTTATATACCGCGATAAAAAATAACAATTTTATTATTTTATAAAATTAATAGTTTGGCACCGCGATATATAAACATATAAACTACAGTGCAAAAACATATAAACCGTGGTACATCGAATCATTTGTAGCGTACCTCTTGCTTATTGAAGGTAACACATTCTTTTTACGTCCAAATGTGACTTTTTCCAATTAATAAAAAATAAAAGATACTTAAACTATTAGAAACTTAGAAATAGACCGGTTCGAATATCACCCAAACAAATATATCTTCACCGATTTTGTTTTTGACTTTTTGTATGATAGGACTTGTAAGTTGGAACCATAGAACTTGGGCTGTGCCCACTTTGGCTATTGCAAGACTGATTCACTGGCTTTGGTTTTAGGGCAAAATTCCGGTAGGTACTCTGTTAAGTTTTTAATTACAAAGGTACTTTTTTTTTTTAACTGCAAAAAATCATTTTTAAACTCAAAAAAATTGTTATATCTTTAACAAGTAAGAGACGCACTACGATTAACTGCAATATATTTATATATCGTGGTGCATATTTTATTTTTATTTTTATTTTTTGTATATCGTGATATAATAATATTATTTATATATTACTTTTCAAGTTTTTTTATATATCGCGGTTCAAGTTTTTTATATATCAAAGTGCACCTTTTTTTGATATATATTCATCGCGATTCAAATTTTTATAAATCAAGAAATGAAAAATTCATATGAAATAATTGAACCACAGTCCAAAAATATTTGCACCGCGATATTTGCAGTTTATAATGTACTTTATTCAAGTTCAATTAATTTTACATATTTGTATATATCACGGTGCATGTTTCATTTTATACGGGAGATTCCTACATCACGGTGTTGAAACAAGGGAGGCTAACCAAACCCTTTTTTCAAGTTTTTTATATATCGCAATTCAAGTTTTTTATATATCAACGTGCACTTTTTTTGAAATATATTCATTACAATTCAAAGTTTATAATAAAATAAATGAAAAATTCATATAAAATAATTGAAAATATATCTTTAAACCGTGATTCCTTTGTTTTTATATCGCTGTACATATTTCATTATTATATATTTTATGAATCAATAAATTTTGAAAATATATCTTTGCACCGCGATTCCTTTGTTTCTAATATATCACGGTATATATTTCATTTTAATATATTTTATGAATCAGTAAATTTTGAAAATATATCTTTGCACTGTGATTCCTTTGTTTCTAATATATCACGGTGCATATTTCTTTTTTGTGGTTATGAAATAAGCAGCACGTGACTAGTCATCCGTTAATCGTTCATTAAGGGTAACGTAATTATTTCTCTCCAAAAAGTTACTTTTGAACCGCGGTTTATAAACCTATGCACTGTGATTCACGCGGCTAGTCATCTGTTAAACGTTTATTAAGGATAACGTAGTCATTTCTCTTCAAAAAATATTTTTTTTCGATTGAAAATAAAAACAGGAGACTTGAGCAATTAAATTATTGAGAAAGGGACCAGCCTACAATTTTACCTTGGTTTAGATGTAGCTTGCTAATATGTTTATTGGGCCAAGCCCCGCTTTTCATAAAAAGTCATAGTGAAAATTGCGGATCAGTCCCCTTTCATAAGTTTTGAAACGCTCAAGTCTCTTATGTTTTTTTAATCCAAAACATGCATTTTTAGGGCAAAAGAACGACTATGACATTTATGAGCCATAGGCGCGCTAAGGATCACTTGATGCATCAATTTGTTCATCGCAAATGCATCAATTTGAATCACAATACACAAATTGGATTTACGATACAGAAAATCTTGATATAGAAATTGGATTCCCGATGCAGAAAATCCAGATGCAAAACTTAGATTTGATTTGTGCATTGCGGTGCAAAATAGATGAATGAACTAATACTTTGCGTACGCGTGTTTGGTTCATTAAGGATATCATAGTTTTTTCTCCCCCAAAATTATCATTTTCTGGTTAAAAAAAATAGGGTGGGCTGGAACGATTGAAAACTTTTAAAAAGGGTTCGGCCCCAATTTTGCCCAAATTAACTGCCATTTACAACTTCATCCAAACTCGACGCACTATGATGTAAACTGCTAAGCATTATGACTGGTACAAAAAAGTTGCATTTCCTTATACGAGGGCATGCCAATTAGATTTTGGTTCTCCTGGTGGAAGCATGTCCAGTGTAAATTATCGTCGTTTCTCATAAAATCTTTTAAAAAGAAATTAAAAGTTAGGATTAATCGCACCATTGGTCCCTTGAACTTGGGTCATTCTTACCATTAGTCTCTTACGAAATTTTCGTAATAATTGGGTTCTAAAAGTTTTAAATTTTGAGTCTCGGTCATTTTGATGGATATCGTTAGATAAATACCGTTAAGTTGGTCATGCATTTAGTAAGGGCTAAAATAAAATTTTCTCAAACCTAACTTATATCACAATTTGTAATTGAGTCTCTATGGTTTCAAAAATGACCAAAAGGTCTTCTTTCCCAAATGTTTTGGAAGGGGAATCGTACTTGATGGTTTGAGGGAGCCTAACATGATTGGATTCCACAAGTTTCCTCAGCTCCGATATGACTTTATAAAGCATGTATCTCCAACGATCCTTGTTGTGGCATCCCAAAAGTGTCGACTTATCCTCGTTTATTTCCAGATCTTGGGTGAAGCCGTGAAGGTCGGCTTTTTGGATAAAATCCAACCCCAACTCCAATCCCACCCAATTGCAAATGGAAGTGTCAATAGATTTCCCCATCGTTGAAACGGATTTCAATTTGCGAAGTACATATGAGGTTGCGACAGAAGTGCTGGTGGTGATCATCGAATTAGAAGACTATGAGGGCTCCTCTTTCCCCTCCCCTTTTCAAGTAGTGGAATAGGAGCCCATAACTGCTCCAAAATATGGCCTCTACAGGAATGTGTGCATATAGAGAGCCATCAAGATTGAGTTCGATTTGGGGAAGAAGGTCTTTTGGTCATTTGTGAAACACTAGGAACTCAATTGCAAATTATGATATAAGTTAGGATTAAGAAATTTCATTTTAGCCCTTACAAAATACACGTGGAAGATACATGGGCAACTTAACAGTATTTCTCTAACGACATCCATAAAAAAGACTGAGGTTGTGATAACTTAAAACTTTTAATACCCAATTGTTACGAAAATTTCTTAAGGGACTAATAGTGAAAATAGTTCAAAGTGAAGGGACCTATGTGGGCATTAACTCGGTACAATTAAGGTTGTTGGTGACCTGAGTGAGGTCGAACGTTGTTACGAGTCAACTCTGTATGTTTGGGATCACAAAGAGGGAGCAAGTTGGTGATGAGATAAGGTGATGAGTGTAAAAGCTCATCCCAAGTTGCTAAATAGTTGTCAACACACGTTTTGGATAGAGAAAGGAGCACAAAAATGAATAACATCAACAAGTGGGCTGAAACCCTTTCACATGGCCCAGATGGGAAATCCCACAAAAACGAAAAGCTTTTGTTGTTACGCTACGACTTTGTTGAGGAAGTTTCTTTCAAGCGTTGGGCTTCACAATTTTTCTGTTACAAACCAACAAACCAACCCTACTTTTTCTCTTAGCTTTTCCCACAACTCAAATCAATCTAATATCTAAGTATCTAATACCGTTTAAAAGTACACTTACTTCTTGTACGAATAATGCGTTACATACAAAATTAAACAAAAATCCAACATATCTTTTTTCTTTCTTTTACTACAATCAAACGAGTAAATGTCAAAATTAAAACTTAACATAACTGCGAACGTTGTTATGTTAAAAGCTTTTATTTAAACGAGCTTGATTGCATTCGACCTTGTTAAAAGAAAAAATTGAATCCCCAATTAATCAAATGATACAAAAACTATGTCTATTATATCTATTTTGCTTCTAAACATGAGTTCACTATTCGTTTTTTAGACTATTTCCAAAAGAAACATCCTTTCTAATTGCTTTTTTGGGGCTATTATTTTAATCATTTTACTCTTAATATTTTTGTTACTTGTATTGATTAATTTGTCTTACTCCGATGTGATATCATTGAAAAATACACAAACTTTGATATATAATCTTAACATTTAATAGAGCTAATTACTACTTTTCTTATTTATTTGTTGACTCAAATAAAACTCTTACTAAAAACAAAGAAAGAAAATTAGTTCCAATACTAAATTTAGCACATAACTCACCAATAAGCTTGAGCTCATCGCAGTTCAACTCAAACCTAAGTCAAGTTTGAGTTCACGAATTAAAGAAAAATGTTTCTCTTCAATTATCTACAAATTGTAAGAATTTCTCCTTTTGGTGGGGAAAGGAAATAATTAAGGATATCGGTAAAATTTGTTCATCATTAGTTATTATTTTTTTAAACATCAAATTAAGGAGGCATGGTATTCTCATTGGCGCGCACAGTATTAGTTCATTGGAAATTATCGGACTAGCGCTAGGCAAGAAGGGGTAAGCATTTGCAAAGGACAAAGACTCGAGGCTAATCTAACTGATGTCTATCTACCGTTGTAATCAGGAGGAAATCGAACCGAGCTTTTTGTTGAGGATGTAAGATCCCTCGATACAAACATACCTATGAAATTTGTTATAACTAATAAATGCAATGCCAACGAGTACCCAAATTGAATAGCTAGAAATATGTAATTAAGTTGAATGGGAGCCTTGGGGTCACAAGTCTAATTCAAAGCTTACGTATGGAAAATCAAGTGATTTGAGTGTAGCCAATAGCCATCACAAGAAATATACAAATTAAGTTAACTCCAATATTTGTTTGAAACTATGGGTTACCCATTGTTGAAGCAATATATGCAGAAGATATTACTTATCTTTCTTTCTTTGATTTATTTATATATTATACTATGCATACGACCATGATTCATTTATTTATTTATTGTTTTCTTTTCTTATTAATCTCACCATGTCTTGCTTAATTGTTAAAGTTTGCTGAAATTTCGCTTTATATTGCTCAATTTTGAAGTATATGCTGACTTTGAAATTGTCATTCTTTCTATTGT
This sequence comes from Codonopsis lanceolata, assembly GCA_013146195.2. Classification (NCBI taxonomy): domain Eukaryota; kingdom Viridiplantae; phylum Streptophyta; class Magnoliopsida; order Asterales; family Campanulaceae; genus Codonopsis; species Codonopsis lanceolata. Next base: position 65,554,317 of record CM028382.1, on the reverse strand, counting down.
CTTGTCATAAATTATTTTCGTCATACTGAGAAAAAATAGAATATCTAAAGCAAAATAACCTTGCCTTAATTAGTAATTTGGTGGAAAAACGATCAAATTAATTGCATTAGAAGGATTGTGTTTATGTTAAGGGAGATATTATTTCGACTACGATGACTAATGATTGCATTCATTAATAATTACTTTAATTTTATTTATGTTAAGACAAAAATACCTTAAATGTATACATTATATTTTTCAAATTACTTTTTTTTTTAAAGGTTGGAGGGGATTGCTATTTTTTATTATTTATTATTTTTAATTACAATTATATATATATGATGCCTTTGGTGTTCGAACAAATTTTATTTACTCGGTTGAGAGTAGTTAAGACAAGGGCTTGAATACTCAACCTAAGATAAGTGAGTAGCTAAATGGGCCTTTGATAAGGCTTTAACAACAACGATCTATATTTGTTCAAGGGGTGTCACTTTTACTTCTACTCACTTTTTCAATTAAAAGACACTTTTTTTTTCATGTTTCTATCTATGAAAAATTACACTTAAATCTTTTTTTTTTTTTTGATAAGATATTCAGATATGCTTGTGTATAGCTACAAATAATTTCTGTTAATTTATTGTGTCGCCTGATTAATCCCTTGTGTTAATTTTGAGTGAAAAACATAGGTATTATATGATGTTATAAACATAATCCATGTTTTGTAAATCCATATGATATTACATTGCGCATACTCACAATCAATTTAGCCAGAAAATAGTAAGTCAACACACACATTTTTTCTCCATCCCAAAAATTAGTCATATTTGACAAGTGACATTTTTTAAAATTATATAGATTTATATGTTGGTACCTTCAAAATTTACACTATTTTATTTACATTTAAAATGGGACTATTTTTGGGAACAAAACAAAGAGGAAAGAAAGGCTACTATTGTAGGATAGGAGTATTTATTTTTTTTATGGTGTTAGATTTTTTCTATGATTTAATGTATATGTCATTAAATTTGTTAATATGTGCATGCATTACTGTTTCTCGTTAGTTTATACTTCAAATCTCTATCGTCGCACATTATAATATCTTCATTAACCACTTGGTAATATATTTCATCTCACTTTCGATATCACCTATTTAAAGCATACACATGTATACATCATATACAAACGCTTTTACATATATAATTTTATGTTTCTGGCGGGTTTTTTTTTCTATGATTTTACATAAACATCAAAGCTTGTTGATATTTACGTTCATCATCTTTTGTGGCCGGTTTATACTCAATTAGAATTTGTCCGACAAACTATAATATATGCGTTAACCCATTTTTGGTCATAGTATATTTTATCTCTATTTTGATAACACCTATTTAAAGCACAAGCAAGTTTGGATAGAAAACTTTGATCAATTGATGGGATTCAATAAGGAAAATTACTTGGTTTTGGTAATATAATGATTTGATGTTGATCCATATAATATATAAGCAAAGGCATTATGGAATTAATCCAACCTATCATGTAGAGTTTCTTAAAATCTTCATACATATGTCATGGTGATGAAGACACCACTTAAAAATGTGAAACATAGCAAATGATGCCTTTGGAATAAGAAAATGAGCATAATACATAAATGATTGACATATAATGTATAGTCTATTATTTCTTCTTCTTGGACATCATTTTCTCTTTTACTTATGCAACTCCCTTTTACTTTAATTATTGCTTCATAGAAATGTATGCTCATAGTATCTTGCATAACTTAATCAATTCAATATTTAATTCATTTTTGACTTAAACATATTGGGAATGTCTGATCAGATCAAATACATTAATATATATTAATGGAAAGACAAGTTATTGAAATGACACCCCCCACCCCAAAACTTGTATTCTAATCAATAAGCATATTCATGCAAGTAGCTAAACTAAGTTTAGCGCAACTCATCATTCTTAAATTTTTTATGTCCTAAGTAAGCGTATTTCACGCATTAGATGAGTAAAATGTTTTTATTAAACAAACTTTCATACACGTGGTATAAACATTTATTGCGTCGCAGGCCTCTTTATTTAATTTAGCCTACTTTTTTTAAGAGTCTTTCTAGAAAACCAAACATAGAACTAATAAAAGTGTTTGCAATGTACAAACTTTCTTGCATGGATTACAATTTTACGAACACAACACCCGTGGCCGTGGAGGCATCTTAATTCATTCCTACTTTCTCTAATATACATAGTTGTATTTTCTTGAAAACCAAACAATACGAATTATAAGTGTTTATTATGTACAAACTCGTGTGAACCTCTTTCTTTCTCCTTTCCAACTTCCAAGTGACAGTGTGAGAACCAACCATCCTACTTAGAAAAGTGTTTAGAATGTCCAACTTTTTATGCTTGTGGTACAAATACTCATTGCTTGCAATTGCACCCGTGTAGACATCTTTCTTCCTCGATCATTTCATTGCAAATGACTTTGTTCTCCTCTCTCGAACATGGGAGGAGGTCAATGCGTAATCCAATGCAAAATAGCAAGGTATTCTAATGCTTCCAAGGAGAGCAACCTCAAAAGAGTTAAACAAACTTTATAAAGAAAAAGAACAGGCCACATTAAGAAATAGAGCAAGAAAAAGGAAAGAGCTAGGACGCCTAAATACCAATACCAATAATAATAATGAATAAAGGGGGAACATAAAAGGGAGAGAGAAACCCTTTTAGATACTAGTTTATTACAAGAACAAAGACATGTTCGACTGACCAACAATATATACTCAAAACCCACAATAATTGTAGCCTTTGACGTTTCTCTCTTTCTCCTTAAAACCCTCTTTAACCCCCACACGCAAACACCTTTGACTCCATAACCAATATATAGGAATAGGATATAAGATTTAGAGATAGAGAGAGAGAAAAGAAAATCATAGCCGCAATTTATCAATAAGAAAGACAACTTTTCTTTCCACTCTTAATACCAAGTGGGGTGAGAGGCACTGAGAGCATTTGCTTGTGGGGAATCTTATTTTCTTTCTCATTTTTATATACTCTTTTCGTAACTAAATCAACTTTCATTTGTTCCTAACTATTACTCCCAAAATTATTGTATTTTTCGTCCATTTACTTTACTCCTATTTTTTTCATTCTACTTTAATTATGATAAAATTATACATGAATTTTAAAAAAAATTATACATCAAACTAATATGAAAAATCAGGTCAATTATTTTTTCTCAATTCATATGTCGGGTCAAACATGACAATAATTTTCTTACAGAGGGTGTAACTTTTATTTTATATATTTTCTTAAATTTTACGGTTAGCATTTATTATATTATATTCTAATACTTTTAGTGTTTATTAAGAGCATTAACACGTATGTTACTAAAATAGCTCAAAAATCAACTTTTTCAGAATTTGTAAAAAACTGAAACTGGACCCCCATATTATATAGGAATTGAGTAAATCTCTTGTGCAACGATCTTACGAATCCAAATCTGTAAAACGGAGCTCAAAAAATGTTTAAAAACCCATCAAAAATGTGGATAACCCAACTAGAAAATGGGTCAAATTAGATTTTAAAAAGGGGATAAAAATTGGGCAAATGGGTTGGAACCCACGAGTCGACCCAGAAAAAAAACCGCAAGAACGCGCTAGCTAATTAATAAAATGTTTCATTAATTGTTCTGATGCCCTGCACCTTTCAGATCGTGCTCCGGTAACCTCCATATTTAATAACTTGGATGTCGAAGTTCCAAAGTGTTCAGACTTTGCAATTTAGTATTAAATCAATTTAAAATTTTGATTAACTTCATGTTTATTGCAAAGTGAAACGGTAGTCAAAAGTGACACATTTAAATATAAGAGTGTCTTTTGAAGGTCAAAAGTGATATTCTTAAGGAAAAATATGATAATTTTTATTAAAAATACAAAGTAACACTTGTATGATTAAAAGTGACACTTTCAATGATAAAAGTGACAATTTTAATGTTAACAAGTGATACTTTTAAATGCCAACAGTGACTGTTATTATATACTATAATGCAAAGTGACACTTTCAGAGCTAAAAGTGATGCTTTTAATGTTAAAAGTGATACTTTTAAAGTCAAAAGTATCGGTTTCAGTTTATAATGTAAAGTGACAATTTTAATAGCAAAAAATGATGCATTTAAGGGCAAAAGTGGCACATTTAAGACAAAAAATGAGATTTTCTAAGGAAAAAAATGATAGTTTTCATAAAAGATACAAAATGATATTTCTATGGCTAAAAGTGACACATTTTATTTAAAAAAAATAACACTTTCAATGATAAAAAGTATTTCATCCATTTAAAATAAATATATTTGTATTACAAATTTAAAAAAAAGTAAAACAACAAAAGTTTTTACCATAATAATTGAGTGAGTAGTTATATAGTTTTCAACTTTTTATCTCTACTCATAAACGAGACGGTGGTTCACGGGTCCAATCCTTTCAATCAAAGGTCGAGAGGTGGAGTCTTATACGAATTCGGTCCATATATAAGATATTTGTTATGGTTACTAGGGTGAAGATGGGTTCGAAAAAAGAAAAGACTACCCCTATGACCTATCGTGTAATTAATTAATAGTTGATTCAATCAAGAAAATATATATGCTACTAAATCCTTATGAAATTGTCAAGAAAAAGAAAGTTTGCCCTTGTCTTTACGGAATCGTGTTTCTTTAATTGTCAATGTTTGAGGCTGTTTAACTGTGTACAAACTCAACCGTCCCACGTTGCTCCCACCTCATTAATTCATGTTCTTGGACTTTTATTGTATTAAACTAGTATAAGTTTTCATGTCATAGATACGGTGTCAGTATAAGATCAGTTTAATAAATGATTTAGATAAATAAAACTCATAACTAACGAGATAATTCAAATAAAATCCACAATTGAAAGTTTTATATGTAATTATAGAAAGGTAATTCAAACATAATTCATTACTGAGGGGTTCATTTATAACTCACATACTTACGAATTAATTTAGATCGTTAGTTGTATTTAGCATAATCGGATCAAAATCACCATCATGAACTGTTTTATAATATAGATACGGTTGAAAGGGCAACATAGAGTAATATTTTAAATCTCTTTTGATGCATGGTATTGCACAGTGCACCGATGACATGCCATCCATATTCCAATCACTCTAGACTCTAGAGGACTAAATAAAAACTCTTTTACTTACGTAGATTATATTGTATATATTTTTGCCCTTTCAACTACTTTTCTTTTTGTTTTGGTCGATTAATTGAATTATAAAAACATTAGTGACAATAATGTTGCGTGTTCACATCGATAAAAACATGATTGCTTTATTAATTAGGTCTTAACTTCTTCAGCTTATCTAGACTCTTTTTTTTTTCTTTTTCTTTTCTGAAAGGTCAGTTGTAGCTTCTATTAGCTGCAAAATTACTTCACTAATAAATATAAGATAAAAACTTATTTAAGACGATTTTACATATATTTTTTATAAGATGGATTCTTATTATCCGATTCATCGCGTGTTGATGGATTGAATGAGAGAGTGAAGTTTCATCTTATAAATTAAGATATGTAAGACGGTTTTACATAAACTTACTCTAAATATAATTGGACGAAGGAAGGAGCACATTTAGTTTCCTTCACTTTTTTTATCTAAGTTTCGTGGCTTGCACAGGTCATTGTACATATCACTCACAATTTATGCATCTACGAATTGAAAAGTTGGTTCGGTGAAATAATCTTTAGATGTATAGGCACATTTCAATAAGAATTTTTGAAAAATCTATTTCATGTAGCTTGACAAGCAAAATTTTGAGTTATGATACAAAAAACTTGTACATGTAATTAAGACCTATTGGTTATACAATTTGGGATCCATACTACGGTGTATATATAGCTCGAGGCTTTCCAGTGGTAACTCCTCTTTATACGCCCTCAAGTCGAAGTAATATCGTGTCATCATGAAAAAGCGCTATATGTTCTTGTAGAAATGACGAGTAAGCATAGTTTACTTTTAACTTTATATATATATATATATTGGTCCGTCGTACTAGATTTTACATAAAGGTATTGTTTTTTCTACAAATTAGTAATGGATCTTTGAAGGCAAGTTCAATGGTTATACTTGTTGTAGTATCAAAACTAAATTTTGATAACTATTGGTTATTATTTATGGGTATCAAATGATCATCTCCAACTATAGATATCAAAATGAATGTAATTAAAATTAGATAAAGTATTAAGGGAGGTATCAAATTTGGTACTTTTCCTAGTACCACACCTAATTTTAATACATTTTACTTTAATCATTGGAGAACATAATACTTTTACATAGATATCAAAATTTGGTTTTGACCTCTACCATTGGACTTGCCCTAATAATATCTCTTTAAGCTTACTTAAAATAGTAAAGATGAAAATGCATGGATATAGAAATTTAGCGTAGAAGAGAGTATTGGTTCTAGTGTAATTAGTACAAAAATTTAGTTAATAGTAACTACCAAAAGTTTGTGATTATAACCAAAAGACGTATAAACGGTATTGTTAATTAGGGTTCTTATGGGCTTAGTTCAGTTAGTTAAGAACTAGTAGATTTGGATCTGGGATCGAGGATTGAGTCTGCATGTGGGGTTTCATCCTCTTGTGGAGGTGGCTCAGGTCTTAGGCCGGTCTCTTACTACTTAATCATTTGAGTTCAGTGATTTTTTCCTCTCACATTCGTGGGTTGGGGTGTAGGGGCTCTCGGGGGAGAGTTTCCCCTTTTGGATACCGGTATTGCTAATTAGGGGTAAACCTGTCAATTCAAGAAAGAGATTCCGAAGACGATTTTTTTGAAAAACCGGCCAATTTGATCCAAGGTAGAGAGACAAGCAAATATGCGGAAATCTTGAAATGGGACATACCCTTGAAGTTGGCTTATTTGTCACTTACCACCCGAATCCAACGTGGGTGCCCGTCGTTTTGGAGGCAAGTAGGACTCGAAAACTTTATTCCCTCACCCACCCTTCTCCAATAACTCAATAAGCCCACACTTAATGACAAAACTGCCCCTTTCTTAATTATTTATTCGTTGAATTTTATTTTCCACCAATAAGCAAAGATAAGATTAATTTTAATGTGGGGAGGGGAAGAGATGCCCTCAATAGGTTCTCTCATCCTAAAGAATCTCCAGCCAATTGTCAACTTCAATCGAGGACCCTCTCTCTCTCTCTCTCTCTCTCTCTATCTATCTCTCCCTCCCTCCCTCCCTCCCTCCCTCTCTCTCCTCAAGAGCATCAAATTTAGTTAAACATGCGTGCACCCTATGCTACAACTTTCCTAGTTGTGTTTTCCTTTTTCTCCTTATAATATAGTACTCCGTATTACTTACTTTCGTATTGAATTTTAAAGAGTAGTGTTTCATCAATAGAAATTTCCATATAGTATACCTACGTCATTTTTTAAAATGTCATGCGAGAGTCAAACACCTTAAAACGTGATAATCTTGATATAGATGGATTTTGTTGATGTTTTTTTTGTTGATAATCATTTTTATGTCAAAGTGTAATTCATGTAGTTGATCTGAAATAATTAATATTTCCCTCCGTTCCGAGCAAAGAGTCTCTGTTTGAAAATCAATTTTTTTAATAAAATTAATACATTTAGTAATCTATTATTAATAATAACATGATTTTTTTTATGTCATAATTTTTTAAAGTTGACTCATTGAATGAAATATTTAAAAAAAAATTAGTTGATTTTTGCTCGGAAGAGAGGAGATAGAAAATTTGAGTTGAGAACAACCGAATCTGCATAGAGGCGAACATGTCAACGTTTAGGTTTGGACAATTATCATTTTATTACTTGAAAGTTAAAAAGATAACTTTTGTACTATTAACCATAATAGTTTTATTTGTTTTGAGCCAATTTCATGATATTCTGTCATTTAATTTTCTATCCCTAAAATAAACTTAGTTTCCTTCAAATAAAGTCCTAGCTTGCCATTGGAGTGAAGTTTATATAGTTGCACATTATATTTTTAAATTATTTTCCCACTCAAATTAAAGTATACGTTTTTTCGCAATAAGATCATTATTAGTGTCAGGTTGGATCATTATCGGTGTACATGCGTTAAATGATTACTCGTGTATATATTTTTCGAGAGGAAAATGATTCGTGTAGAGAGTTTATTTCAAAATTCATTTATATCACATTGAAATTTTGGTAGGATGATGTATCGTGTATCGTGTAACAAAACACTTGATGCGTGATGTAAATCAATTTTACTCATTTTGAATTTGTTTAGTACTATCCGAAGGGGAAAAGTGGTGTCTTCTATGATAATTAACCGACTAAAACTATGTCAAGGTCTAAACTTTGCTCACCAATTAAGCTATCCCTCTTCTTTAAGTTGTATACATCATTGATTAATCAAAGTACTTACTTTAGGGTTTAGGTATGTGAAGGGAAAACAAAGAGACACTGGTGGTTAAAATTCTTAGTAAGAGGTAGTTTGTCATTTATTACTTAGGTAATGCTAGAGTCATTCTCATTTTGCACAAAAATATGGATACTTTATGACGTGACACACTTTCCTTGGTTGGACATTTTGTGGGTCTCATCACTCCAGTCAATGAGAGTTTGCCACATCATAGAGTACCTATATTTCAGTGCAAAATGAAAGTGGTCCAAGCATTACCCTTATATCTTATACTACTAAGTATTCCAAACTTTCAAAATAAATATATCCTTAAAGAGTTATGCACATATTTTAGTAATTTTGTAGGTCGACAAATATACCTTTATTAAATATCTTTATTATTTTATTTTTTTGTGATAGAAGTAGCTAGAATGATAAAATAGGAGGAGATAACTATTAGGAGAATATATAGTATTAATGAAAAGATGATTAAATGTTGGGACTTTGGAAAATAGAATAGTAAATTAGGAAAGGCATTTATTAAAAACCGAAACAACACTAATTTTGGTATAAATATGACAGTTATTTTGACACAGAAGAAGTAGCATTTTACAAGGCAAGTTAATCATAATTACAAACATGTTACTCTATATGTTTTTTGATGTTTCAGAGCCTGTAATGGACAATGTATTTTTTGATGTTTCAAAAAGTAATTCAATGTTATACACTTCCACACAATACGGCAACTTGGAGACTTTAGGAAGTTAACTTAGTTATATATAATAAAAAAAAAAGTTGTTTAAAGATCAAATGTTAACTTAGTAAAATAATAATCATAATCATGGTGTAGGATCGTACGAAGAGATTATGAAAAATAAATTAGTGAAGTTACATCGACCATAACACACTTGGTGAAGGCATTTTCATCCAAAAAGAAGTCATTGCGGCTTAATGATTTCTAAAACAATGTCATACTAGGCTTAGTTTGAAAGAATTTAAATTATTGCATCCCGTAAGAATCGTCATTCCATTTCTAACTATCGTTTTTTTTCTTTTTCATTTACTTCATTAGTTCAAAGCAAAGAGTCTAACCGTATTATTTTGAAATGTTTTATCACCAACATTTGATATTAGGGTAATATACTACTCTCTTCGTCCTTAAATTATTATCATATTTTCCTTTTTCGTTCGTCCTAAAATAATTATCTTATTTAAAACTTTTTTTAACATAATACTTTTACCACTTACCCTTATTTTTTCATCCTACTTTGATTATGAGTCACATGCACATGGGCTTTAATGTTAACTACACATCAAACTAATATGGAGATCACACAAAAACCGTGGTGACCTTATCGTTTTGTCCAAGTAAGAAGCAAAGTTGATGGCGTAGTCCCTTTGGCTGAGATTATGACTAATAACCTGAATAAGACAAAATAAACGCCGTTAAGGAGGCGGGTGTGTCCCGACTAGAACCCTCCAACGTAAGAGTAAGGTTTCCAGTATAATGTGTAATAAGTGCAACTGTACATGTTCATGTCTAAGATTTAGATTGAATAAGTATGATAAGCGTAATAGGATATCTGAAATTGGCTTGGTTATAACAGTGGAGGACGTCTCATATTTATACCTGAACGATCGAGTGAGGTGGCGTCCTTCTATTCGGGTACATATTGGGCTGATAATAAATAGTCTGATGTCATGTCAGGAATGATTAGACTAAACGTTGTCCGGAGTAGTTGGTTGTGTGTGTTAGTCTTTTCAGCCCGTGGAAGGGTTTTGGCCAGAGTCGTCGACTATTGACTGTTGCAGAGGTCGAGCTAATTTGGGCCAGGGACTGTAGCTCTTTCCATTGCTCTATTCAACTTATTGCTCCTCGTTTAATAATTGTGAGCTAGTGTGTACTTGCCGAGATCACTACAGCTCGACTACCAGGTCGCATTCCGTTCAGCGGGTTTTAATGTATGTGGGTCCTATTATTGAAATTTGGAGAATCCCAAGATCACGTCCTTTCAATGGGTGATAACCGAGTTGGTACCATGCGGTGGAAATTATAACCGCAAAAGTCCATTATTATTATTTTAAACCATTACAGTGCACTTTTGGGGGGAAATGACAAAAATACTCTTAATGAAGAAAAGTCGCGCACACAAAGCCACTGTCTTAATTTGTGCGTCGGGGAAAAAAATTAGGTGTCCTCAAAATTTTTGTGGTGTTGGTAAAAAAAATTAGGCGTCGATCAAAGCGATATTTTTAGTACTCATAAAAAATTTTAGGCATCATTTTTCAATTTCGGTATGAATCAAGAAAAGTCTCAAAAAGGCCTATGGGAGCTGCACCTCAAGCCCAACAGCCGCTCCCCCTGTGTTTTGGAGCCTCTCCATCCTCCCATGTGTCCCTCCCCAAGCTTTTGCTCAGCTTAACTTTTAAGTTTTAACAAGTTACTTGGCAATTTCACTTTTTCTCAAAGATTGTTACAACTTAATTTATATGATTGTTGGCAACAGAATTTGTTGTTTGACACCCACATCAAACCTCTAACGCCCACATCGCAACCACCAACGCCTAAATCGCCAACCCCGACGCTTGAATCGCAATTGAGTTTGTTGAGTCTGTCGACTTCTTCAACCGCTTTTACGTCTGAGTTGGTTATTTTGTCCGTGTTGCGTAGGCATGGAGGAATTGTATTTTGGATGAAACGGTGGAATGGAAAAAAAAATGAAGAAGGGGAATAGGAAATGGGGAAGAGAGAGAGGATAGGTGAGAGGAAGACGGGTTTTATTGGAAAAAAAATTATAAAAGGGGTTGAATAAAAAATTGGAGAGTGGAGCAGTTACAATTTTACAAAAGTATATCGGTCCAAAATTGTTCTAACTAATATAATAATTCAGTCAAATGTGTTTTCTTAAACCATGCGTCAAATCCACCCAGACAATAATTTTAGAACAAGAGAGTATTAGTTATATTTAAGTATTATTGTAATTATAACCAACCATAATGTTAGTTATACATGTCTTAATAACTAAACTTTCTTATAACATGGAATTTCATAATAACCCAATTCAAATAGTGGAGAATAAAATAGAAGCCAGCTAAAATAACCCAACGGGAACTTCCCAGAAGATGGCATATCAGAGCGCAATCTTTTAACTAGTAAAGCAACGTTTCCGGAAGTAAAATAGCTCCTAACAAACCCAAAGAGACCATGGGGAGGTGCCCCAAAATCCAATACCAACCCAGATTTGATGACACAACCCAATTCCGCAATTCGTATCATATCCCCCAATTTGATGCCAATAAATTGAACACGATTTTGCTAACACTGGTAAAACCCAATTCCGTGAGGGTCTTGTACTTTGTGTGTTAACATAAAAGACCCAACCAACTCTGTCCCTCTCTTACAAGCATCCCAACTGTTTTTTGTCATTAACTCGTTGCTTGGTGGCTATTTCTGTACTTTCATCTCTCACCATTAAATGAAGACGACCTTTTCGGTGAGTTCCAGCTGCGAGTTTATTGCTGACATATGCTGACTTCACCCTTTCAAATTCCTCCACTTCATTTTTAACTAGATTGATTGGATTCGTATTGAATGTATTTTACTAAAATCTTATTAAATTTTAAGTGGATTTAGATTTTACTCGAGCCTAACTAATTTATTGAATTCTTACTTTTTACTCGATCAAATATCAAACAAACATAAAAAATTTTATTGTGAAATTATGTTGTATAGAAGAATTTATACTTTTTTCGTTTCAAAATAAGTGTCGTTTTAACAATTCGCACACAGATAAAGAATTTTATCAAAAAACTGATATATTTTTATTTAAATTCATTTAATATAATTAAGTTACATTAATATTTTCTCTTTTCTATTAACAATTCACTTTCTAAGTATCATTTAATTTGAAAATAATAAATAAAGACATTTTTGACAAAATATGAGCATAGTTTAAGGTGATCTTTCACATACCCAACATTCCCCTCTTTAACATCATTAAATCTAAGAAAGAAAATTACTCTAAAACGCACCTCAACATTCCCATCTCTAACATCATTAACTCTAGAAAAGAAAACTACTCTAAAACGCACCACAAGTTAACATTGAACATTTTAAATTAGATCGAATTAAGGTTGTTAAGAGAAATTTTTTATAATCATAAGACTGAAGACTAGCATCCAGCAAGAAAGAACAGTACCGATGATCTCGAATGCGCCGAAAAGATCATATTAATCTTCATAGTGTATCAAGACAATTAGAAAAGTTTGATGGCTTTAACATCAACGGTTATTCCCATACACAAACGTCTTTTGTTAGCTGTTTTTGTTTTGGTCTAAATTGTTAAAAGATTAACGTTTTCCCTAAACAACAACCCATTCCCTTAAACTTTTGTTTATATTCCGTCAAAGGGTATGAGATTGAGTCTACTTTACGCCAAACACCCCCACCCGCCCTTTCTGTCTTTCTTTCTTTTTTTTTTTTCTTTTTTTTTTTTTGGTTATGTCTCTCTAACCCTCTTTCACCCCATTACTATAAAAGAAGCCACACTTTCCCTCTCTCATACCCACACATACACCCTTCATCTTTCCAATTTCAACTACAATTCCAACTCTCTCTCCCCTCCCCCCCCCCCACACCTTTTTTTTCTTTCTTCCTTCTTGTTCTTGTTCTTGTTTAATTGGTGCTCTTCTTGTTCTTCCTTCTGATTCGATTAACTCGAACCGCGAATGAGTTGGGAATTGTCTTATAAGCTCAATTGGGTATTGAGTTTAAATTGAAGGGTTGTGTTTTGGGAATTAAAAAATATATAACAAATTACAGTAATTTTTATACGTTTTGAAAGGAATGGAAAAGCTCAACTTTGTGAAGAATGGTGTTCTTAGATTGCCCCCTGGATTTAGGTTCCATCCTACTGATGAAGAGCTTGTGGTACAATACTTAAGGCGCAAGGTCTACTCTTGCCCTTTGCCTGCCTCTATCATCCCTGAAGTTGATGTTTGTAAAGCTGATCCTTGGGATTTGCCAGGTTGGTCAATTTGCACCCCCTCCATTTTCACACTCGTAATTTGTTCAAGCATGACGATTACTTCTTTCCCACAGTTTTTTGTCATTTCTTTAGCCAACAATGTCATGTTGTTGCTAATCAGGCAGCTTTAAGCTGCATTATAGCTCAATTATGAGAAAGTTTTGCTTATAGCACTCTAAAAATGGCTGTTGACACTCTAATTGTCAATAATTCGGAGTGTCCATAGCCGTATTTACCATTATTTCACAACTCAACTCAATCCGTCTTTGTACCTTTGTACCTTTTAATTATTGGAGATGCTCATTCTCATAAATGAAAGTTTTGTAATCTGATTAGGTGATTCGGAGCAAGAACGATACTTTTTCAGTACACGAGAAGTCAAGTACCCGAATGGGAACCGATCCAACCGAGCAACTGGATCCGGGTACTGGAAGGCAACCGGGTTAGACAAGCAAATTCTAACATCTAGGAACAACCAAGCAGTGGGAATGAAGAAAACTCTGGTCTTTTACAGGGGAAAACCTCCACATGGATCAAGAACTGATTGGATCATGCATGAATATCGACTTGTTAGTCCACAAACAACACCCAACTCTGTCCCACAAGAAAAAAACCCGACCCAGGTAAAAATTTGCTCCCCTGTCCTAAAATAATAACATCCTTTCTTCTTCTTTTTTGTGCGTCTCCCGTAAATTAGTTTTATAGGAGTAGTATTTAAAAAGATATATTTATACTGAGATTCAAATAAGGTATACACATGTAAAGCTATAATTTGAAAAGTTTAACTAGTTAAATGTGACTATTTTTAATAGTGAGGCTATTTTTAAATGTTTTGCAGGGGATGGAGAATTGGGTTCTTTGCAGAATATTTTTGAAGAAAAGAAATGCAAGTAAAAATGAAGAGGAGAGAGAAAACAAACAGAGCAATCCACAAAATGGGAATACAGCTAGTAGTAATATTGGAAAACCAAAGCCAGTGTTCTATGATTTCCTGGGTAAGGAAAAGACTGATCTGCCCTTGACCCAGAATTCTCATTCCTCATCTTCAGGTTCAAGTGGGATTACAGATGTGACAACTCGGGAAACAAGTGATCATGAAGAAGAAAGCAGTACTAACTGCAATAATCTCTCAACTTTTAGGAGAAAACAATGGCCATAATAGTAATTTCGATATTATTGCAAATTACACTAGTGCCCTTCTTGTATCAGCAATTCAGTATTAGTTAGTCAAGGTTTTCGACAATAACCATGTTAGAAAAATGAAAACTTGAGTTATACTAAAAATCAAAATATCGGCATCACACTGTTGGAAGCTACTATGTTGTACTTAATCCTTAATTAGTGATAACTTTATTTATATATCTCTTAATTTTGAGTTTAGCAAAATTAACAATACTCCTCAATCCTCAGTATGCATGTTTCTATCAACGTTTTACCTTAGAGTTTCGTCGGCCAAGTTCGGCTCAACAAACCCTAAATAGTTGAGTTAGATGCTAGACGAGGTTTGGAGGCCTGAAATGTTGCATGCAAAACTTCTTATTTTGAAGAAAAAGGTTATTGATTTTTAGAAAGAATGGAATAAGATTGAAGGAGAGAGAGAGGATGGGATCATGGGAAATGAAAAGGAAAGAGGAAAGAGGAAAGAGAGGGGCATGTGCAACCATTTGTGTCCAACATGAACTTTGTGAAAAGAGGGTCTTTTTTGGAAGAACAAGAATAAGAACAATTTTTTTTTTTGCAAGATCTCACCCTTTATCTAGTATGAGGTTCCTTTGGCTAGTTATGTTCATTGTAAGAAAGTAAAATTTTACCCAAAAAGAACCCAATTCCTATACAGCAATATCCATTTCTATGGAATCACGTGGTAGATTTGTTTCTTTTAAGTACTAATTTAACATCAAATTAATGGAGCTATTATTAAGACCTAAACAATGATATAGGGATTTGCTCCTACAATTCAGTCATTCCAAGGCAGTAAAAAATGATGGTAAGGAAGTGCACGAGCGTAGTTGGTTTTTGTTTTTATCGTTTGAATTGCTAGGAATCTAAAAAAATTGAGACAGGTTTTGGTAAATATGTTGAAACTCCAAGACGACCTGGCAGTACAATCTGAACAAAGGGAAGGGTATTTGGTGCATTTCAGGGGGATAGAGTAGGATTGTTGCTAGCCTACAATATCTAAGTTTGTCAAAAAGTATGGCTCAGTGTACAGACTTTTACTATTGCAAATTCTAAAGGCAACCACAATATTACTACTTCTTATACAACTTCTTAACGCAGCGAAACAATTAAATAAGAACTTTTTCAACGAGAAATTCTTTAGAACAAGCTTATGACGGCTTAGGGTTCAAGCAAAAAGCAAGAAAACTCGAATTTTATTAAAAACTGTCGAAATAATGATTAAGAGGGTATTTATATGCCCTAACAATCCAAACCCTAAAAGAAAAAGTCTTAAACAAAAAAGACGAAAAAGCCCGAAAACTTCAAAGACCCGTAACAATACTTAAACAGCGTTTTTTGGGCTAAAAATGAACTGTTCACGGTGTAAACCTCGTGAGACTTGTAGATCTCGTCGAGAGCTTTGATTTGATATGCGGTGGGTCAGTAACTCATCCCGAAAGTTCATTAAAGTTTACATCGGTTCTTCTACTATTCCTTAACGGAAACTAACGGAGAAACTGTCAGACCCAACTTTCAGAAACTGCTATTGGACCCCCTGAACTTCGAACTCTTCCAAAATGTCTTGCTTAAGTACGTCTCGGCTATTTGTTCTACATCACTTCTTATACAAAAAAATATTAAATATAACACCATCTAAAAAAATAAAATCCTTCATACACCCCCCCCCCCACCCACACACACACACACCCCGCTAACAGCCCACTTTCTTCCTCTCTCTCTCTCTCTCTCTCTCTCTGACAGCCCCCCTCCCCCTCACACTCCATTCTCGACACTCTTCCCAAGACCAACTTCTTAGTGAAGAAGTAAAACCATTCTCTCTCCTATTTGACAAATTAAGAAGTTTAACAATGGAAAATTTTTGTCAACTTCTTAATAGGAATTTGTCTAAGAATTTGAAAAAATAGACAATGGGGATGCTCTAATGAGAGTTAAATATGTAGGACTCCATATGATAATTTGGTGGGTCGGGTTGTGTATGGGTCGGGTTGGTTCAAAACATATCGAAATCTATCAAAATCTAAATATAAAACTAGTCGAAATGGTTCGAGTTAAATCGGAACATGTTAAAACGGGTCGATCCATCTAAACTCTGATTCCTCCCTCCATACATTTATAAAGCAAAAACTATCGGATTAAAATTAGTAACGGAGTCAACCCGCTTTAATCCGACCCTACCCAACCCATAACCCATTTTCGACCTAAAAAATATTAACTGGTCGTGTCGGGTAATTTTCAGATTTAACAACGAATTTCGGGTTATAATTATCTGCAAGCAAATAAATTGTTTTCATAATTCAAATAGCAGCAAATAGAAATCGAATCATAATAAGGGGGAAAATATTGGAACTACAAGAACGCATAGCAATTCAAGGGAAGAATGTTAGGTTGATTTAAGAGGGGAGGGGACAGAGATTAGCTAAAATTTGAATTTTACAAGACTAGTTGTTGAAAAGGGTGAGAAATCTTTTGTGGTATTTAAAAATGTCTAAATTTGGCCAAGTAATAGGAGAAAAATTGTGGCCTAATGGCCCATGCCCTTCTTATAAGTCTAACATCATCAGGTCATATATAGATTCCTTGCATTGTACACAAAGAAAGTAGACTTCCTTGTATCCTCCTGTTGAAATTTGTTTAAATAAGCACACACACACACACATATTCTCCCAGTATCTTCCAACTACTACTAGAGCTTGAGTGTGTGACCTCAATTAAGCAAAAATAAATAAATATATAAACACATTGTTAATCCAATGCTCCTAGTTTTCTAACTCATAAGTCATAATAATTGTTAAGTTTGATTATCCCCCATCCCCATGTACCATACGCACGTCAAACATGCAAAGGGTCAATTACTTATTACGGTTGACTAACCCATCACAAATGAGTACTAGTATATAATTTCATTATAATTACAGCATATACATTATTATGATATAGTTTTCGTTTACTTTTTGTCAATAAGTAACTACATCATAATCCTCCATCATTAGTTGATAATTTATCTCATAAACTTGAAACATTTACCGGGTAATTAAATACACCGGATACGATACGGATAGGGCCATAAATCTTCCTACGATTGCCAAGTGGACGTTTGAGGGATTAGGGGCGGCAAAAAGTTAATCTTGATTAGTGATTGTTTTGTCCGTATTTCATTATAATTAGGGGAAATTTATAAATAAATAAAAAAGAAGTTAGTATAAATAATTGGTTTTGGAAGTGAAATATAAAAATAAAAATTGCCGACCAGATTTTCTTGTGACAGTGGGTTTTAGAATCATCTATGGCTGTTAGAGTTCTTCACGTCACCCTCTCTGGAAGTGACCCTTTTTCATGCCTAAAGGACATACTTAAGTGTGTGAGTGTATGTGTTGAGAGGGAGGGGATGAGGTTGTGGATTGCTGTCTTAAGGGATTTATATTGTCAATCACGTGGGAAGCCCGTCATGGTAGACCACACAAACTTTTATAGTTATAGCCTATCGGCCCCCATTAGGTCAATAACATTATATATTAAGCCCACCATGGGGTGTTCATTTCTTTGGTAGTTAGATGGGCAATTTAGAGATTTTACGTATGGAATGTAGATGTGAGATTTATCAAATATAGTCATTTGACCCGGTTGATGAACATATATAGCCTTTGACTAACAAAGAGATCCGACGAAATCGCTGCCGCTAGATGACCACAGTGGTCGACTAGACAACCACAATGGTAGACTAGGTGGTCGTCTAGTCGACCATTGTGGTCGTCTAGTCGACCACTGTGGTTTCATCTTCATCTTCTTCGTCTTCGGCGACAATGGTGTTCATCTTCGTCCGGCGTCTGGTTCATTGATCCCGCCTCCAGCCTTTTCGTCCAGCGCCCGGCGTCTGGTTCATCTTCATCTTCGTCTTCTTCATCCCCAGCCTCCATCTCTGGCCAAGATCCCCATCGCAGTAGCTCTCTCCCTCTGTTCCACCATGAACGCAGTCGCCGACGCACCATGAACGCAAATGGTAGAAAAAGGGTATTGATGGCATTTTTAGATAAAAGTGGTTATAAAAATATATTTTTTTTAAGTGAGATTATAAATGACCAAGTCATTTTTGACTTGACCATATGTGTAAATCCCCCAGATGTAAGCTTTGAGTTCCTGCAGGTAGCTCAATTTAGAGGTTAATTCATAAATGCATTAGCCAAATGCAACGGTGGACTTTTGGATTAGTCCGAATAAGTAAATTGAGTTAACTTGTACTAGTATATAAGTTGGTTCGGACGAATCACCTCACCCACTTGAATCAATTTATGTAAGTTTATAACTCACGAAGCCCCACTCTATCGTTGAATTCAAAAAGACGACCCGACCGCATGTACTTGACATAACGGTAATATCAAAAATTGTCTTAATGTGGTAAGAAGGTCCTAAGTAGACCTGTCAATTAGTTAACTCATCTAACTCGATTTGAAAATTATTCAATTGAATCCGATCCGTTAATTTTTTTGGGTTGAAATGAGTTAACCATTTCAACCCAAAAAAATTAATATTTTGATTTGAGTCGGGTTAAAACGTATTGAACCCGTTACCCATTTTTCGACCCGTTATTTTTTTACTATATCTTTTCTACATAATTTTTTTACTATATAGATGTAAGTTTTTTATGGAAAAACATGGGTTAAAACGGATCGATCCGTTCTGACTCATTTCAACTCATTACGTGTTTCGATCCAACCTGTTTTAACTCATTTAATTTTAGGTTATAACGGGTCACAATTCATTTTAACCCGTTACTCGTTTTGACTCAACTCACTCAATTGCCCGTCCTAGTCCCAAGTTTGAACTACATCTTTCTACAAGCAGAAGTTAAATTTGCATACATCAAAAAAATTGGAGACGCCCTTAATGACCGAAGCCTGGTGTCATTGGTTTCCTTTCTTTTTGGTTTTCTGGCATAAAAGAATTGAAATTACCACTTCGACAGGGAATGTAATGAAGGGTTATCAATTATATAAGTTGACCAATTCCAAAAACCAACTACCATTTTAAATGTGGCTTTGTTTAGACAAAATTAAGTTAATTTGGTTGCTTCATATATCTGCAACAATGACATCTCCAAATTTTATTTTGTTTTATAACTTAATACACAGAATATGTCTAATAAGTATATATTTAAAACCAAAAACCTATATTTGCTAGTAGGTCCTTTATAGGTTTCAATTAGGTCATAATAGTAAGATTTAATTCCATCGTAGCAAACTACAACTTCCAAAACAAAGAACAGCATCGTTCTGAAGTATTACTATTTACTACTACTATAATAAACTATAAAGGGTTCCCAAAAGTACCCAATTGGAAATGACGGACAAGGCTACATCCCACTATTTTTGGTGGGTCTTTCTTGAAAACTGGAGGGAGAGTGAGGGATAGATCATAGTTTGATCATCATATATTATCTAACTCATTAAAAATAAATATAAAAATTTATTTCATACTAATAAGTTACCTAAATAAAAAAATTCATATAATAATTTGATACAAAATCTAATAATCTTTCATATCTCACCATATTTATCCTCAATAACTTTAAATTTTGAAAAAATGCATTTAGTGTCCAAATGACTCGAACCAAGTCTCTATTTATAGATAAAAATACATACTTCTTAAAAATATTTTTTTATGAATTGCAAAAAGACCCAAAATCAAAGAAAAAAAAATTATATTAAAGGAAGCTACATTTGGAGAGAGAAATAGAAATGGTAGAAGGAAAAGGGCAAGTGGCCGCTTTTTCCGGAAATTTGCAGTCGCTTGGACAGAGACTGGAGGAAGCCAAAATCAAAGTTGATCTACACTTTTGATTTGTATGATCTTCCGTTATTTCAAAATCTTTGGGTGATCCTTTGTTAAAGCTGGTCTTAGAAATGTTCAAATCATTAATGACATAACTAGCTTGCCGTAGCGGCCTGGGAGGTAGCCATGGACCACTGTGTGTGAGAGAGAGATAGAGTCCGAATATTGAAGAAACTGTTGCAAAGCAGCCACAACACAAGAGGCACAATATGTATTGCTTTGACAGTTGAGGGAGGTCAACATAATATATTAATATCAAGAAACAGATTTGATGAGCTCATTTGCAGATGGTACCCATATGCAGCACTAACAAGTAACAACCTGCACAAGCACGAGCACGACGAATTATGATCGATGATGAAATCATGTACGGAGTTTCCGTTTCCGAAACAAGACGAACAAACTCTTAAACAGAAAAAATTACAACCTTACGCATACTAGACACTAGATGAGAATTGTGGTGCGAAACAGTGTGTTGCGTGTGGAGATGACAACTCTAACGAGGAAGAATGGCTGGCTGTGGCTGACCTTGACAAAAATCTGAAAAAGGGATTTTTAAGTTCTAGTCTCTAATTTCCTGCGTCAATCAAAATCAGTCTTCCCGCTTTCAGACAGGGACTGAGAAGGAATTTTCAGCTTTCGGCGGCTTTCAATGTCCAATATTAAATTCAACCCTGTTTTTCAACAATCTGAACTGGACCACTTCATCCTATTTTGAGATTCAGGATCCTACCTTTTGTGGTTGTTTTGAAAGGATTAAGATTTCTCAAGATATCCAACAAGCTCAACCCCGGCCGAGTCCCTCACCATCTAGAACAGCTGAACAATTAAATTATTAAGTATAGTAACCACATCACATGAAAGTGATACCAAAGTCTACTGCAACCTTCACTAAAATGCTTTCATTATTAAGAAGCCACAAGTAAAAATAGCTACTTCTTTTTACAAACTAAATTCAAACAATCATTAACAGCACACAAATCTACACACGGAGGTTAATTTTTGAGCTTATTCGAGCCAAGGAACCTACGTTTGAGCTCAACTTGATTACTTCGTAAAACAAACTATAAACAAGCTACGCTCTAGTTTGCTCGAGCCTAAATTAAAAATATTGTATGTACTTTGTGATTGTCAAGCTTATTTAAGCCGAGCAAGCTGCAGTGGACACGTTTATACCTCCAGCCTCCAGCCTCCAGCCTACAACCCAAACACAATAGAAGTCGAGCCGAGTTGAGCTAAGACTCGAGCCCAAGCTGACTATGGTTTATTAAACAGCCCAAACAGCAAGCCAAGGACAATGGACTTGAGCTTCGGAAGCTTTAGTTAACACTTAACAGTCGATAAACTCTCACGCTGTTGCCTAAAGCAGAAGTAGTTCCAAAAATTGAAGGAAAGGATTTGATGAGCTCATTCAGGGATACTACACATATGGATGGGATGGCAACAACCTCCAAGATGATGGAATCCAGTATCTTCACATATCTTTCCCGTACCCTATTTCTATAGTGAAAGTACGTTTGTTTGAGCAGTAAAGAGAAACTGCAAACAATACAATTCTCCACTTGAGTTGAGGCAGACAAGAAAGAGTGTAGCGTGTAGGAATGCCAACACCAATGGAGAAGCAAGTGCTGAAGTACCCGTCATTGAATTCATTCATTCTGATGTTACAGAAGAGGAATTTATGAGCTTTATTTTTAATATTAATTTCCTCAGCATCAACTCAAGTAACAAGTATTCTACATCTCGAAGGGGACCTGGAATAACTTTTCCACATTTGCCTGCTTATTTGTTCATGTTGTACTTGTATCCAACCTCATTTTTCCAACAATCCTAATATAATAAGATAATTTGATAAGGTAAAGGTTCTTGTATCTGACCATCCCCTTTCACATCAGCAACTATCAAAATTTAAATTCGTAACTACACAACAAACCATAAGAAAACAAGCCCAGTCTACCGTGTCAACCTTGCACAGTTCATAAGCCAACTAGACTCTACTAAAAGTTACAAATGAGAAATCAAATTAAGAAAAAAAATTTACTAATCTAAGTCAACATTTCAATGTTGACCCTATGCTAAAGATTCGTCAAGCAATACACTACACCCTCGGCTAAGACTTTGCTATTCGAGAAAGTCCCATGCTATCAAACATGATGGTCCTACACACTTTCTGTATAGCTACATGGTGATAAAAATTGAGTTACATCCAAACACAGATAACTTTGCTCCCTTATTCGCTATTTCTTTTCTGAAGAAGAGGCAAGATGAATTCCAAAAAGTATGAGCTGCAAGAGTAATTAAAGCCAAGGAAGATCCACAGTTTCTATCAGTAAAACGAGGACAAAGGTTCAGTCCTTATGTTCGGTCACATCTGTTGATCCAATTAGAGTGACATGTTGGGCGCTAACAGATCCTACTATAGTGACATGTTGGGCACTATAGTCTATAGAGCCCGTATGAAACCCTTCAGGCTTGTTTCAGTATTCTCACTGAGTTGGCTATTTTTTGCAACTCGGTCCTTTTTCTTCTTTTTTATCCACTTGTGAATATTTTGATAGGGTTCACTATGAGTGTACCCATATCTACAACTAGTGTCCAATTGGTTTTCACAAGTAAAGTATTTTTGCAGCAAAGTGATTTGTCGAGTTATATATACAGCACAAGAAAAACCACAAGATTACAATGTGCTCTTACTCAAAGTGCAAATGGAGAGTGGTATTGGAATGCTAACACCAACAACGAAGGATGGGCAGTAGAACCCATCCTTGAAATTCATGATTCATAATGGCATCTGCAGAGAGGCATAATAAGTCATATCTTAATTTCCTCGATCTCAAAATAGCCTTCTAGTTTACGACAGGTACTTGGAAGGAGCTTTCAGCTTTGGGAGGGTTTCCTGCCCACATTTGTGCCAACACACATTTCCCAACACTCTGAAATGGAACCAAACCATCCTAATAGAAGATTCAGCATCATTTGTCTTTACGAACATGCTTGAACGAATAAGAATGTAGGAGCACAACCCTGATCATATCAAGAAGAGCCTAATGTTAACAACAAAAAGACCAATCACTATGGAAAAGAACAACATAACTTCATAACCGGCTGATATTAACAGCACGAAGGCTATCCCAGATCATACTTTGACTTCTGGGAAAAGTACTTCCAATATCAAGAAGCCAAGCATTTTTCAGGTATTAGAGACTAAATTTAAGGAATCTTTGAAATCTCAGCTACACAAAGCAAAGTGCAACGTTAATGCTATGTTGGACATTCTCTTCATCCAGTGATCACTTTGGATTTAGATATTATATGCTCAGGCTATATGCTTAGTTCAGACTATTTCTTTATACACTCGTCTGCAAATCTTCCCAGTCAAAACAAATGGCCAAGCGCGAAATATTACTACACATTATAATCAACAAAGACGAAAAATGTTTTCTTAATCAACTAAATTAATTCCATCTTTGAAGTTTACAAAGCCGAACAAGATTGAAACAGAGCTGCCATCATAGACCATGCTAAATAAGTGTTACCATATTTGGTAATTAAATGAAGACGCATAAAAGATGGTAACATGGAGCCTGTATAAAACATTTTTGCTTGTTTGTTCTTACAAAGTGTTGTCTACTTGTGAGTACTTGTGCTTTCTTTCACCCCAGTTCCTTCAGCATCCATTGAAGCTTTCGATTGGGACATCTCTGAACATGCCCTCAAGACTGCCTCATTCTACAAGGAAGAGAAACGCATTTCCCACCACTTAAGAAAGTTGACATTTTCAATAGAAAGTAAAAAATGGAGCTTACAGATCAGTAAACAAACTATCTCGCAGCGGCTTTTATACGTTTAAACGAAAATAAAAACTGGTGAAATCACAAATACCAGCATATGGGTGTATTTCCATTACAAATTTATCCTGATCCTCTAGAAACCCAATGGATCAAACGTGAAGAGAAACTACATAATCCATATATAGCTGCAAACTACATAGTTAAAGTCAAGCCGGTAAATACGTTAAGAAAAAGTATGATCTGATCAGAATAAGTTTGAGTTACTCTCCATTCCAATCAAAGGGACCTATTGTCTATTTTGGGACGCCCACTTTAAGAGTGTTGTTCAATAATTAAGCTTATAGAGTTCATGAGTTTTTGATTTATCATCATTCCATTAAGCTGACATGTCGTCTTCAGTGGCCAAGAGATTAAAGAAGTTAGAGAGAGACTTCTTGTGGGAAGGTCGGTTGGAAGATCAAAAATACCACTTGATCAACTGGGAGCTGCCCGAGCTGGTATGTTCCAACCTTAGATGTGGGGGTTTAGGGATTAAAAGGCTTAAGACTTTCAGCTCTGCTCTTATTGGAAAATGGCTGTGGAAATTCTAGTATGATAATAGGGCTCTTTGGAAAAAGGTAGCGGTGGGGAAGTATGGAGCAGGTAATCATCTTCGGTCCTTGGGGAGGTACAAATGACCTTCGGGTCTCGCGTTTGGGAAGGCATTCAGAAGAAATGGGGCCTCTTTGAACGCTTCATTTGCTTTGATATAGGAAAGGGAGAATTTGTCAAATTCTGGAGAGATAAGTGATGCAGGAATGTGGAGCCTCTCTTTCTTTGTTTAGTATAGCAGCAAATAAGGAGGAGATGGTCAGTGATGTTAGGAGATGCATGAATGGAACTGTCATGTGGAATCCTACCTTTACAAGGATTTTTCATGATTGGGAAATGACCCCTTTTGATCAATTTCTTGATATGATGTATAATCATAACGGGAATGTGTCTGATGAAGATAAAGCCTTTATGAGAAGGGGGGAAGAGTAAAAGTTTTCTCAGTTAATTCCTTTTATCAGCATTTAACTCACATTTATAGGCAGTTTCCATGGAGGATCATTTGAAAATCTAAGGCTCCAGCCAGGGTGAGCTTTTTCATGTGGGAAGCTGTCAATGAAACCATATTACCTGGTGATAACTTACAGCAAAGGAGGAAAATCTACGTTAATTGGTGCTACATGTGTAAGGGGGACAGGGAAAGCGTTAATCACCTTTTGGTGCACTGTCCAGTAACGAGAGCTTTGTGGGATTTTATCTTCGGACATTTTCCGCTATCATGACTAATGATGTGTTGTTGAGTTGGTCGCTTTTTAAAAGGAAAAGAAGGAACTTTGTTTGGGATGCTGCTGAGCTGCTCCATTGGCTGTTTGGTAAGTAGTGTGGAGAGAACGAAACAGTAGAGCTTTTGATAGTTTAGAGAATAGTATAGAGAGGTTGAAGGACTTGGTCCTCCAGAACTTATGTTTCTGTTGCAGCGAGCTGACCTTGCCGGGGGATAATTCTTATGTAAATTTTGAAAGCAGTTCTTTTGTTTAGTTTTCCCTTGCTTGTACATTTCCCGTGTACATACGTCACCTGATTTGATGCCCATCTATACAATTAGCACTTATCAAAAAACAAACAAACTTGTTTTAACATTTAAGGCTAAGGATCTATATAGAAATTCACTTGAATCCTTCAAATATTTGACTCTCAAACATGGTTTTATTGAAGCAAAAAGAGAGAAGAATGTATCAACTGATAGACAAGGATAGTTAGAAAAGACAACACATATGAGCATCAACCCCGTAAACAATGTTGCTGAAGAATAATGGTGTGAAACACCATGGTGTCAGACACTTGTAGGATTAACACAAAGATTAAGGTACGGCACAACGATGCAATTTAGGAGAATCGGTCAAAAACGATATCATTGAAACATAATCTACAGATGAGTGCATATGCCTCAAACTCAATATATATATGTGTATATATAACTACCTCCGACCAAAATGTGTATCCTTTTTTAGAATTTTCAAAGAAGTTACTAAATTCAAGACCCTATTCATGTACATGTGCCAGTCAAAATTGACCACTGTCAACTTCATTATTATTGTGAAAAATAGAAGTGCAAACTCATTTTGGGACAGAGGGAGTAGTACATTGCACATCCAAATATGATTAAGAACTCTTTAATGATTTGAAGATTATTAGCTGGAATGTGAAAGAACAGGGGAGGAGAAAAAGAAATGTGTCTTAATATGGATTTAAAGATTATTAGCTGGAATGTTCATGGCTTTAATGATTTGAATAAACGGAAGATTATCAAGGCTTTAATAAGACGATGGAAGCCTCATGTGGTTTGCTTCCAAGAAACTAAAATGGAAATGGTGGACAGGAAGGTTGTTAACAGTGTGGGAGGCAACAGTTGGGCAGATTGGGAGCATTTAGAGGCTGTGGGTTCAGCAGGGGAGTGTTAATTTTATGGGATAAATGATTCCTTTCTAAGTTGGGGGTGAAGTTTGGCTCGCACTCGGTGTCATGCTTATTAAAGGTGGAGGGGGAGGACACAGTCTGGATTTTTTCGGGAGTTTATGGTCAGAGTTAAGATGCTTCCCGTAGCTTTCTGTGGGAAGAACTTAAGTCAGTTAGGCAGGTTTGGCAGTATCCTTGGTGTATAGGTGGGGACTTTAATGTGGTCCCTTTTCCAAATGATCGAAGGGGATCAAGGCTGATTTCTCAAGATATAGAGGTGTTCAATGATTTCATAAACAAAGAGGCTCTAGTAGGGGGAGTGTAAACTTGGTTTAGGGGTGGGGACAGTTTACAATGCTCCAGAATAGATAGGTTCCTGGTTTCCACAGATTAGGCAGAGGTATTTGGGGGTCCTTTGCAGAGTTGTCTGCCAAGGGTGATATCTGATCACGTTTCGATTCTACTCCGTTGTGGTCAGATTTGCAAAGGGAAGACTCCTTTTAGGTTTGAGAATATGTGGCTGTCGGAGTCGGGTTTTTTGGATTGGATCAAAGAGCAATGGGGATTCTATAATGTCGAGGGGAAGCCGTGTTTCAGGATTGTGAAGAAATTGAAGTTGTTAAAGGAGGATCTTAAAGAGTGGACTAAGGACCTTTTCGGGAATATTGATAATAGGTTGACAGAATCTCTTGAAGAGGTTCGCCAGTTGGATGAAATCGAGAGTAAAGGGGAGCTGGATAGAGAGGGGAGAAACCAAAAGGAAGAGCTGACGATGGAGATTAAAAGACTTCTCACTAGTGAAGAAATCAGCTGGAGACAAAAATGCAAGGTACTTTCATCGGATGGCGAGTGTACATAAATTGGAAAATCAGATCAATTCGTTAAAGGTGAATGGCACAGCGGCGAAAGTTCTAGCAAACAAGAGATTGAAAGATTCTATACTGATTTGTATTCGGAGGAGGAAGGGTGGAGGCCAGGGATGGATGGTATATCTTTTAAATCCCTTAGTCTTGAGGATAACATCTTTTTAGAAGGGGTCTTTACAGAGGAGGAAGTCAGGGCAGCGGTGTGAAATTTGCAAGGAGAAAGCTCCC
Source organism: Codonopsis lanceolata (assembly GCA_013146195.2). Classification (NCBI taxonomy): domain Eukaryota; kingdom Viridiplantae; phylum Streptophyta; class Magnoliopsida; order Asterales; family Campanulaceae; genus Codonopsis; species Codonopsis lanceolata. The sequence goes on along the minus strand of CM028382.1, from coordinate 65,526,522 downwards.
AGTCCTGATGGGTTCACATTGGCTTTCTTCCAGAAGTGCTGGGATGTGGTCAAGAAGGACATTATGGAGGTGTTTCACTCTTTTCAATCCAACGAGGGCTTTGAGAAAAGTTTAAATGCTACCTTCATCTCTCTTATTCCAAAAAGGACAGAAGCGGACGAGTTAAAAGTTTCAGACCTATTAGTTTGATTGGAGGAATGTATAAGATTATCTCGAAAGTCTTGAACATACGGTTGAGGAAGGTTGTGGGTAAAGTGGTGTAAGAGTCCCAACACGCTTTTGTGGGAGGTCAGCAAATCTTGGATGCGGCATTGATAGCCAATGAGATAGTTGATGAGAGAGAAAGAAGCAAGATCAAGGGTTTACTTTGCAAATTAGATATTGAGAAGACCATGATAGTTCTTGATCTATCTGTTAGAAAAGATGGGTTTTGGGGAGAAGTGGAGGCGTTGGATTGGATTCTACATTTCCACGGTTAGATTTTCAGTGTTGTTACTTCGCTAGTTCGAGAGGTTTGAGGCAAGGGGACCCTCTTTCTCCTTTGCTGTTTATAGTGGTTGTGGAGGCGATCGACTTCTAGAGAAGGGTTGAAGGGGGTTTATTCAAGGTTTCAAGGTGAGATCACAGTGATTCAGCATTGGAGGTGTCTCATTTGCTATTTGCTGATGATACTGTGTTTTGCGAGGCGGATAAGGAACAGCTTGGGTATCTTCGTCTTACTCTCCTCAGGCAGTTTCAGGTTTGAGGATCAACATATCGAAATGTGAAATCATCCTGGTGGGTAAGGTGGATGACATAAAGCTGCTAGCTTCCTTCTTTGGCTGCAAATCTAGGAGTCTTCCGACCAAATATTTGGGATTACCACTTGGTGCGCTGTTTTAAAATGTGGAAGTTTGGAATTCAATCATCGAAAGATTTGAAAGACGTTTGAGGAGACAGCTTCTTTCTAAAGGTGGTAGACTTACTTTGATTAAGAGCACTTTGTCTAGTCTTCCTACGTACTTCATGTCTATTTTTTCGATTCCTTCCTCAGTTGTTAAAAGGCTAGAAAAGCTGGAACAGGACTTTTTATGGGAAGGGAATGGGGAGGACAGGAAGTATCACTTAGTGAATTGGGACAAGGTATGTTCTTGTGTAAGAGAGGGGGGATTGAGGATCAAGAGATTAAAAATTTTCAATGAGGCACAGATGGGAAAATGGTTATGGAAATTTATGGTAGAGCCCAAAGCTTTATGGAGAAGAGTTGTGATGGATAAGTATGACGGAGGAGAGCATCATTGGTTTCATAGACTAGTTTTGAGCTCATACAGGACTAGCATGTGGAAGGGGATTAGCAAAGGGTGGAGGAACTTACGAAAGTTCATTTCTTTTGAGGTTGGTAAAGGAAATTCGATTAGGTTCTGGAAGGATAAATGGTGTGAGGGTAGGGAATTGAGTCGAAGATTTCCGAACCTGTTTTCCTTTGTCGAGGATGTGGATGGGCTGGTTAGTTCGATGATCCAAGTCTCAGGAGATAAAATCAGCTGGAACCCTTTAGGACTGGGAACTTGGAGAAATATAGCAGCTTTTCGAAATTCTGTATGGTACCCATGTTGATCTTGACAGAGATGATAGGGTTTTGTGGGAGAGAACAATAAGCACAAAATTCACAGTGAAATCCTACTATGAAGCCTTATCGAATAGAGAAATTTGTGATTTTCCGTGGGAGATCATTTGCCAGTCAAAGGCGCCTAGGAGGGTGGCGTTTTTTGCGTGGGAGGCAGCGTTAGAAGCTCTTTTAACCGGAGATAACTTGAGAAAAAGAAAGAGGGTATATGTGAACTGGTGCTATATGTGCAAGAAAGATGAAGAAACAGTGAAACATTTGCTGTTACACTGTTCTGTGGCTAGGGTCTTGTGGACTCACATCCTCAGCTTGTTCATTCATTGCCTCCAGGACGGTGAAAGAAATGTTCAGCGAATGGTCCTTTTACAAGAAAAAGAAAAGGAAGAAAGATGTTTGGGAAGTTGCTCCTTTAGCGTTGTTGGGGCATATGGACTGAAAGCAATCGCAGAGCCTTTGAGAACAGTGAGTTGAATGTAGACAAATGGAAGAAAAGCATTGTAGAAACAATCAGGTTCTGGTGTACAGACGGAGCTCAAAGAGTGGACAGTTCTTTTGTTGAGTTCTTAGATAGATTCACTATTGTATAGCTTTTTTGTAGGTGCTCTTTGATTGTATATATAGGCTGCGCCACCTGTTTTGGAGCGTATGTATTATATTACTCTTATCAAAAAAAAAATTTATTTGTTCTTCATTTTCTTTTTTAACGAGCCGAGCAACTGTTGATTCACTCTCATTTAGAGTTTAAATTACTTGCTCCCTCCCATTAAAGGAGTTCTAATTTGACTATTGGAAGGCAATTTGACAGTTTTCAGATCAAGATTTTATATGAACTTAGTATCATAGTGAAAATGTTAAAGCTTTAGTTCATGGTACTTTTTATGCAGTTTAAAATGGTTATAGTTTATTCTCTAAAACTACACAGTCACTTAAAGGAATCGTTTCAAGGGACACACGGAGAAATAACAAGGGGAGACGAAGTTTTAGAAGCTGGAGGCACAGGCACCCCAAGAACAAGAAATCTATAAAAACCCTAAAAAGGCAAAGAGAAGAGACCTGCCAAACACGGTGGATACGCTTCTTGGCGTTGGCTTTGCGGGTGGAGGTGAGCTTAATTCGCTTCCAAAGGAGTCCGCCTGAGTCGTGCTTCTTCACTATCTCCAGTACTCTTGTCCCCCAAAACGCTCCCCCTGCCATCGTCTCTCTCTCTCTCTCTCTCTCTCTCTCCTGCCAGGGTTAATGGCTAATTGGCTAGGGGCTCAGTGCCCTAGACTCTTCAGACTGAGCCCATTTCAGTATCCACGAATATGTAGTGCTGACATGGAAATGGGCTCATTATACTGGACCATTCATTGACTTTGCTAATTAAAGAACTTCGGCTAATTGGATTTTAGAAAATGAAAAGATTTTATTTTCGGTGTTTGGTAAATCTTTTCAAAATAGTGAAAATATTTACCCTATGACGGAAAACAATAAATGAATAAATACAAAAAATATGTTTTAATATTAATGTACATATTGAATATAAGATAGTGTTGAATTTTAAGTAATTTTTTTAGTAACACTCAATTTATCATTAGTGGTGTTAAATCAATAAGGTTCATCTTTTTTTTAATTTCACAATTATAAATAAAAAATTTGATAATTGATATGAAAAAAAAAACATTTTAAAATAGAAAATGGACAATGTTTAGGATGTCCCTGGAAAATGTTACGAAAAACTATATAGGAATAAATACAAAAAAAATATTCTAAGATAGTCTTGAACTTTAAGTAATTTTTATTTAGTAACCCTCAATTTATCATTAGTGGTGTTAAATTAAGGTATATTTTTTTCCAATCTCATAATTACAAATATTTTTTTTTATAATTGATATGAAAAAAATACGTTTTAAAATAGAAAATTGATAATGTTTAGGATGTCCCTAAATAATATAGTTGATACTGATTTTAAGACGTAGTGAGTATGTATTAAAATTATAATTTATAAATAGTGTGCACAAACTTCATTTATATTTTTAAACAATTTATTTGTTGAGTGAAATATTGTGTATGTAAGTAAATATGTGCAATCGTGAAAGGGGGTGGAGTGTGCCCGACCATTGGGAAAATGACTTACGGAAAATGAATGTCATTTAGGTTGCGTTGACTACACTAAGGTTACAAACATCGGAAAATGAGGAAAAAAGTCAGTTCCGCAAACTACCCAAATAGCTCCGTACTTTTTGGTTTCTTGATTTTTGTCCTTAAACTCAATTTTTCAAAATTTTCCTCCTTATACTCAAATTTTTTACGAGATTAGTCCTTCCGTCCAATTTTGTTAATTTTCTACCGTTAAATTAATCATGTGCATCTCAAGTGATTTTTGGTAAGGACAAATATGTCATTTCACCTTATAAAAGTTCAGGGACCATTTACCAAAAAAATTATTTCAAGGGTTAATTGTATATCCATCTCCTTCCTCCTCCACCCAACCCTCGTAAACCCATGAAAGGGTTATTTCAAGGGTTAATCCTGGTCTCACTTTTCTTCTCTCTTCAATTGTTCATTCCTTCTTGTTGGGTACTCTTCATAAAACATTCCCCTTTTAAACAAAGGATTTCTATTATCTTTAACACTCCAGATATAGCATTAGCAGATTCCAATTTGGGATCATTATCCCCAAATTCTTGGTTAACCATTTTTGCCAGAGCCCGTAATTTGAAAGAAATGTGCGGAATTTCGAGTGAAGAACTGTTTCTTCCATGTCCTATGAGCGTTTAGGCAATTGGGTTTTTGATAAAGAACTTGTTAGAGCCAATAAGATCAATGAAAATGGGTAGCAAAATATTATGAAAAGTATCACTCCAGATTTGGGTTTGTTGTCTTCTCTGGTAGCTTCACCGGCCACTACCACATATGGTTTTGCTATTCCGATGTCGTCTCCGGCAATAACAAAGGCGAAAACAATTTTTTCATATTTGGGTTTTGGATCTATTGCTTCAAATGGCTTATATCTCTTCAATTTCTCAATTGAATCCATATTTAACTAGTTTTTACACTCGTGTGTTAAACACACGATATATATTTTTTACAACTAAACTATACAAAAGCAAAATGAAGAAAAATAAATTAAGGAAGAACTGTTTAAAAAGAAATATATATCATTGTAAGATTAATCATTTTAGATATTTGAAAAATTACTTATACACAACACTTGTATTTTATCTACTGACTTTTCACTACCAGAACGATTTGTTACATTAGACATTACAATATACAGTTACCCGTGACTGAACACTGGGGATACATATTACAAAACATTTTTTTTTGTTTTAAATGGAAGTGCTTACTCCCTTTATTCTAAATTATTGTTATGTTCGACCTGACACACAAATTAAAGATAAAAAAATTTTGATTATTAATATTATTATAATATGTAGTTTATTTTAAAACTCGTGTGCATCTTGATGTCCAACTCAACTAGCGAGCTTTGTGGGTTTTCTAAGATACTGATTTTCGTCTCTTCCTTGTAGAGTGACAAAATGTATTTTTTTTTGTTTTTTTAAACTTGTAAGTATCTTTTTGGTGGATAGAGGTGTACATAAGCTTTCATTTATCGTCATGTGAGCTTACATAGCTCTTGCATTTGTATAGATTATAGAAGCTAGGTGCGGTAATTAAAGAAAAAAAATAAGTTAAAATAATAAAAGAATTTTCCTAATAAAAACTTAGACAAAACACACCTTTGAGCCACTATACTTTTCAAAAAATTGCAATTAGGCCACTGAGACGTCAACATTTTCGGGATGGCCACTGTACCAGACTTATCTTGTACGTTAATCCCTTTTTTGGATGGGCGTTAAGTTTGGACGTTAAGTTATGTTAAATGCCTATTTTGCCCGTATCTTCATCATCATCAATGTCTTCTATAGACAAAGTAACCCAGATCTGGGTTTTAAAAGTCAGATCTGGGTTTACAAAGTTTCCCCAATAATCATCACTTCCATCAGTTAAGCGCTGCATAGCTCCATGCCCCCACTAGCACCGTTGGGTCGTTCCATTAACGTTGTCTGGCCGGTTTTAATGGCGGCACCCTATATCTCTACCCTCAATCTTCGTATGCAAATTAACGGATGATTCCACTACAGTGACAAAGTTGATGACATGGCCTCCATCACGGGGCACCGTTGGGTTGTTCCATTAACGTCGTTTGGCTGGTTTTAATGGCGGCACCCTCTATCTCTACCCTCAATTTCCGTATGTAAATTAACGGATGATTCCACTACAGTGACAGTGTTGATGTCCTGGCCTCCATCACCTAATCTCTGTCTCACTTTCACACCAATAACGGCTTTCTTCTGCAACGGTGGGTTATTGATTTGTGATCTCCTCGTTATCGGAGCTCCTGTTTCTTTCGCCAATTTCGAAACCTCAACTTCGAATAGGTAAGATCAAACACTAGGGTTTTGATACAATTATAGTTAATTATTTTGCAATTAAAGTTTCAATCTCTATTGAATAACTAACATTAGGGATTTTTGTTTCTACAAAAAGCCCTAAGTTTTCTTTATATTTACTCATGTGAATTGATGGAAGTGATGATTATTGGGGAAACTTTGTAAACCCAGATCTGAGTTTTAAAACTCAAATCTGGGTTACTTTGTCTATAGAAGACAATGATGATAACGAAGACGAGGAGCAAAATAGGCATTTAACCTAACTTAACGTCCAAACTTAACGCCCATCCAAAAAAGGGATTAACGTGCAAAATAAGTCTGGTACAGTGGTCATCCCGAAAATGTTAACGTCTTAGTGGCCTAATTGCAATTTTTTGAAAAGTACAATGGCCCAAAGGTGTGTTTTGCCTAAGTTTTTATTAGGAAAATTCTTTTATTATTTTAACCTTATTTTTTTTCTTTAATTACCGCACCTAGCTTCTATAATCTATACAAATGCAAGAGTTATGTAAGCTCACATGACGATAAATGAAAGCTTATGTGCATCTCTATCCACCAAAAATGTACTTACAAGTTAGAAAAAAATAATAATACATTTTGTCACTCTACAAGGAAGAGACGAAAATCAGTATCTTAGAAAACCCACAAAGCTCCCCAGTTGAGTTGGACATCAAGATGCACGTGAGTTTTAAAATAAACTACATATTATAATAATATTAATAATCAAATCTTTTTTGTCTTTAATTTGTGTGTCAGATCGAACATAACAATAATTTAGAATAAAATCAATAAATGGAGTAAGCACTTCTATTTAAAACAAAAAAATTGTTTTGTAATCTGTATCCCCAGTGTTCAGTCACGGGTAACTGTATATTGTAATGTCTAATATAACAAACCGTTCTGGTAGTGAAAAGTCAATAGATAAAATACAAATGTTGTGTATAAGTAATTTTTTTAATATCTAAAATGATTAATCTTACAGTGATATATATTTCTTTTTAAACAGTTCTCCTTAATTTATTTTTCTTCATTTTGCTTTTGTATAGTTTAGTTGTAAAATATATATATATATCGTGTGTTTAACACACGGGTATAAAAACTAGTTAAATATGAATTCAATTGAGAAATTGAAGAGATATAAGCCATTTGAAGCGATATATCCAAAATCCAAATCTGAAAAAATCATTTTCGCCTTTGTTATTGTCGGAGACGACATCAGAATAGCAAAACCACATGTGGAAGTGGCCGGTGAAGCTACCAAAGAAGACAACAAACCCAAATCTGGAGTGATACTTTTCATAATATTTTGCTCTCCATTTTCATTGATCTTATTGGCTCTAACAGGTTCTTTATCAAAAACCCAATTGCCTAAACGCTCATAGACATGGAAGAAACAGTTCTTCACCCAAAATTCTGCACATTTCTTTCAAATTATGGGCTCTGGCAAAAATGGTTAACCAAGAATTTGGGGAGAATGATCCCAAATTGGAATCTGCTAATGCCATATCTGGAGTGTTGAAGATAATAGAAATCCTTTGTTTTAAAGGGGAATGTTTTATGAAGAGTACCCAGCAAGAAGGAATGAACAATTGAAAAGAAAGAAAAGTGAGACCGGGATTAAGAGGAAAAGTAGTGGTTGTGATTACGTTGGTGTTCAGGTTGAAGAAGCTTGATTTTTTTCTTGTTTTTCAAACTTTGATTTGAGAAGGCATGCATTGAGGAGCAATAGCAACATGAAGGAGAACAAGAAGCCACCTTTGCATGTGAAGCCTTCTACATCTTCTAGTGTTGCAGAAAGTAAATAATGGTGTACAGACCTTGGGAGGAAGATGAAGTGGAGGATAAAATGATGATTCTAAAGTGATTGACCATTTTACCCATGAAATGATGTTTCTAAAGTTATTGACCATTTTACCCATGAAATGATGTTTCCAAAGTCACATGACACACACATGTTAAAATTTAACTAACAGAATTAGACGGAAGGACCAAGTCCGCATAAAATTTCAGCTAAAGGACCATTACGAGCAATCGGGACCAAAACCGATAAACTCAAAAAGTACATGAACCATTTTGGTAGTTTGCCCTTAATTGTATTATGCATGTAGGCTTGTAGTACTGTAGGTCGTATAAACAAGCCCAACAACGTGTAGTCGAGTCTTGTCGAGTTTGTCAGTTTGAGCCAATCTTTGGAGAAGGAGCTCAAGATCCGCTAATCTTGGAGTCGTACCAAAACTATCATACTTGGTTGGTTGATTGTAAGTTTGTACTTTCCTCCGTTTTCAAAAAATGATCACTTTTAATTTGACACACCGTTTAAGAACAAGTAGCAAGTAGTTGACTACTTGACTGTTATATAAATATTGATGTAATGTGTGGTTTCTTTAATGCCCTTATACATGTGATCATAATTAAAGTAGGTAGAAAAAGTAATAGTAAAGTAGTAAAAATGTTTTCTAACAAATAAAGTTTTAAAAGATGATAATTATTTCGAACAGACAAAAAATGAAAGGAGGACAATTAGTTGAGATCGAAGGAGTATATGATTAATTTAGGGGTGGTGCCAGTCCACTTTGATACGTTTTCAATCGCTATAACACAAATTTTTTTAACCGAAAAATTTCACTTTTGGGAGCGAAAAAAACTGCAATACCCTTAATGAACATTAGGTGCGCTACTGATCACTTACTCTGGATGCATCGGGCTACATCAATTTATGAACTGTGATGCAACATATTTAATTACATAATCCAATTTATGTATCACGTTGCATCAATTTTTGTAGCGTGATGCATCAATTTAAATAACTTAATCTAAATTTGCATTGTGATGCACCAAATTTATACACCGCAATGCATCAATTTAAATTACTTGATCCAATTTTATGCATTACGCTGCACCAAGTCAAGCACTCAATCGATGCAATAATCAACAAATGATTTAAGACAAAGAGGAATAGGAAAAGAAAGAAGAAGAGGAAGACGAAGAAGATAAAGAGGAAAAAGAAGAGGAACATGAAGAAAAAGAAGAAGGGGAGGAAGTTTGGCCCACGCAATTTCTCCATAAATTTATGATAAGTTTGGCCCACGCAAAAAATATTTCTATATGATAATTTATAAACATATAGTATTACATATGTGAAATATATATTTATGATTTTGAGCCAAGTTGCTCACCTAAATGGGTTGGGTTGAACAAGTTAACCCCTAGCCTAGCTTGCAAGCTCACAACCTAAGTTTGGCCCACACAAACTCGAGCTCATTTCCACAATCGATTTGATTTATGAACTCAAGCTTAGATTATATACTAGTGAGCCAGAATTTGCTCAAATCATGTATTAGTCTTACATGGAAGAAAACTAGTTGTACTTATGAAATAATATCTTTACAAAAGTCCAATATTATTCATATGGCAAAATAAAGTGTACCACTTTTTTCATCTCAAAAAATTCATATCATTAAGACATTGAAAATATTACGAATTGTACATCATATCACAAATAATTATGTTGAAAGGTTCATGTTGAGGACTGTGTGAATGATCCATCAAGCTCAGGTCGCTACTTGTGTGAAAGGTTTAAGGAAATTAGTTGTGTCATTCGTAATAGCTATAGCTTTTGAGATAAATAGTAGCGCAAAGATCATGCCAGTATCAGAGGAGGTCATGAGTTTGATCCCTATGCCTAGCAAATGATGTAATTTGTGGGAGGGAGGGCCCTTCGCATGACAGTGGAACATGTGTCGCCGCATGGGACTATGTGGACGATCCTACGCCTAGTGCTTCTTGGGAGGGAGAATGTTGACAACTGTCTAAATGATTCAGTAAGCTCAAGGTGCTACATGTGTGAAAGATTTAAGGAAATTAGTTGCGTTTTTCCTGACAGCTATAACTTTTGGGATAGATGGTAGCGTTGAGATCCTGTAAATCCAGAGTTTTGACCTCTTGAAAAATATATTTTTCTAAGTTTAAAAACTCGAAAGACTAATCATGGCGAACGCTAAAGCTTTTCATTCAAACAATGTTACTAAAGTATCTATTTTTAATGAAGATCACTTATATTTGGAAATAAATAATTACAAGATATATGAATAATATTGATAAGTGACTAATAGAATGTATGAGAGGTCACACTTTGCAACCTATGAAAATTAACACTAATGTTGCTAAATATGATGATGTAGATGATACATTAAATCTCTAGCCACATTTGAGGAATATTTTATAAAACCTCTGCTAGACTAAGGAGAATAAAGCAATTGATGGTTTGGAAGCAAGGGTTGTGCATATTCTATCAAGTGCTATGTTGTGCATGATGAAAACTACAAACAAATTTATGATTGTGTTACTACCAAAAGATATATGAGATGCTCTTGTAGAATACATTGAAGATGATCAAAATACTAAGGACAACAAACTTTGAGATTGCATTCAAGAAAGACCCAAATGAATCTCTAAAAAATGTGTATGATAGATTTCTTGAGGTAAGTAATTTTTGCTCTTCACTTGGTAATGTTTATAGTATGAAAGATTTGAATATGCGCTTTCTTAGTAGCTTGGGAAGTGGATGACATGTAAAGGTGACTGTCATAAAAAAAAAAAAAACTAGATATTTGAATAAGACTCATATTCGTAGTCTTGTTACAAGTCTCAAGATCTAGAAAAAGGAAGTACTCAAGACTCAAGATCTTGAGAAAAGTTTCAATGGTATTTCTATGTCGGTTCAAGTAGAGAGAATTAAAACTTCTTCATCATTGTCAAATACTGGCTTTGATGATGATGAATTTGCTGCTTTTGCTTAACATTTTAGAAAGTACAATATATCATTTAAAATAAACTTTAAAAAACCTTTCTCTTTAAGTTTTCAAAAACCTTCTTCCTCCAACTTTCAAAAACCATATTTCAAGTCAGCTGATGCTAAAGATGAGAAAGAAAAAATATTGTGTTTTAAGTGTAGAAAACCTGGGCACTTTGCATCAGCTTGTCCTTCAACGAAAAATGAATATTTCAAAAGAGCCCCAAAAACTTTTTGTAAGCAAAAATGCTTAGTTAGTTGCTGAAGATGAAAACAAACATCTTACAACCTGGATTGAGAGAGATCCAGAAGATGAATCTATTGATTTTGTACAATCAGCAAATCTTAATTTGTCATGTTACAGAATCAGTTGTCTATGATTCTGAATATGATTGCCCTAGTCCAAAGTGCTCAAGTGAGTTGAATGAATTGTCAAACTCACGTATTAAAAACCCAAAACTGACAAAGGTCTTCAAATGTGGTTAGTTTGTGGTTAAGAAAATAGGAAATGCATTTTATGGACATGGCATCATAAGTCAACCAATAAAGTTGAATCGGCTCCATAACAAACGAGTTTTAAGCCTATCAAGATTTCATCAGAAAATGAGAAGTCTACTGATTTAAATGTTGATGAGCTCATGAAGCAAATGCAATATATGTATTCCAAGATTGAAATTCTCAAGAAATTCATATTTCATCGTCTAGTGATTTTCAAAACAATTTTCATTGAAAATTATGAGCTGCAAAAAGTCAACGAGCTTTGTAAAGTTTAGCAAAATGAATAGCTGAAACTTAAAAACATCAATGAAAATCATGAGACACAAGCCAAGATATCAACTGCACAAATTAATGACTGTATTAAGAGGAATCCCAATGTCGTTGATACCTACTCAAAGTTAAAGGCTACTGTTGACGCTATCATCGGTCAACAAAGAGACAATGAAAACCAACACGACTTCAGTTATTCAAACAATAGTAAACACAATGAAAATTGAGAAATCAAACAACCAAATGGTGGACCTAATGTTTTGCTGAGAACAGACAAACGTCTCATGCATGGTGTTGTCCTTTATAAATATGCTAAGAATCAGCGCAAGAAGTCATTCATCAACAAAGATAAGTTAAACCACAACAATCATCAGCCAACTGGTCATACACATGACAACATGTTAGCTGATAGATAAAACATCAACCGTTGGTTCCTATTAGTCAGCTAACAGAAGACCAACCGATAGAAAAGGTAAAACCAGAATGAAGATGACTGATAAGTTTAAGCCAATAAACTTTGTTGCTGCTAAGAGTTATGAGCATATTCAGCTGAACCAAAAGGTGAACATCAAATGACTTATTGTAACGCCCCGAGCCCGAAATCCCAGTCTGTTACGCATAGCCCACACACTGGCCCACTGAGTACGCATCACCTTGGGTCATCAGGCCCACCACAAGCCGACCCAAAAGTCCATGGATGATGTTAGTGGCCAGAGGTAGTGTGTGGCCACCTTATAAATCGAACATAATTCCCACACCTACCTGATGTGGGGTGGAGTATTACAATCTCCCCCACTTAAATCCTTGACGTCCTCGTCAAGACCGAATCATACCCCGGGCGATGCAGGAATCAAGAGGTGACTCGTACGAGGATCAAGAGGTGGCTCCCACCTTCTGCGGTGTAGCACTTTGGCCCGCATAGCACTTTGTTCCCACTTTTTGGCCGGGACCCGCTCTGATACCATTTGTAACACCCCGAGCCCGAAAGCCCGGTCTGCTACGCATAACCCACACACTGGCCCACTGAGCACGCAGTACCTTGGGTCATCAGGCCTACCACAAGTCGACCCAAAAGTCCATGGATGATGTTGGTGCCCAGAGGTAGTGTGTGGCCACCTTATAAATCGAACACAATTCCCACACCTACCCGATGTGGGATGGGGTATTACACTTACATAGTTTGTTATTACAGATGTAGAATATGTTCCTTTTTTGGCCATCCATCTCATGAATGTCTATTTCGTTTTAAACCTACTGATAAGGTCAATTTGCATAAAGGTGAGGCAAGTTTGGCTACCAAAGATAGCTAATCCTTTGGACCCAAAATAATAAAGTGTCGTTTGGTAGTCATGATTAAGACTATATATAATTGATAAGCCAAATTGTTTGATGTTTGATACACAATAGATGATTGAGACTAATAGCACGAGTTACCTAGATAAAGTCATTATCCCCTTACTATTAATACCAACAGAGAAGGTGGTATTACTAGCGCCCGCATTGAAAAAAAATGGGATTACCATTTTTTTATCTCAAACCTACCCCCGATATACAAATAATGATTAATAGCGAGAGCACTAATATTATTAAAATTAATAATACTACTTATTAGGTTAGAAGGGGGATTGAATAGCTTAGGTACACTTAAATAATTTCAGCTAAGTTTTCTTTATGTTTACTAACTAGTATTTCACCCGTGCGATGCACGTATAGTTTATAGATGAAAAAGTATATATTTAAACAAAGATGAATAACATAAAACAAAAATCTTCAATACTAAAACATTAATCAATAATTAATAAAATGTAAATGTAAATTTAGTACATTTCATAAATTTTGAAAAATAATTACAGATTTTGGAATACTTCTTTATACACAACATTTGTCGTTGAACATGTACGACAATTACTACTATCACAATCACATACTAAAATTCGAAGACCTTTAAGATTAGTAACTCGAGACAACGCAACATATAATTTGCCCATGACTAAAAACAGATTTTTTCAAAAGAAGACCTACATTAGACAATGATTGTCCCTGACTTTTATTTATAGACATTGCGTAAGACAACATCAACGGAAACTGCCTTCTTTGAAATTTGAATGGAATTCGGTGATCAGAAGATGTCAATGACATTCTCGGAATCAAAACAGTATCGCCATAGGTACCATTTTGAAAGAACTCGACCTTCTAAAACATGGTTTCCCAATCTTGTAATGATTAACCTCGTGCCATTGCATAACCCAAGAGAATGGTCGATGTTACGAAGTAACATAACTGGAATTCCAACCTTCAAATTCAACTCATGATTTGGTATTCCAGAACATGTAATTCCATTTAAAAATTCTGGAGTATGTATATCGTTCAGAAGATCAACATTTCTGTCTCAATGGCATGGAGAATCTGAGCTCAAATAAAGTCTTGCTTCAGAATTGTTCATCGATACCATGTAATCATTGATTGAATTAACTACATCAAGAGTTGGTGCCAAAATAGCTATGTCCTCAAAAAACGATGACTCATAAGAACAACTTCCAAATAAAGGATATGTACTTTGAATAATTACAACAATCGGATCGTCGAATTCCTTAAGCAGCAGGTGATCGGGAATATCTACAGAAGCACAACCATCATTTGGTTCACCAATTTTCCCATCGCCAAATCATCAATTGAACTGCGTATCTTTGAAATAAAACACAGGTTTTAGAGAGAAACTGATTTTATAGTTGGTTTTAATGGCAACAAAAAAATTGAAACAAAAATCTTAGAGATGATTTTAGTGGTGAGGAACAATGTATAATATGATTTTAGTTTAAGGCTTGATTAATGTAAGCTTGAACGAAAAATAATTCATGTAGTCAACTCCAAATAATCAAGACTAAATCTGAGTTGAATTTGATTGGTAGGTTGCATAAAAGGATTATTATTGTATGACACAAAATCGAACAATTAAGTCTAACTAAGATCATCACACAAAATTGAACAATTAAGTCTAAAATGATTATTATTTGTGTTGAAAATTTCCCCTAATTTGAAATTTTCTGGTTGGAAAAGTAAGGCAGAAGCCTTTGATCCAAATCCCTGAATTAGCTCCATGGACTTGTAGCTTTTTGATTGGTGTCCAAGCTGTACGTCAACCTGCATAATTTGAAAACTAATAAAGCATATGCAATTCTTGATGAACAAACTTCCTCATCTTTATTGCATGTATTTTCTTTGACAAAATAAGGATATAAGGTTAGGAAGATGAAAAAAATATGAAAGCGAAAAATCAGGATCAACATGAAGCTAAATTGTAACACATATAGTGTGCCTCTTTGATGTCAACTCCAAACTCTCAAACGAAAGATAAAGCAATAGTGGCTGCTTAATCATATGTATATTTGAGAAGATATTAAAGTAGAACCATAAAACTGGAGACAATATTCAGGGGCAAAAAGGGATAAGACACAGTCCTGCCACACGCCTTGCATTTCTGTTGTGTGCCAATGAAATACATGGCTATTTTACCCGTTGGATCCGATCTTGACATTCACTCATTACTCCCCCCAAATGAATTAACCATACTTATCTTTCACTTTTTCAAGCAAAAATTCAACCTTGACTGCACCACACAAAAAGATAGCAAAAAAACACTTTTACCAAGAATGCAATCTGACTTTGTTCACATTAAATTGTCTAAGAAGCAGCTGGTAAGAAATCTTCAAGTTACCCAATAAATTGTCTATATATAGAGCCGTTGTCGAATCACATATGTTTGGTTTCTAATTTCTGTTCTAATCAACAATAGAAACCAGGTAGCAATTATTTTGGCCTTTTTTCATAACGCTTCTTGAACATGCTTCTAGCACCACCAAGTTTTTTAAAATATGCATGCTGATACTCCTAATAAAAAAAAATTTACTCACTTATCTGGTTTATGTCTGTGTTTCTTGCAAAAACAACAAACACACCTGCGAACATGTTGTTTCCTATCCACCGCTTTTGCCCTTCAAGGATCCACCCTCCTATGATCTGATCACAAAAGAGCCAAAGAGTAAAAAAAATGTCAATAGAAGATGTTTATACTCAACTCAATCGAATGAATTGAGAAAATGAAGCACACAAATCACAACAAAGAAAGAAAAAAAAAGCAGTAAAGAGATTTAGAGCATAGACCTTTGTTGTTGTTGTTCGAAGAGAACTTGCATCGCGTCCATAGTCAGGTTCAGTCAAAAGGATGGTAAAACAATAGAACTATGATCGGAAACATGCCAATCAAATAGCAGACTCTCTTCATTTTTTTTGACACTTTTTTTCATCTTAATTTGGTAAATTACTTCACACTACCGCATGTTGTTTTTCCACCACTACCCACTACCTTGCTAGCAAAAATAAGCATAGCTGAGAAACTTGTCCATTAACACATAATCATAGCTACATAGCAACATATATGAGTGACAAATACTCCTCCATCCCCCAAAAGACCAACTTCCATAGCCCAAAAAAATTGAAATCAAATTTTCCTATTTACATTCTTTGCATTGGACTAAAACACAATAATCATATGACACAAACAAACAACATCATCATATGTATGAGAGACTACTCAACAGAAGAAAACGAATAAACCACTGGGAGTGTACACCAATCTGTTTGATACCCTTGACACGATCCGAAAGCAAGTGAATTTCAAAAAGCTCTACTCAACAAAAGAAGAATTTGATAATGAGAGACTAACTGACTACATCTTTCAATTTGCAATTAGTAAGTTAGGGCTTTTAATCTTCGCAATTGTTATACAAAAAATGAAAATTAGTAAATTAAGGCTTTCAGTTGATGAATGAGACAGGGAGAAAGCACATGTTTGATTGTGTCGATATCCGTGTGCATCTTCAATGAAACAGAGAAATATACGAAATTAGATGCAATCACTTGGGGACATACCTGACGGGTAAGGTAGTGCCGATGGAAAGGAGGATGGGAGCGAGCGAGAGTGAGGCAGAATCCATCGATGATCTGCTGAAGGGTGGAGAGCAAAGGAAAATCGAAGGGTTTTTTTTTAAGATTTGTTATAAGCAGTAACAAATCGCTATTTTCAAGGAGTGCCTGAGCTTCTTTGGTGGGGGAAAGTTGTTCCCACGCCTTTGGAGATGGTATTGTTGATAGCCACAATTGACAACTAAAACCCAAAGCACACAAAAAAAATTATCATAGTGATTGAAAGATAGACCAAAATTAAACGATACACTATTGGGCTAATGGAAAACTAAAAAGGTCTAATTTTGAAAGACCTCACAAAAATGCCCCACACAAACAAAATGAAAACCAAATGAAGTAGAAGGTGGGGACAAAATATAGCAAGCAAAAGATGGTAGACCACTACAGACAACTTTGAATCTTTTTTGCATTAGTAAATTCATATTTCGGCACTTACAGATCCAATCTCTCATAAATTGCCCGATGCTGAGTTAAGGCCATAAGCTATTGAGTTGAAGAGGCCCT
Source organism: Codonopsis lanceolata (assembly GCA_013146195.2). Taxonomy (NCBI): domain Eukaryota; kingdom Viridiplantae; phylum Streptophyta; class Magnoliopsida; order Asterales; family Campanulaceae; genus Codonopsis; species Codonopsis lanceolata. The sequence continues at coordinate 65,509,433 of CM028382.1, read as the reverse complement.
GAAGCAAGTTTAGAGGAAGAATCAAGTTAGGCTCCTGAAAATGAGTTCCATACTAATTTTTTTTATGGAGTCTTGGTATTTGTAGGTCTCGACAATTAGTGAATTTTTCTAATTGAACAAATAAAACAAATCCAGCAGATACTATGAAGGATGATGCAACAACTCATTCAAAATACATTTTTTCAATGTCAAATTCAAGAATAAATTTAGTGCATCAAACAATGAATAATAAAAGATGTATAATTTTTTGTTTGCAGAGGTTTAATGATGCAAATCTTGGTATAGTAGCAGCATATTTGTAATTAACCAATTAGACCATGTACTTGTTTCTTATATATAGATATAGATTGGAAACCTCAATAAAATGCCTCTTACAGTATCTTAATATCTAAGGAAATTCTTATGCATCCCTTGAAATAAAACATTGGAAATGGCCAAAATGTCCATGTGTGGAAGAAGTGGTGGTGTTGCCAAAAGTCTTTGGGCTGGGAAGTTAAAAACAACACTAACCTATAGTATATGTATATCAACTTGAACAACTTAAAATTCAATTGAAGAGTGGAACCAATACCTCGAAAAGACCAAATCCAGTCTCTTTCTTCACCTCTTTCTTTTTCCCACCTGAGAAAGTATCCAGATTAAGGCATAAGAAACAAATGAGTATCAATCAAGTTGAGATGCAAACTTTACTCACCACCCTTGGAACTATCAATCAAGGATAAATATAAGCAATTAAGGGAATTACACATTAGTATTTTGGAATGTTTTCATTTTATTCAATCTCCATAACCTTGGTACAAATCCAAGTATAATGGAGTATTGTATGTATATCCCTAATTTATTAAAATTTGCAAAAATGAAGCAATTTTCAAATGCACCCACCAGGACCCGGAAAGGGTTTCCCATACTTTCACAATCCAAAGTACATACAATTCCATTCTTGGATATGAGACTAAGGCCCACTTTCATGTTGAGAGGAAATGATATGGAGATTAAAGATCCATAAAAAAAATAAGAACTTCCATTGGTTGGTCCAAGGCAATAGGCTCCACACAACCAAGCTGATGGCTATAAAATGATGGAATTAAAAGCAATACTAATACCCGTAGATCTTAATCTTCACATAGGAATTACCCGAAGCAATAATCTAGATACGGAAGCGTACCTGAATCCATGAGAATGATTGTCCCTTGGTTATGCGTCTTCTAATTTGTAACGTAGTATCCTTAAGGTTTCTCTTGCTAATGGGGCGGCAGAGAGAAAAGATTATTAACCTACGTACAATTGGGGACCATAACCTTTTTATAGGAATAGTTTGACCTAATTATCAACCAACCCATTATAAGTTGACAATTAGCACCCATGAGGTCTCTACACATATTCAACTAAAACCCCATACTTATCAAAAGATGACTTAGGCCCATTTAACTTAGCAAATCACTTCAATCAGGCCTATTAACTTTAGATAATATGAAATATACGTTAAGCCGCAGTGCATACACGTCTGTATGCCCAAATGCACATATTTATCATATGCACATACATATAAGTCCATAAAAAATTCTTACAATCTCCCACTTGGACTATATGTACATGTGCATATGTATAAATCTAATAATCGTATATCATATTATATACTTTTGTAGCTCTAGCAATCATTTACTTAGTCATCTTAAACCAATCCCGTCCATCAATCAAATTAACATAGGGATCAAAGAGGCTTTCGTCACATTTATTGCAACTAGACCCATCAGTGGTCACATACATTAACATAACTAACGACATGGATCAAGTATGGATGTGTAGCATGGAAATTACATGTAATGTGATCTTCATATGTCTATCTCCAACTGGTCCTACCTTAGTCCATATGAGATCAAATAACGAGTGCTGAATACTGAATAACTTTATGCTTTAACAAAATCCAAAATTACAGAATTGTCATGACAATAAAAAAATAAATGTCAAGCAAATACTCAATACAAACTCCCGTTGAAACTATGCATAATCTAACTGCATAATACCCATACGAGCAATGTGCTCGTGAAAGACCTTAGGTGTCAAACCTTTAGTGAGCGGATCCGCTATCATGGAGTTTGTCCCAATATGCTCAATACAAATGTGACCACTCTGAATTCTTTCTTTAACAACAAGGAACTTGATATCTATATGTTTAGACTTAGAAGAGCTCCTGTTGTTGTTTGAGTAAAGAACTGCAGACTTATTGTCACAAAATAACTTTAATGGTCTTTCAATACCATCTACTACTCGTAGCCCAGTGACAAAATTTCGCAGCTAAACCCCTTGATTTGATGCCTCATAGCATGCTACAAATTTTGCTTCCATAGTGGAAGAAACAACGAGTGTCTGCTTAACACTCTTCCAAGAGATTGCTCCTCCAGCTAGCAAATAGATGTAGCCCGAAGTAGATCTTAGACTATCTTGGCATCCCGCAAAATCGGAATCAGAATACCCAATGATCTCAAGTTTATCCGACCTTTTATATGTGAGCATGTAATCCTTTGTTCTCTGTAAGTATCGCATAACCCTTTTGGCTGCTATCCAATGTTCCTTACCTGGATTGCTGAGGTATCTGCCTAACACTCCAACAATGAATGCCATGTCCGGACGGGTGCAAACATGTGCATACATCAAACTCCCTACAGCCGAAGCATAAGGGATATCTTTCATTTCTTTAGATTCAATTTCATTCTTAGGGCACTGATTAAGACTGAATCTATCTCCTTTAGACACTAGGGTGTCACCTGGTTTACAATCTTGCATGCCAAACTTTTTGAGTACCTTTTCAATATATCCCTTTTGTGATAATCCAAGAATACCTTGAGAACGATCTCGGTGTATTTGGATTCCTAATACAAAAGATGCATCACCAAGATCTTTCATCTCAAATTTCTTTGATAGAAATTTCTTAGTCTCATGCAATAGGTCTATATCATTTGTGGCAAGCAGGATGTCATCCACGTATAAAACCAGAAAAATGTATTTGCTCCCACTGAACTTATGGTATATACATTCATCAACCACATTGATCTTAAAACCAAATGATAATACAACTTGATGAAATTTGTGATACCATTGTCGAGATGCTTGTTTGAGCCCATAGATGGATTTCTTAAGTTTGCAAACCATTTGTGTTGAATCTTTTGAAACAAAGCATTCTGGTTGCACCATATAGATCGTTTCTTCGATGTCGCCATTGAGAAACACATTTTTTACATTCATCTGATGTAACTCTAAATCAAAATGCGCCACTAGTGTCATAATCGTTCTAAATGAGTCCTTCGAAGAAACCGGAGAGAAGGTCTCTTTATAATTGATGCCTTCCTTTTGAGTAAATCCCTTAGCAACTAGACGTGCCTTATATCTTTCCACATTGCCATGTGAATCCCTCTTGGTTTTAAATACCCATTTGCAACCAATAGGTTTCACTCCTTCAGGCAATGGGACAAGATCCCATACGTCATTGTCTTTCATGGACTTGATTTCCTCATTCATGGCATCCATCCACTTTTGAGAGTTTGAACTTTCAATGGCTTGACGAAAGGTGATTGGATCATCCTCCATCACGCCAATACTTGTCTCATGTTCATTGATAAATACTATAAAGTCATCTGGAATTGCATTTCTTCTCTCTCTAGTGGATCTCCTTAAAGGCGCTGGTTCTTGAGGTTGTTGAGCTTGTTCCTCATGAAAAATTGGTTGATTTAGATAAAGGGGAATTTCAACATTGTCTTGTTGTTCCAAATGTTGTTCTTGAGCAGTGTTAGGAGTAAGATCGATCATGGTCAAGAACAACCGTAGGAAAGAGGAATAATGCTGAATCCTCTTCGAAGACAAAGTCTCTTACCTTATTTCCTCCCCCAAGCTCAATATTCTCAAAGAACCGGGCATTTCGCGTCTCAAAGAAAGTTCTTGAGTTGGGATCATAAAACTTAAAACCCAGTGATCTTTCAGAGTATCCAACAAAATAGCTACTAACTGTTCTTGAATCCAATTTCCTTTCATTTGGCCTATAAGGCCTTGCCTCAGCTGGACAGCCCCAAATGTGTAAATGTTTTAAGACAGGTTTCTTGCATGTCCATAGTTCATAAGGGGTTTTAGTCGTAGCTTTTGTTGGAACCCTATTAAGGATATAAAGTATAAATTGCGGTCTTTAGTGCCTCTCCCTAGAGTGAATCAGGTAACGTAGTATGACTAATCATACTTCTTACCATATCTTTTAAAGTCATATTTCGTTTTTCAGCCACACCATTCATGCTAGGTGTACCTGGCATGGTGTCTTGTGGGGACGATTCCACATTCTTCTAGGAATTTGGCAAAAGGCCCGGGCGTTGTTCACGAACCATCATTTACGTAGTATTCACCACCACGGACGACCTTCTTTATGGTTTTGCCATATTGGTTTTCAACCTCAGCCTTAAATTTTGTGAAAACGTCCAAAGCTCGAGATATCTCATGTATCAAAAATAGGTAGCCGTAACCAGAGTAATCATCTATAACGTTATAAAATACTCTTGACCATTCCACGAAGGTGTAGGAAATGGTCCACAAATGTCTGTATGTATTAGTTCTAAGACATCCTTAGCTCTCTCGGCACCTAATTTTCTCTTGTTTGTTTGTTTGCCTTTAATACACTCAACACATATTTCAGTTTCCATAGTGTCAATTGTATCGAGAATCCCATCTGACACAAGTCTTTGAATTCGTTGTTTTGAAATATGACCTAAGCGCTTGTGCCATAATGACAAAGAGTTCTCGTTTGTTAATTTTCTTTTAGTGCCGCGTGATTCAACATGCTGTTTTTCATTAAATGAGGTAATTGTATCAAGCAAATATAGGTTATCAAAATTTGATAAAGTACTGGATCCAATAAATTTAGAATCATAAAAGAGACGACATCCATTATTACCAAAAGAACAAACATATCCTTCTTTGTCCAAAGTAGAAATGGAAACCAAATTTCGTCTAAAAGACGGTACAATGTATGTCTCAAATAAATCCAAATAAAACTCAGTCTTAAGCAAAAATGAGAGGTTTACATTTCTTCACACGCCAAGCGTGATATTTGGCAAACTCTCTCTTCACATGAGAAGGATCCTTACAAAAGAAGCATGTCATTTCCTTATCTTGTCCTTTGGACACCTTTTGTTGCTTCTTCTTTGGGTCCAAGCCCATAATTTCCTTACCCTTCCTTTTCTTGTTGTTGCCCGAGAAAGATGATACCAAATGAGCACTTTCTGTCTTTTCATGTCTCATTCTGTCCTCTTCTTGTGCACAATGCGAAATAAGCTCGTTAAGAGTCCATTTCTCTTCTAGCGATTATAAGCCGACCACAAACCGAGTAAAGCGTGCAGGAAGAGATATCAAAACTAAATGAACAAACAAGTCATCAGACAGCTCTAGCTTAAGGCCCTTTAGTTTTGATGCCAAAAGAGACATTTCCATAATGTACTATCTTACGTTCCCTTTGCCTTTATACCTCATAGAAACAAGACCACGTAAGATAGAACTTGTTTCCGATTTTTCACTCTTGGCAAAGCGCTTTTCAAGCTCCTCAAGGAACGTCGTAGCAACTTTTTCCTCGGACATAGTGCCTCTGAATGTTTCTGGAATTGCACGCCTCATGATCATCAGACTCATGCGATTTGAGCGGTCCCACTTCTCCATTTCCCTCTTTTCATCAGAGGTACTAGAAGCCGTAAGATCAGTAGGACGCCGCTCCCTAAGTGCAAGGTCTAGATCCATGCAACCGAGAACTATCATAACGTTCTCTTTCCAGTCCTTAAAATTGGTACCATTAAGTACCGGAATGGAGTTGATATTAGCAGATACAGTTGCAGCAGATGTGTTAACTGAACAGAGAATAAAAAATAAATAAATAAATAAATTAACCGTATAAGCTCACATAAACAATAATAAAACCTTAAGCAGACAAGTTAAAATAAATTCAAAATGATGACTCCCATTACAAGAAAACCGATACAACACTAATCCTAGTCTTTTGACAGAGAATTAATTTGCAAGTGATTTTCTTGGTGTAGTAATCAAACATTGACAATAAGATCCAGTCAAATGTTGAGCCTTTCTTTTGACTTACTCAACTCCCACAAGGACACCTAATAATTATCACATGTTTATTACCACAGGTGTGTTTGAATTTCTGCCAGACGAAAATAACCTTCCTTTTGGCCGGTCATTACCCGCATGAAAATTGCACACACAGACATCTCAGTAAATCAAAATTAAAAAATATAAACAGGAGAGGTTACTTTTGTAACATGCTGCATCAATTAATTAATATGAATTACTAGACGTGCTCATAAATAGAGCAAAACCTTCGTCATTTTGAATCTAAAGCTGAATCCATGATACATAAAATCATGGCAAATAAAATATAAATCGCATAATCAAGGTCATTTCTCATAAATTTATATCATAATGTATAATACATGTCATTGACGACAAGCTTTAATAAATTATTAAATAAATAAATAAATAACTAAGCAGGCCGACACAATTATTATTATTATTATTTATATTAAAGTGTCCTTAATCTAAATTACAAAACCGGTTCCGTCGCCGGCATCAACATCATCGGCTGAATGCAATTTCTTTTCACAATCTTTTCCTCCAATTGGGATCTTCTTCACATTCAATCCATATATCCATATATTGTTCATGAATACATGAACTAAATTGGGTCACAAAAGTAATTATTGTCCATGAAGAATAACATGGAAGAATGGAGCAGTGCACGGAAAAACAGCATAACCTTTTTGAGCAGTGCACGGAAAAAACAATGCATGGAAAACGTGAACAGTGCAAGGAAAAAAACAAACTTTAAGCCACTACAAAATTTATAAACCGGCCAAAAGACTAACGTGTACGGAAAATCGAATGCCATATACTCATGTACATATAATCTTCAGATAATCCTAACGTGAAGGTGCTCTGATACCACTTGATGGAATTAAAAGCAATACTAATACATGTAGATCATAATCTTCACATAGGAATTACCCAAATCAATAATCTAGATGTAGAAGCGTACCTGAATCCATGAGAATGATTGTCCCTTGGTTATGCGTCTTCCAATTTGTAACGTAGTATCCTTAGGGTTTCTCTTGCTAATGGGGCGGCAGAGAGAAAAGATTATTAACCTACGTACAATTGGGGACCATAACCTTTTTATGGGAATAGTTTGACCTAATTATCAACCAGCCCATTATAAGTTGACAATTAGCACCCATGAGGTCTCTACACATATTCAACTAAAACCCCATACTTATCAAAAGATGACTTAGGCCCATTTAACTTAGCAAATCACTTCAATCAGGCCTATTAACTTTAAATAATATGAAATATACGTTAAGTCGCAGTGCATACACGTCTGTATGCCCAAATGCACATATTTATCATATGCACATACATATAAGTCCATAAAAAATTCTTACATAAAAATATGCAAATCCAAAACTATATATATGCATTCATGGTATCAGAAACAGAGATAGAACATAAAAAAAAATAAGTACCAAGTCTTTTATCAATAAGAATGTGCGCAACACTCATCAGTCTCTCAAATCACTAATCCTGGTACCGACCTTTTTGAAGGAGGAAGTATAGGAATAGTTATAGACCTCATCCAGGAAGATGCAAATGATGTCAAAAATCCAAGGGGAAGAAATGTTGTTTCTTACGTTGATAGTCTTACCCCCAGTTGAGAGACGCTATATGGAGCAAAGGCAGCAAATTGACAACCATAAGCTAGCCAAGACTGCCAATAAATCACATCATGGCCGGATTTCTGATTTCAACCAAAATCTAGCTAAAATGAGTGAGCCTTATAACATTCCAAAAGTTGAGCCTGACTAAATGTGAATGTATGAATATCAAGGTCAGAAGATACAACTCCAATCTTATGGTTGTTGATTGCTTTAGCAAACCCAACCACCTCATGTAGTAATAGTTGTTTTTTTCAGGAATCTATGTGGGTACTTTCATTGCTATTTGGCATGTTTGTGGATGATATATGTCTCAAGATTATTACTTGTTTTGCATGATCAATCAAACAATCTACTCTTCAAAAAAAAAAAAAAAGTGCTAGACTCAAGTGAAAAAGTTTATCTTTTCATTAAAACCTATGAAAAATGTGAATTATTGACTGGTTTTTGTCTAAAGTTCTCCTAAACAAAACAAAACCTGCTGAATGCTCACTTAAATGATCCAAATCTCGCAACTTTGAAACACCATAACCTCTCAATTAACTAAATTGGCAATCCAAATACTCATATAAGTCACCAAATTAAGTAACGTACTGCTCTAAATGCCACCTTAAAATGAATCAGCAAAGCCCAATTAAATGATAACTTTAACAAATTAACACAATTATATGAAACTTGAGCAACTTAAAACAGTTTTGAGTTTGATAATTCAGGAACCAACAACAATTAGGTAACAAAAATGAAATGTGAAATGAAACTTTTTTGAACAATGTAGACTGATGCTTTCAGTTAGCCTCTTCTTGAGACAGAAAAATCGAAAAAGAAGGGGACTCAACTACTGATTAAATCATAGTAGATGGATGATTTTGGCTTACCTCTTCTTGTGCGATAAAAAATCATTTTGGTGACAAAAAAATATCATGGGTGGAAACTTTGTTCTACTCAGGTTCCCAAACAATTCCCAAGCATTTTCATCTTGATAGAAAAAGATCAATGTTTTGTTCCACTGATGTTATTTCGTTCAGGAAAAAGGAAACTGAAATTCTAACTATATATACATCTACAATATGATGGACATTACATCAGTCAATCTTGTTAAAGATAAGAAACAGAGAGAAAAATGAAAATGCAGTCAGATATATCAAAAAGTACATGCATCAATGATTTCAAGTAGCTAGCTTTAGTATTTGTTACCGAGCTTGTCATCCGAGCCACAAATGAGTTAACTTAATGGATTTTGACCAGAATTGGCACTTCTATTATGTGAGAAGATTATGAAAACTTACATGGATCTTTGAGTGTTCCATAAAAGCCTAAATTCAAACCCAACATTGATGGTGTACATGTGACACAAGGTCTGCAATGGACAAATATTTATATTACAAATTAGGAAAGAAAATTTACAATTATGTTTGATCGAAAAAAGTATATGGGCATAAACTTAAGGAAGTTGCTTAATGGAGATGAAGCTGAGTACCTCGGGGTCATTGTCCCCATCAATCTTCGAGAGCATTTGAATGAGTTCATGAGCAGCTTTCAAAACAGATTTCAAAAGACTCAACCCCATGACACATGATATGAAATGAGTGACATGAAAACAAAAGATTTCCTAATTTTCTCTCCCAGTCAAAATTGAACTAAACAAAAAGATGAATTTGAATTTTGCAAGCTATTCCAACCACTGATCTGATTCCTAGAGCCAAAGAAGGATGAAAACGGATTTTAAAAACATATTCAAAAATTGATTACTCGATTATCACTTTTATTAATTAACAAAACACATTCACCAATCGACTGCCATCTCCAGCTATCCCCATTTTTTGATCACTATAAAATGCATAAGGATTAGTGTACTTATTTTATGATTTTAGAGTTATGGTGTTTGTGTAATCTAGTTCTGTAGATTAATTAACATAAATTTTAATCTTGATACGAAAGTATAGTATATCAAAATCATTTCATCACAAATATTAAAATTAATGCAACTTGCATCAAATCCCAAGCAATTGCAAGCACATAGTACTATGAAATCGTTAAGCACATCCTTGCATAAAATAGTTTTAAATTGTATTAACTAATTTCAAAGTAAAATGGCAACCGTGCGGAGTATGGGCTTCATAACTTGTAGTTATATGTAAATTGTTCAAAACAATATATACACATATGTGTACCTAGACCAATTCACCAACATTGATGAAAATAACATAAGGGATATAGAATAGTGATTGCTGATCCATGCACATGCTTTGATGCCTAAGACTTTGTCTGGCCAGTGACACGGTGGATAGAAGTTAAACCTTGCTTCGATCATCCCTGCAGTATCCCCCAATTGTCTCAAGAAACAATTTTCCTCCAAGTTCAATGACCTTGCCATGGCCTTAAGAACATTTTCCTTTAGAAGTCGTGCTCTCCCATAACATTTTCACTGAACATTTTATAAATCTTGCTTAAAGCTCACCCATTTGATCCCAATCTCGCAACTGGGAAAACACCAATAGCCTTTCAATTTACAAAATTAGCAATTCATATGCACATAAAAACCACCAAATTGAGCTAAGTACAACTCTAGACTACATATAAATATGAAACATGACAACCCAATTAAGTGATAACTTGAACACTGTTTAAATATACTAATTCAGGAATCAACAACAATTAACTCTACATCATTGGTCATATAATGCTCTGGTCATATAATGCTTTGGATCCTCTATTCTGTTTTAATACTTTAAGCTAAGTTTCTTTTTTTTTTTTTTTGAAAAGGAAACTATGCGGAATATGACATTCTATTTTTTGATTTTTTAAAATTAAATTGAAGAGGGTAATACCAAATGAGCATGAGAAAAGGTGTCGAAAATGCTAGCAGTCCTTCCATCTTTAAATGCTGCTCCCTCAACCTTTACACAATGACACACGCAGTGAATTAGGCTACTTCAAACATAGATAAGACATTGATCAAAATAAATATCCACAACCTCTCTTCAGGTAAAAGCAAGAATATATCAAAATTTTGTGGGTCAATTTGATTTGATCTAAAAAAAACATTCATTTACTCTTATTTCTCGAAATCTTAAATATAAACAATCAATTTGAAGATGAGATCGCAGCGAAAACATGAGAATATCTTTAAATTAGACTTACTCTTAAATATAAAGCCACACAACACACAATAAATGTTGGCAAACTCAAAACTTACATGGTGAAATTCTCAATAAATCACAGAAATATGAAGTTAGGTGATGCATGCATCCAAATCACCAACAAACACAATAAATCTATGAAATTTAAAGAGTGGGATAGAAATAAGTTCAACAATAATGAAAAACAAAAGATATCGGAGAAATCAAATGAAGCAAATTGGCAAACTTACAGAGGGAACAAATGTGGATTTATAGATTTCAGAAACTTCTAGAGTGAATGTATTGAAAAGTTTTTGAAAACCAAGGAGAAATTTCTGGTGCGCCTTCCGCCACATCTCCGATTTCTGATCTTCCTGAGTTTTGGTTCACTTTCCACTTACAAAAGGGAGAGGTGTGAAACCCCAGCAATGGTGGGTGGGGTTTACTGAGCAAGAGGCAAGAGTAGGAGGAGAGAGATAGTGTGTTCAATGTGTATACGTGGGAGAGAGAAAAAAAATTCTTATTGATTTCTTTTCTTGTTGTACACATGTCTCTATTCACATATTAAAAAAATTAATTTTTAAATAATATACAACATCTCCACCTGAGATTTGAACACATTTACCTTTCCAATGCAATAAGTAATGATAGTGAATGTCATAAGCCTTGTGTGTAAAGAAAAAAAAAAGTGGGGTTGCCCACTTATTTCATTACAAACCGGTGAATATTCATTATTACAAATGTGCCCCTTCAGAACCAAATTATTTACAATCTATTTTTGGAAATGGGTTTTTGGTGGGATTTCCTATATTAGAAACTTTTGCCTTTTAATGCCTTTTATATATATATAGACAACTTATGAAGGTAAGTCATAGTAGTGTAAATAATACACAAGGAACTAAATATAAAATCTGTTGGTATGTCATGCCCCCAAATCAATCCTTAGCTGGGACCCAATTTAAGACATAGACTACCTGTTATTAACAATACTAACCACTAACAATAATCAACATAACTGGAAACCTCAACTGAATACAAAACCAGTCTCAAATCGAGACTATCAAGAGTTTACAAAATTACAGCCAACTGGACAACCAAAAGAAGACTACATGTCTTCAACTTACAACACAACCAACCATTATACTTGTTATGTACATGAAATGTTGTTTGCCAAGGGTGGAATGTCGAGTAGTTGTAGAATTGGAGGGTTTAGTGTGGAGTACTTTAAGTTAGGGGGTGATTCGTTAACCTAAAATAGAATAGGGTTTTTTTTTTCCTTTTTGGAGAGAGGGACAGAGATACACTACATGTAGGTGGGATCGACTCTGCTCGCATCTTTTTGACTCCTCGCCGTTCGATCGGGCAGTAGCTGCTACCTACCCATTTCGACTCACATCTTCCCTCCTGGTAAATTTCTTCATCTGAATCCGAATTCATTTTCACTTCTACTTTACTCGCTTCATCGAATTCCGCTTTGATCTGTTCGAATCACGAATCTTCTTAAATTAGGTTTATCAACTTGTTCCGCTTTGATGTTTAATCGTTATGTTTGCCAATTTGATTGCTTATTGTTGACTGTATAATCAGGTTTGCTTGCTCAATCGGAAGTTTTTTTTTAATTACCTCGAGTGGATGGATTGATTTCCATAAGATTGATAGATTGGTGCTCAAATTGAAATGATTGTTTTTATGCTTGTGTTTTGGTGATTTCATTTGCCATTGTTGTTTGCTGAAATCGGCATCTAACTTTAAAATTTGTGAGAACTCTTAATTTGTATTCGTTAATGTTGTTGTTTGTGAAATTTATAGTGCGATTTTTCGCTTAACGAGCAAACATGTGGGGAATTGTAAGGCAAAAAGTTGCTGGAGGCTTTCCTGCTCCGGTAATGTCTCATGTCTTATTGTTGCCTTTTAGCATCTACAATCTCTCTCCCCTCTTTCTCTCTCTTCACTTTCGTTTCACAATTTTATTTATTGGTTCGATGATTTAATCTTATGCGAAACTTTCTTTTTCACTTCTGCTTTACCTTTAGATTTTGGAGCAGTCTATGCAGAGGATGAGACCTGCAATTGGTGGGTTTAGAAATTACTCCACCGCCACAAAAGAGGTGAGTTTGTTGTGCATTCTCAATTTGTTTACATTATAACAGATTATATTGCTTCATGACTGTTACCTATTTTTAAATGAATATGCTGGGTTACAAGACGACAGAGAGCTTTACGTTCTATTTGATTCTAACTTCCTCAAATAAAAAGCAGATGGAACATTCTGAAGTATTAACTTTTGTCTTATCAAAATTTTGGCCTTCTAGCTCCAAGGTCCCTTCTCTTGTTCAGGGCCTGATTGCTTGTGTGCGCATGTGTTTTCTCTCCTTGTAGATTCTTCTCTTTTTGCTGTTCTCATAGTTTCAAAATCATTATCAGGGCCGTTCTTGACATTTCAAAGGCTCGGGGCAAAATAACGAATAAGGGCCCCAACGAATCGATAATACACAATTGTGTTTGTGAATACAAATAACAAATGAAATTTTCAATTTCCAAATAAATTTCTTAATGCATTAAACAAAATATATTGAGTTTTCATTTTACAAATCTCTATAAAAACATCGAATTTTAGTTCAAAACTCTCGTCTACTAACAAAGTTTTCGTCAATTGAACTACGGGAAGAGGGAGGAACTGTCGAAAGTCGAACTGAAGGTGGAGTGGCAAATCTGGTGGCCATAGCAAAGGGAAGACTGAAGAGATTGAGAATCTCGAGGTCGAGGGTTTGCTGTTTACCATTTATCATTCCATCCTTTTGTCCGATTGTCCGCCCTAAGCGCCTTTCGTCTAATCGTCTGTCGGATGTTGCATCCTGTCGTCTTCACAACTAAGTCGTTTCCAAACGGCATTTTTCCATCACTTTTACTCCCTCTGTCCCCAAATTATTGTCTTCCTTTCCTTTTTCGTCCATCCCAAAATAATTGTCTTGTTTGAAACTTTCTTTTTTAGGACAACAGGTTTACCACTTCACCATTATTTTTTCATCCTACTTTAATTATGGACCACATACATATGAGATTTAAAGTAAACTACACATCAAACTAATATTAATAATCCAATAAATGTGTTTTCCTAAACCGTGCACCGAGTCCACTAGAACGATTATATATATATATATATATATATATATATATATATATATATATATATATATATATATATATATATACATATAAACAAATTTGGGCCCCTAATGTTTTTGGGCCCTAGGTGATCGCCCATTTGGACTATGCCCAGGAACGGCCCAGCCTAGAATTTCACCTTTTTTCACTTTGACCAACTAATTTGCAAACATTTTATAGGACCGGGGCGAGTGAACGAATAAGGACCCCCAATGAATTGATAATACATAAATGTGAACGTCTATAATATAAATTTTATACTTCAAAATATACGTATTATTGCATTTAACAATAATTACCGTGTTTTTAATTTTTAGAAATCTCAACAAATACATCGAATTTCAGTTTGAAATTTTCATCAACTTGCAAAGCTGTCCATCACCTTGAAATTATCTTGTTCGTTGCAAATGACTAATAACATAGTTAATTCCACAAGTACCCAAAAAGTCAAATGTTGATGTTGAGTTCCAAGAATTTTAAAAGCATTAAAAATCAAATAAAGCTAACTAAATTAGAAATTGAACAAGCTGAACACTTTGCTGCTTAAGTTTGGAAAAAAATCCTTAACACATTTACTCATATACATATATACTACTTCCATAGTTCAATTTGGATTTCTGACGATTCCAATTTTCATTTACCATTTTAAGTCTGCGATCAATTATCAACTAATCAAAACGATAATATTCATATAAATCCCCAAATTGAATGGTTAAAAATTACAACAAAATACCAAATACAAATTGATCAATCCTCAAGTTGAATGGCTAAAGAAATTAATACTAGAAACTGAGGATTGACGCATGTAGTACCTAATCGAAGGAATCATGTAAATTGAAAATGTTGAGTCTTGAAATGAAGAGAAAGAGTTGATAAAAATGAAATGTTGTAGCAATTGTAAGCATAATTTTTAAAATTGGAATTAAAACAAATGCAAAATCTCAAAATAAAATAGTATTAGTGGATTCTTTACATGGAACGAAAAAAAATATTTAATATGTAAATGTACTGTACAAATTTGGGCCCCAAAATTATGAGGGCCCAGGGCGGTTGCCCCTTTGGCCATAGCCTAGAACCGGCCCTGATCATTATCCTTTTAATGCAATGAGTTTGCTACCAACTACCAAGCACATAGCCAAAGTTCTTGGCACATCCTTATTTTCTCTTTGAGTTGGTCGGTTCAAGTGGGACAAGTCATGTTTGAAATATAGGAATCATTTAAGTATTGGTTGCAACCATTTATTGTGAAAATGCGAAGTGTGCCTGGCCTTCTTCTTATCCATGCCAGGCCCGTGTGTAAAGGGACTGCACTGGCTAATGGCCTAATTCTGTTCAAGTTTTTTTTAGCGAATTCTATACCCCTTAGAGAAACTAGATCTTGAATGATTACTTTTTTGTTTTCTTTTGTTATAGATGACTGTGAGAGATGCTTTGAACTCTGCTCTTGATGAGGAAATGTCTGCAGATTCAAGAGTCTATATTATGGGGGAAGAGGTGAGGATGTGTAGGCAAAATTGCATGTCAGATTTTATTCTATGTTATTTTTTAAAAAGATTCTCATCATCGTTATCATATCACAGGTTGGAGAATACCAAGGTGCATACAAGGTTAGAGGAGTTTAACAATATATCTTTTGTCCCACTCTCATAGTCTCATGTCTAACAACATAGTTAATATTTTTGATGGCCATAAGAATGGAATATTATTCACTTGTGTAGATTTCAAAAGGATTATTGGACAAGTATGGTCCTACGAGGGTTGTTGACACTCCTATCACAGAGGTTCTGATTTCCCGAACTTTATGACTATGTGTTTCCGTTGATTTGTGAGCTTGCAATTCTTTTGGCTTGACTATGCCAAAATGAAATCTAAAAGTGGCTTGTTATTTTCAGGCTGGTTTTGCTGGGATTGGAGTTGGTTCTGCTTATCATGGTCTGCGGCCCGTTATAGAATTTATGACCTTCAACTTCTCTATGCAGGTTAGTTATCGTAAAGTCCCGAGCCTAAAAGCTCGGTCCGCTATGCATGGCCAACCACTGGCCGTTGGGTCAACTAAGCCACCACTCCTACTTGCTTGTCCGTGTCAAGAAATATTGTTTAAATATTATATTCCTAGTTTTGGGTCTTTGATAAGAAGGCTCGAGGTGTCATAGAAAGAGGATGGGGATAGAGGAAAGAGAGTACCTGCGCCCTGGTGGTATGTGACTTCCTGTGGCAGTCTGAAAGTTCGAAGGTCTGAAATTATGTATCCTATCTGAAAAGATCCTTTTTATTTCCCAGTAGTGTACACATATGAGACGGTACTGGTTACCCCACTGGAAATAAAGTGAGAGTCACATGATGCTTTGGATACATTCAGAAGTGTGATGGTATCAACATCAACAACATATATTGACAAGAAGGCTACAAACGTGATGAACTTGCATTTGACCAAACAGAATTGGGAAAAGATTCATATAGCTGCCCCAAGTAATTAGGATTGACATAGGTTTAGACTTCAGCGACTAAGTGACATGTGTCCGGTGTTAATGTATAGGACAGAAGCCTTATATCTGGAGGCCCTGCTTCTCTTCCCCCAAAAAAAAAAACCCCCCAAAAAAAAAAAGAACACCTTAACTGTGATGGAGTAGTGGTGGTGTATGATTGCAAGTGTTGCATGTCACATATTTTACACCCTGCCGCCTTCCCACATGAAATGTATTCTTCATGAAATGTAAACTGAATGAGATGTTCATGTTTTCTTTCAGGCAATTGATCACATTATTAACTCAGCTGCAAAGTCAAACTATATGTCTGCTGGCCAAATTAATGTGCCCATTGTTTTTAGAGGACCAAATGGTGCGGCTGCTGGTGTTGGTGCCCAACACTCCCAGGTATCACTTGATGTCTCGTTAATAGCAGAGTAGGATTGTAAATGTTTACTCCTAAATTTTATGTATTGTTTATGATATAATTTTCTATATAATGTTCAAACTGGACAATGATAGCACAGACTACTTATGAAAAGTTTCATTGTTGTGCAGAAATAGGATAGTGCCATCACACATGCTTTAACGCATTGAAGTTTGAACCCTTTTCATTCTTCAAAAATCAAACAAAATACTAAAAGGAAAGCACAACAAAAGGAATTAGCATTAGTATGACTGTGGATCTGTGTTACAAGGACTCGGATGTACGAAACCGTTTGCCAAAAATCTAGAATCTTACACATATGTACGTGCCCAGCTGCAACACCCATGTACTTGTAAACACGGGTAGTTTGATGATGATGAGTACATATCTCAGTTACTTAATGTCACAGCTGGGTGGGTAGAAAAGAGGTTGTTTTTCACATTCTTGAAAATTTTATTGTTGTAGTCTTCTCAAGCTTAATCAAATATTTGATATACTGGAATGAGGATATGGCAAGTTAGTATGTGAAAATGTTTGTCCTGTCATCTCTAACAACCGAGCCAGAGGGACTGTTGATGTTGCTTGTCAATGTCATGCAGTGTTATGCGGCATGGTACGGCTCAATCCCTGGCTTGAAAGTACTGGCCCCTTATTCCTCCGAAGATGCTCGTGGACTCCTAAAAGCCGCCATCAGAGACCATGATCCTGTTGTTTTCCTAGAAAATGAGTTGTTGTGAGTGCATTGAAATATCATGTATTGCGTATAAAGCTTGTTCATACCACTCCTTAGTTGACGAGGTCTTCTGTCATACTTGTGTTTCAGGTATGGTGAGTCTTTCCCTATTTCTGACGAAGCTCTTGACTCAAGTTTTTGCCTCCCTATAGGAAAAGCTAAGGTAATTTCTTTAAAAATTTTAAAGTCTTGACCAGGAACCTTTTTGTTTGGCTGTGGTAGGAAGCTTTTTATTATTGTTTAATGGCTGTTTATGTGTTCATCCTTTGTTAACTTTGACAGATTGAAAGAGAAGGAAAGGATGTCACGATTACAGCTTTCTCTAAAATGGTGGGCTATGTTCTCAAGGTTAGTCTACACAGTTCCTCTTAACTTTTGGATGCATTGGATGCCGCAATCCAGGATTTGATGGTATTATTCTAAGAACATCACTTTGGAGGCAAGGCGGTGATAAACAAGTATTCATTGTCAATACCATGAGGCACAGTTATTAGGAATTAGATTCTGTCTACCTTATGAGTGTTGGTTTCTTCTTTACTTCCGTTATTTATAATATTCCATTTTGAGATGAGTATTAATAATCTCAAAAATTAGAATTTCTTTCTCCTGCAGATGTAACTGTGTTGTTTGCTTTTCAGGCCGCTGAATTACTTGAACAGGAAGGAATTAGCGCTGAGGTAAGCTAAGATGACGAGAAACTGATTATTTGAGTTACTTCTGCTCTTTCTGTTTAGCTACAATATGCTGGAACGTTCCCAGTTCTGAAGGAATTAATTTCCTAGTATATCTTGTCAGGTCATAAATCTACGCTCTATTAGGCCACTTGATAGAGCTGCAATCAATGCTTCAGTCAGGAAAACTAATCGGCTTATTACTGTTGAAGAAGGGTTCCCTCAGCATGGTGTTGGTGCAGAGATCTGGTATGTTTTCTGTTTCACTTCAGACAGCTCAACTGGCATTTACATGGAAAAACACATGAATACGTGTGCTGCTTTACATACACAGATGTGGTACTGATATCTGGTTGTTTCTTTTGATCAATTATTAACAAAAAATATTCAACTGTTGTCTTATATGTAGTGCGACTGTGGTTGAGGAGAGCTTTGGTTATCTTGATGCTCCAGTGGAACGAATTACTGGGGCTGATGTTCCCATGCCTTATGCTGCTAATCTCGAAAGAATGGCTGTTCCCCAGGTCAAATCTCTTCCGGATCTTATTGGTTTGATCATTAGTATAAGTCACTGTTGTGTTCTGAAAGCTACCACTCGTTTATCTTTCTTCTGAGTTATGAGCTTCCTTGAAATGGGCACTGGTCATCTAGTCATTTGATACTGACTTTTGAGATCATCTGATTAGAAATTGGATAGTTTCATACACTGATGGGTTTTATTGTAAATACTCCATAGAACAAGGAACGATTCGTTAAGTTTGTGAGTGAAGAGTGCAGTGTGAAGAGTGGCAGTGGTCCGTGAAGCTCAATCCTTTTTAATCGCTTTTTATCTTATATAATACCCTCCATTCCGATTAAAGTTTTCACATTTGGAGTCACATGTTACGGATACTATTGAGTCGTAATACCCTTAATTTTAAAAATTAAGATAATTTTGTTAATTTAAAGATTAATGTAACAATAAATTTGGAAACTCAAAATATTGTAATGCTCAAATACTTCCTGCGTTCCACTTGAGTCCTCTTTCTATATTCAAAAGTCAAAATGAGCAAATAGCAAATAGCAAATCAATATTTGTCATACATTTGTTCAATTTTAGATGAAAAAGTTTCAATAAGCAAACACTACATTAAAAATAGACAGGTACATTTATATAAACTTTTAGTCAAAGTATGATATAGTTGACTATAAAAGGTACAAGGGACTTGTTGCATAGAATGGAGGGAGTATAACTCTTTTAGTGGAGTATTTTGAAGCAGAAAATAGGATTCATTTTAGCAGAATAGAGGAAGCATAGCACACTTGTTATCTTTCTTCTCCTCTATCTATGTTTAGCTATGAACTATATGCTTAAAATTGCTAAAATTGGTGGTGCTTGGCTTGATTTTGTGGTATTCCCCTTTTTTGTTTTTGGTCCCATCATCTTTTTTTCTTCAATCATTCCAAAAAAAAAAAAACTCAAAACCCCACCCAAAAAAAGAAAAAAAAACTAAATTGCAAAGTCAGACATGGCCATTTACGTTTTCAAATGGGGCATTTGCTTACAATATTCCTTTGGTGTTTGTTGTTCAGGTAGAAGATATTGTTCGTGCTGCTAAGAGAGCATGCTACAGATCTGTGCCACTGGCTGCAGCTGCCTAATTTTTACCTTCACGGAAGGTTGAAAAACTGCAACCTGTATGGGATGTATTTTTTGAACATAGCTTTTGCCGTTGAAGTTTGTACACGTTAGTGGTTTGTTGCATGATAAAAGCACAATTGGTTGAGCCACCTGTCTATGGTGATTTTTTCCATTTTCATCGGCTTTGGGAGGATTAATTGTAAAATAACAAAGAGAACCGGACAAAGGCGGGAATTTTTCTCCCATTAGTTTTTGTTTAATAACATGAAGTCCATTGAAATGTTTGAACTTTGAAACCATCCTCATGTTTCCCAGTTGGGATTTCTGTGTTAGTAGTTTAATATTAGTATTTTAATGTATTAATGTCGTAACCTATGACCAAGCCAAGCGGATGTCCACGCTCTTTGCAGGACATGTAGAGTTCAATACTTGTAGGGTACTATTTGTTGCAGTTGAATTGCCTTTCTCTATATTCATTGCATTTGTCATGTAAGGTAGCTGGAAGAATTGATTGTTTTGCCAAAGGTGTTGTGAGCCTATGACCTGATTCTTATTCCTTATATGACTGGAATCAAATAAAATTAGATTTTTAGTTTTGGCATCTTGTTGAATGGAATTATGTCATTGCGTAGAGTAATTCACTTAAAGACCTGCAGCATATTTTGTGACGTAGACTGATTTCTAAATACGCGTACTGTGTCTGTGAATCAGATACTTCCACAACCCTGAACCGTTGTGTAAGCTATGGAACCCGCATCCAACAACTGTTGCACGAAATGAAATTTGTTAGGTCAACTTTCAGATTGTTTGGTCGCATATTTACCTTGCGGGAGTTAAGTAGTCAGATTATTTGGTCGTGCATTTACCTTTTGGGAGTTAAGTAGTCAGATTGTTTGGTTGCACATTTACCTTGTAGGGGTGGGTACTTAATAAGCGGACGTAGAAATTTAATTTTTTCAGGCGGGTAACTTGTATAAATTTGATAGAAGTGGGGGCAACTGCCCCCAGACCCCAAAGGGTGTGTCCGCCACTTGGTACTTTGTGGCCATAAATGACTTTTGGTTTTGGAGTAAAATGATACTCTATGTCAATAGATGCTCTTCAATGCAAATAATAATGTCAAAACATGCTCTCGGTTTTCAACTGTTTGCAAAAACAGTGGGTTATGAAGAAGGGTTAGAAATCTGTCCGATTACTTTATCGGCTTTGAGTTGAACTCTGTTCACCTTCAATGTTACTTTCTGGAGAGCCCAGTTGCCGATTGCCAGTGAAAACTCCGGTGACTCCTTAGTTCTCTTTTGTTGGTGGCTGGGTGGTGGTAAGAATGAATGGCGTTATTCAAGCCCATAATTGCAAATGAACAAAAACCGACTTGTTTAAGATGGTTCTTCTTGTCACAAGATAAAGCCGAGAAGACACATGAAACTATCAAAGTATCCTCGTGACAACAATAATAACGAACAAATGGGGGCGGTTTGGTAGCGGGTAGCGGCCATAAATGATTTAGAGCACAAGATTACCAAAGTCCTTTTTAGTACTCCCTCCATTCTGGAACAAAAAATGCACTATATTATTTTAAGATATTTCATTTTTAAAGGACACTTTGAAAAAAATATGTTTTTTCATCTTTATAACATTTCAAGTTTATCTTTCACATTTGATATTAACATATTGAGTATGTTCAATTTTTTTTGGTATTATGATTAACTTTAATGTTAGTTATAATCCCTCAATAATTAGATTTTTTAAACATGAGCTCTTTAAGTAAAACGGTGCAATTATTTGTAATCCTATTCGGTCATTTATCCCGACTAGGGAGGACCTATGAAGTTCTTAGTGAATAAAAAAGAATTTTTTACAACATAATGCACGTGACTCTACTAAATTTTTTTAGTAACATTTGACAAAGCAAAAAAAAAAAAAAACTAAAAAAATGTTACGTAAGACAAAAAAAGGAAAAGAAAAATAGACTCGGTCGTGTACATGCAAATAAATGAACACAAGATTTGCAGCCTTGCATACGCGTGTGGAGGGAGACTTCTATGCTAAACAATTATATTTCTTAATGGAAAAGAGCTTGTATATATACTAACCAATATATTGTTAAGTTTGATGTTCTTAAACAATTCCATTATTTATTGATTTTTTTTTCCTTTAAGCATGAAGGATCGAACCCGAGACTCACACTTTGCCTTACCACCACCTCACACTTTCGTAGTTTAGCTGACCACCCCCAGGGCCGTTCTTAAACAATTCCACTGTTAACTTTGTTGGAAAAATGAGCCATCAAGAAACTCGATAAATCATATCAATTCCATTGTCAGGGATGAAGTGGCGGCTTTGCCTCTAAAGGCCAAAGGGAGCCCTATCTCCTTCGCTATGGAAACAAAAGGCACCTATGACGAGTTCTGAGTTCACAACACTCCATGGGAGGCTCCACCTCTAAGGGTAGCTCTTTCCTCATGAAGTCCTTAGATGGAAATTCATACTTTAACCACAGTTTACGCACTAAAATTCTCCTAAATTGATTAAATACTTTTATTCTGATATCATTAATTAATAATATAAGAATAATAGCTCTTGTGAGAGCGTGTTATGCATCTTCATTAGTAAGATAAGATTATACCCTCTTACATCTTAATTTATCAATACAAATTTGATCAAAGTGATCCCGTTTTACATAAAATACGCGTGATCGTTTTATCTAGATTTTTGTTTAAATATTTTATTAGAATTCATTTAAAATCAGTTAGAATAAAATATTTATATGAATGGGTGTATCCGCGTGAGGTGGTTTATGTTGTTGTCCAAAGACCTATGCTTCACGCATCCACGAACACGCTTTCTCTTGAGAATTCTTATTCTTGTAGTCCGTTTTCTTTTTTGTTTCCATTATTGGTCAACGTCAACCACCGAATGGTAATGACTTTTGAATGACACTTTAAAAAATTAAAATGATGAATTTAGTCAATTGACCAATCCCCCGGCCCCACCCCCTGGTCCCAGGTATCCGGCCATGGCCAACCAACTGATAAGGCTTTTATTATTTAAATAAAACTTAAAAAATTGTAATTTGCTCACCCTATTATTTTCTTTTTGCAATATGACCATTTTATAATTTTTTTCTTTCTATTTCATAATTCTACTTGACAACATATAATACGTTAACCACTTCATCCAAAAAAAAAAATGGATGAACAACTTTAAAATTTTAAAGAAACCCAAAAATACCTTTCGTTCTTTCGGTCCTTCGTTTCACTTCTCTTGTTTCTTCTCATCATCATCCCCACTACTATCATCCAACACCTCATCACCGGAGCTCCCATCGTCGCCACCGCTATAGCCCCTAGGCCCCCTGCCACTATCATTCGAGTCCTTTGTAGGCAAGGGCAAAATGAGCATTCCATTTTTATCACAAGGAGCTATCCCTAGCTTCGCTTTTGATGATATAGTTGAATGGTTGTAACAAAGATTGTCATTTCCCCCAATCTTGAACACTAACAGTTTTTCGATAAACGAGCCATTAAATGGCATCACTTCGTAAAAATTGTTATGTTCAAGATTCAAGTACTTTAGTCCCTTCATTTATGTAATAAACTTGGGGATCGTGCTCTTGAAATTATTTGAGCCAAGATCGAGGTGCACTAGCTTCGGCAAGGCTGCCATTGATTCCGGCAGTGACCTAGATAACAAATTTGATGATAATGAGAGGTTTTGGAGAGATAATAGGTCGCCGACCGAAATGGGTATTTCTACGGTGAGGTGATTTGAAGAAAAAAATTAAGCTTTGAAGGTTTTCAAGGAGAGTTAATGAGGTGGGTATTTTTCCCTTAAGGTTGTTGTTAGATAAATCAATGTGGGTGAGGTTGAGATTATGCCAGTGTTTTGGGAGGGACCAGTGAGGCCAGCGTGGGAGATTGTGAGGGAATGGAGGGATTTTAGGTTGGATATGATTATGGAAGGTGCGTTGGCGTTGATTGCGACGCCGAAGACGATTAAATCGGTGAGATTTTGGAGGCGACTAAGCCAGATGTCGGTGTATTTGTTCCCTTCGTTCCTTCGCTCCATTTCTCTTACTTTACTTTTCGTCTATACTTGTGACAATGAGGAAGAAAAACCCAATTAACTTGACTTATTCAGTTTCAATATGTGCACGCAAACAACACAAAGAGCATTGATGTTTTTTTTGATCATTTACATCCAAGATAATTAACAGAAATGAGGTAAAGTGATCAAATTGTTATATGTGGCCAAATATAATGATGAAATAGAAAACAAATTTTAAAGTGATCATATTACAAAAAGTGAAAAAATATGATAACTAAATTACGATTTAACCCTTTAAATAAAGCATTAAAGTAGTATTATTTAACCCACGTGGTTGGGACATGTATAACTTCATCTTCCTTTTCAAATGAGTGAGTTTGATTTATGGTTTGCAATTTTTTTTTATAATTTATAATGGTTGAGGTAAAACAAATAAGAGAGAATCATGAGACCAACAAATGAGAAATAGGATGATAAAAATGAGATGGAAAAAATTTGAATAGAAAATCATGGCAGTGATTAATCGGGTGTGTAGTGACTTAGTCTATTGTTCTTCTCAGTAAGCCTCGATTGGCACATAAAATTGAAATTGATTCCTATATCTATATCTATATCTATATATATCTATAATTAATAATAATATTACAGAATACCTAAACGTAACACAAAAATTCTTAAACGTAATACCAAAATTCTTAAACGTAACACCATTTAAAAGGTAAAATTACTTCACTACCCCTCTCCACATTTAAACTATACTACACGCTCCATCCCTCTCCCTTCACGTAATTTTGATTACGTAACATTGTTGATTCGGTTTTCATTGTTAATTCACATGATATCGCATGTGAATTAGATTTGTTTTGATTCGGTTTATTTCTTCTTTTCAATTACGAACAAAAAACCGTTAATTTGCATTTTTTTTCGATTTCGGATAAAACAACCGCTACACACTAGCGGATGTTTTATAAAACATCCGCTAGTGTGTACCACAAGTGAGTATCTATTAAATGTTAAAAGGGGTATTTAGGTCATTTTATGCATTAAATGGTGTTACGTTTAAGGATGTTCAAATTGTGAGCCCTAATTCATCTTCAACCCTGTAATGGAGACGTATAGAGAACAATATTCATAAGAAAGAAAAAGAAGAAATGAGAAGAAGAGGAAAAATCCAGAAACTTGTATTTCTCTAATTTTCTGTGTGTATTGAACAAGGCTAACAACCGGTATAAATACCGTTACAACAGCAAGAACAAACTAGCATATGAACACTCGCTACCCTGCAACTATAGCCTATTTACACACGCTACCCCTGAACAAAACTAAGACTATAAAACAGATTCTGAGATATGACACTGCAGCCCCGGCCCTCAAGTTCCCCGTCTTTTCTTCCTGCTTTGTCTGAGACATTGCTTACGGGATCCACTAACATTGTTAACATTAACATCCCCCCTCAAGTTGCAAGAGGTAAAAATATTTTTGACTTGCAACTTGTCCAGTAAATGATAAAACTGAGGAGATGCCAAAGCCTTTGTGAAGAGATCTGCAGGCTGATCTGTTGAGACTATATATTTAGTGGAGACCAATTTCTTTTGAACCATTTCTCTGACAAGATGACAGTCAATGTCAATATGTTTTGTTCTCTCATGAAAGACAGGATTTGCTGCAATGTGAATGGCATATTGATTGTCACAGTACAAAGGAACGGGAGTGACAAAACTGAAGTTAAAGTCTTTTAGAAGAAAAATTAGCCATTTAATTTCACAACATGTATTTGCCATACTTCTGTACTCAGCTTCTGCAGAAGATCTACTAATTGTAGATTGTTTCTTACACTTCCAGGAGATGAGAGATGTACCAAGATATATACAAAATCCTGAAAGAGATCTTCTGGTGATTGGACATGCAGCCCAGTCAGAGTCACAATAAGCACTTAACTGAATTTGAGCTGAACTGGAGAAGAAAAGACCTTGTCCAGGGCAACCTTTAATGTATTTAACTAGCCTGAGGGTAGCATGCCAGTGAGCATCAAGGGGAGAAGCCATAATTGGCTCAGAACTTGCACACTATAAGCTATATCTGGTATGGAGATTGACAAATATAGAAGCCTGCCAATGAGCCTTCTGTAGGCTGCAGGATCTGCCATAGAAGATGAGGATATTGTAGCTAGCTTGTGATCCTTTTCAATAGGAATTAGAGCAGGTTTAGCATTGATCAGACCAGTGTCTTTGATGATTTCCAAGGCATACTTTCTTTGATGAAGGCAGATTCCTGTCTTGTTTCTTGCAATTTCAAGACCAAGAAAATACTTTAGATGTCCAAGGTCTTTAATGGGAAAAATAGACTTTAGATGATCTTTAATTTGAGCTATTAGTTTGTCACTAGTTCCTGTAATAAGCAAGTCATCAACATAGACAAGAATAGCCACAAATTCTGAATCAATATTAAGATAAAAGAGAGTATAATCATTTAAGGACTGTTTGAACCCAAATTGAATAAAAGTAGTAGATAGTTTTTCAAACCATTGCCTTGGGGCTTGTTTTAAGCCATAGAGTGATTTGGATAGTTTACATACCAAAGGAGAAGATATATGAGATGAAGCTGGTGAGTACCCTTGAGGCAGGTCCATATACACTTCTTCATGTAGGTCACCATGTAGGAATGCATTAGAAACATCAGTTGGAACACATGCCATTGTTTTGATGCAGCTATGGCAAGTAAAACTTTTACAGAATTCATCTTGGCCACAGGAGAGAATGTTTCAAAATAGTCATTGCCTTCAACCTGAGTAAATCCTTTAGCAACAAGTCTTGCCTTGAATCTGTTTATAGTTCCATCAGAATTATATTTTATTCTGAAAATCCACTTACATCCTACAGATTTCTTATTTTCTGGAAGATGTTGTAAAGTCCATGTATTATTGCTTTCCAAAGCCTGTAACTCATCAGATATAGCTTGACACCATAGGGGATTTTGAATGGCTTGTTGATAGGTTTTAGGTTCTTGTATAGAGGAAATATTGAAAGAAAAATTTCTGTAAGGGATGGATATGTTAGCATAAGAACAATAGTTCACAATAGGATAAGGGGTAGTATTACTTTTAGGAGATTGAACAAGAGTAGAGGGAAGACCAGTGTAATCCTTGAACTTGGCAGGAATAACTCTATGTCTTTGAGGTCTTTGAGGTATAGTAGGAATAGATTGAGGTGAAGATGGATCAATTTGAACATCTTCAGGATTTTGATCTGAATAGTCATTTTCATAAGTATCTTCAGAATGAGGATTGTTACATTCAGTCTGGACTCCAGCTTCTTCTTCTAAAATAGTATTAGTAAGATTGCTAGGAAACAAATTTCCTTGAAGGGTTTCAGTAGTATGAGGTTTACTGATTCTGAAAGGAAAAATATTTTCATAAAAGATGACATCTCTGCTAAACAAAACCTGATGTGTTTCAAGATTGTAAACTTTGTATGCTTTCTTATTATTGGGATATCCAATAAAAACACATTTTTGAGCTCTAGGAGAGAACTTATCTCTACCATTAGCAGCTGTTGAGGCATAGCAGAGGCAGCCAAAAGTTTTAATATGATTGTAACTGGGAGGGGTTCCAAACAAGACTTCAAAGGGAGTTTTAAATTTAATAACAGAACTAGGAAGTCTGTTGATTAAGTAAGTGGCTGTAAGAAGGCAGTCACCCAATTTCTTTGGAAGGTTTGCTTGGAACCTAAGAGCTCTAGCAAGTTCAAGGAGATGCCTGTGTTTCCTTTCAGCTCTACCATTTTGCTGAGGGGTATCAACACAGGTAGTTTGATGTAAAAGACCTTGAGCAAGCAGGAGTTGTCCAACTCCATCATTAAGAAATTCTGTTCCATTATCAGTTCTAAGACTTTTAATGTTAGTGTTAAACTAATTTCTTACCATATTGAGAAAATATTCCAAATTTTGACAAACTTGTGATTTAGTCTTTAAAAGAAAAGTCCAAGTAACCCTAGAAAAATCATCCACTATGGAAAGAAATGAGGTGCAGCCATCATAAGTTCTCTTCTTATAAGGGCCCCATACATCACAATGTATAAGTCCAAAAGGTTCAGTGCTATGAAAGTCACTTAAAGGAAAAGGTTGTCTAGTTTGTCTAGCTAAATGGCATATTTCACTGTAAACACTAGGCATGGGGTTAAAATGCAAATCAAGAGATGATATATGTTTCATGGATTGTAAAGGAACATGTCCAAGTCTAGTGTGCCAAAGATACATTTTATTGATAGGTTCAATTAAAGCAAAGGTATTATTAGAATTACACAGATTAACATTGAAGGAGTTCTTGTACATAGAAGTAGTCTGCTTAGGACAGTGAATTTCAAACAGAATGAGTTTGTAAAGGCCTCCTTCATATCTACCAATCTCCTTCCTTTTCTATTGAGTTTGGTCCTGAAGAAAACATGATGTGGCAGAAGAAGTTAAACAAGCATTACAGTCATTAATAAGTTTGCTCCCAGAAATTAAGTTGAACTGAAACTCTGGAGCAAAATAGACATTCTTAAGAACAATGTTGTCCGCCAATGTCACATTTCCCTTATGTGTTATAGAAGCAGTTTTTCCATTGGGTAGATCTATCATAGTATTCACAGGTGTAGGATTAGTGAGACAATCAAAACAAGTAGTAATATGGTCACTAGCACCTGTATCTATGATCCAATCATAGGTAGGAGATTTTAAACTAGTAAGAGAAATAAGTTTGGAGATATTATTATGAATACCTGACATATGATCTTCAGGAGTGTCTAAGAGCACAGAAGCAGAAGTAACATTCCTGTTGTTGTTGAGCATGATCATTAATTGTTGAAGCTGTCCAGGTGTGAAGTGATTGGTTACTTCAGTGGTTTCAGTCTTCTCCTTGACAGGTTGATGAGTGACAACAGTGTTGATTCCAGGATTTATCTTAGGTTTTGCTTTGTTTCTTGGCATTCTTGACAGATCAGGCTTGGTGCCAAACCACTGATGCCATTTAGGGTAACCATGGAGAAAGAAGCATTTATATTTGGTGTGGGTATCACCATGGCAATAATCACAAAAAAACTTTCCCTTAGCAGTGTTATTTTGTGATCCCCCTATGGTTTTACCTTTGTTAGATCTGTTGTTATTGATTTTTCCCATGAGAGCAGATGATGTATTTTCAAGATTTATGCCAGTGCATTGTTGTCTTTGACTCTCTTCTTGAATCAACATAGAGACAGCTTTAGCAACTGAAGGAAGGGGATGCATTCTAAGAATCTGTCCCCTTACATCTGCATAGTTTTCTAAGAGCCCCATTAAAAATTGTGTCAACTTAGTGACATGGTCATAATCATCTTGAACAGCAATGGCTCCACATGTGCAGTTGCAGATACATTTAGGTTTCTGAAGAAGATTTGTAAGTTCATCCCATAATCCCCTAAACTTTGTAAAGTAAGCATTGATATTAAGATTTCCTTGGGTGCACAACATAATACTCTTTTGTATTTGAAAAATTTTGGGGGCATTACTCAAGGAGAATCTTGTAATAATGTCATCCCAGATCTCACTAGTTGTGGTAAAATAGACTATACTCTGACGAATTTCAGAGTTGACAGAATTAAGAAGCCAAGAAACCACCATACTGTTGCATCCTTCCCAGGAACTTATGTACTTGGATGGGGGAATTGGTTTCTTGTGCAGGCCATTAATCATACCTAGTTTATTTTTGGCAGATAAGGCAGTAGTAACAGCAATTTTCCATTGATTAAAATTTGTGTTTGAAAGAGTTTCAGACACAAGGATCATTCGTGGATGATCATTGGGATGCAAGTAGAGAGGATGACTGGAAGTTAACTGGAGAGAGGATTCATGAAGATCATAAGCATCCACAAAATCATTGTTGATGCTGGTGCTGCCTTTAATGGGGTCAACAGTGGTATTATCAATGGTGGTATTTTTATCCTTAAGATCTTCAGATGTGATTTCAGACATTATGAACAATCGAAGGAAAGACAACTAAAGAAAGAGGGGAAGAAAGAAATAAAATCACAAGTGAAGAAAGAGAAGATGTTAGGGAGAATGAATGATTACCAATTTGGTGATCATCCACAGATTGTGTTCATCCACAGATTTCCTTGAAGAATCGATGATGACTTGGCTCTGATACCATGTTCAAATTGTGAGCCCTAATTCATCTTCAACCCTGTAATGGAGACGTATGGAGAACAATATTCATAAGAAAGAAAAAGAAGAAATGAGAAGAAGAGGAAAAATCCAGAAACTTGTATTTCTCTAATTTTCTGTGTGTATTGAACAAGGCTAACAACCAGTATAAATACCGTTACAACAGCAGGAACAAACTAGCATATGAACACTCGCTACCCTGCATCTATAGCCTATTTACACACGCTACCCCTGAACAAAACTAAGACTATAAAACAGATTCTGAGATATGACACTGCAGCCCCTCAAGTTCCCTGTCTTTTCTTCCTGCTTTGTCTGAGACATTGCTTACGGGATCCACTAACATTGTTAACATTAACAAAGGATTTAGGTGTTACGTTTAGGGTCACTCATATTAATTACATTATATAGTTCTTTCCGTATTATATTTCTTTTAAATATAAGTTTTTTTTTGTACCTTACTCAAAATATAATCCAAATTGTATCTCTCTTTATAAATATGTGATTCAATAAATGAGAAAGGCATACCATTATTTATAAACTTTATTAATTTCTATAACTCTAACATGAACATATAAACTAATTAAACTTTATAAAACAAAAATAATAAATTAAAAAGAAAGAAAGAAAGTGAAATAGCGCACAAGACAAATAAACTCGTTGGTGTTTTACTCACGACAATTATTATGTATTTGTTTTTAAATTAAATATTATATAAAGCACATTAAATATATTACAAATCTTATATTTTAGATGTCAAAAAATAAGTAAATAGATATGAAAGGATTGAAATCGAGGGATTAACCCTCGGCATGAAAAGGACCCGACCCTCGGCATAAAGAGGGTCCCACCTGCAGGACCACACGTTGCGAGGACAGGACCACTCACCCCCAAGATAAATCACTCTAGCCTCGGCATCACGACCCTCGGCACTACGGCGAGCCTAGCCACGACTGACCTGACAGATCACGGGCTCCCTCGGCCCCGCCACCAAATCAGTCTTCATAAATCCTCAACCTCGACGAATAACAAAAGCTTTCGTCACAGAAACCACTCGGCCTCGGCCTCAGATCAATCATTCACCCCGACAAACCATTTCCCTAGGCCCGAGAAAACCGCTGCATGCCAATACCAACTCTCTGACAAATGCACAGTTCACTCATTCCTGACTAAGCCCTCAACGCATTTAATAACGACCGCTTTATGCTCCCCAATAACAAACTGCCACGTCGCCATCAACTTCAGGTATAAATATGAGAGCCCATATTCAGGGCAAGGCAAGTAATTTCAGCGATAATATAACTCTCTTATCACAGCTCCCTATCAAACAATTATCACGGCTCATTTATTACCAAAACTCTACCGGAAAACTGATTCATACGCCGGAGGGTTATAGTCGGGCCAACCCGACACCTTAACGGTGTTTATTGTTTATATTGTGCAGATTAACCGCTGGACGAACAAGAAGCTGCCACCTCATCCTCGCTCACACGTGGACGTCAAGACAAGATCACCACACATTTTGCGTGATCAGTTTGGTTCCATTGCCGGGAAACGACTTTTCCCAGACAATGGCCCACGCACGAGAAAGGATGGTAAAATCCAAAAAGCAAGCCTCAAAGAACGTAACCCCCGCTGCATCCACCCACCCAGAAAAGGAGCAGGCCGAGCACAGCACGATGAGGGACGCAGGGGAGAACTCCGGCGCCTCGCTACCCGAGGTGTCGGCCAGGGACCAAAGAAGGATCGCCCTGCACAAACGGCTCTCGAACAAAAACAAAGACACTAACGCCGACCTCCGAGAGGTCGAGTCTTCGAGGGCCAACAAAGAGGAACCGCGTGGTAAAACAAATAGACCAACGGCTCAAGAAGAGGCCGAACAGGAGTATGCGTATTGGGAGCACCAAAAGACCTTGTGCACGAAAAATACAGAAGCCGAGACTAAGATGCACGAGCTAAGACAAAGCCCTGCCCCGAACCCGAGCCCATAATCAACGCAAAGCACCCCAAGAGATCCAACTCTGTTTGGCAAAGGGTGGAAACTACAAAAGCCAAAAAGGCAAAGTTTACCACCAATGTCAAATCGAGACTGGGAAAAGGGTGGTCGGCGAGGATCCAGACGAGTGTTCATTCTCGCTCGATTCCCCGCCGAGACGGATAATTGTCAAGCCCATAGCGAGGAAGGGGAGTCTCGGCCCCGCGCTAGTCCTCGAACAAAGCCCCTCAAGGTCTCGGATCCGCCTCACCAAATTGCAAAGGAGGCTCGCTTGGGGTCCCCCGTGAGAAATATGATCGAGGAAGAGCCCGAGGTACCACACAGTAAAAAGTGGGTTAATCGCATCCCCACGCAAGCCGCTGGCAGACAGGCGAAAGGCCGATGACAAAGCCGAGATTAGGCATGGATGGAAAATTGGAAGCTCTGCAGAGCTCGGGGTTAACTCGGTCCTCAAGAAAATTGGGGGCCATTTATTAAGCAAATAAGAGAGTGGAAGTTCCTTCGAAAGTAAAGATTCCACACTTTGAGGATTACACTGTAACACGACGCCTCGACCACGTGTCGTGGTTCGAGTTGAAAATGATCATCGTGAACTGCATCGACGACATATGGTGCTTGGTGTTCGCCGGGACCCTCAAGAAGCGTGCTCAACAGGTACAACGGGTTAGCACCCGACTCTATCACCCGTTGGGATGACTTTGCGGGGCATTTTTGAAAAAGTTCGCTTCTGGCAGTGCTCTCCCAAAAAGCGAGACATTGCACGTGAAACAAGAGGTCGGGCGAAATGCATCGGGCGCACATGGCACGCTTTTAAAGAAGTCCCGACCAAATCCTATATTCCCGACACATCCGTGAGGATGTGTTTTGAGCGTGCCCGGTACGAGGGAATTGCCGAACGAGCTCCTCATGCGACCAAAGGACACAATCGGGCGAGATGTTCTGCATGATACCAAAGGTGGCCCTCAGTTGATCTGGGAGCAACCCCCCACCACAACAAATTCACAAGCGGCCACGCCCCTTCCTGACTGACGCCGCAAATAAAGGAAAAGAGCAGGGAAAGCTCTACAGAGGACGCCAACTCTGGGCGAAAAGAAGGGAGGAGGAAAGAGGCGCCGATTCACCGGGCGAGATTGGGGGCCAAGACAGAATTCAACCGGAAGATACTCACCCCTCAATGAATCTCTGACACATAACGGACGTTCCGCAGAGAAAACAAGATACGCCCACCACTCCCTACGAGGTCACCTCGCGTGAGGCGAAATCAAATAAAAGATGCAGCCTTCCAACGAGATTGGCCATATTACTGAGGAGTGCATACGCCTCAAAAAGAGAAATACAGAGGGTGATAAACGAGGGAGATAAGGTTTGTGGGCAAAGAGAGTTCATTCGCGCCTCGATCGGTGGGCTCCGGGGCGAAAGCATGCCGACAACCCGCCAAGGGTAAATACCATCCTGGAAAAACCTGCAGTATCACACAATGAAGAATGCCATCAACCGGCTCACGCCCTGGCGGAAAACATCATGGACTGGGATGGTTGAGAACTAAATGGTATTCGTGGACACCGAAGTGGGCGGTCAACGATATGTTGGCCAAAACCCGTTAACTCTCGCAAATCGAGATTCACAAATGCCTCTAGTTAAACGGGTCTTGATAGATACAGGGCGGGAAGAGATGGATGTATTATAAGTGCTTTTCCGCACTAGTGGCTTCTGGGCGATACCCACCTTATTTGCCGAGTCCAACCTGAGGGTTTACGTGCCACAAGTGTCACGCCAAAGGAACAGATGACTCATAGTCACGGGCGAGGGGATACCACCAAGCGAGGAAGTCATTTTCCTCCTCCTTGATCTCCTCTCCGCATAACGCCATCCTACAAGCACCTTCCCAAAGCCAAATTCGAATGGTGGCAT
>CM028382.1:65425908-65475256 GCA_013146195.2 Codonopsis lanceolata | reverse complement strand
GCTCATCTTTAGTAATGGTAATGTTGATTTTCGTATCTCCTTAGCAGGAGTTGATGAGCCCGACAAGGGGCCTTTGTAGACGGATCGCTGCCACATAAGTAATGTGAAGATGATAATGCCGTAGCTGGTGAGAGTCCTCCTCAAATGGTTTCGAGATTAAGCCGCTGGCCGTGAAGTTTTCATGCGCTCCATTCTTAAACATAAGAGATTTGTCCAGCAGATGACTAGAACAGTAGACATCCAAGGGAAAGACATTCCTCAACATTTTGCCTCGAGGTTCCCTCTGAGTATTGTTCCCCTCATTGCTTCCTGTGCTTTGTTAGCCGCAAAGAATGTATATTTTCAATGTCTCCGCCATAGTGAACACCAATGATTTTGGATATCACCCTGGGCAGTATAGAGAAGGGATGTCCACGAATCCATCCCACGACTAACGGGAGTCTCGTGGATTTATCTCCATGCGTTGGTAGAATTCCTCGCCGAAGATTGTCAGTAGTTTGTCGTGGAGACGTAAGAGGGGTAGAATCCTGCACTGCTCATGTCGACGCACATCTTAGCCTCGACGAATGTCCAAACAGCTGTGTCAATCGCACATGCCCGTGTACGCTGGGTCCAACTCCATAATAATGTCGTGAGGAGGAGGATGGTAGAAACCCTGTGGAGGTTGACTAAGGGTCAAGATGAATGACGCCCGGTCAAATGCTTTCTCTGCAGTATTCGACTTTGCAGATGATTTCACCTACAAAAGTCATTTTCAGGAATTAGGCCTTTTCCCGAAACATAACAAACAACCAAAGATTTCATTTTTAAGAAATAAAATAAATTTTCAGATTGAAAAATTTGAAACCCTTGAATGTTTGAACAGCTTAAAAAGAGAAACATAAATGTATAATCCTCGAAGAAAAGTATTTAAAGTACATAGAAAACTGTTGGTTTCAAAGTATAACAACAATGGAGGAAACCGTCAAGATACGCAAAGCGCCTTTTTGGATTCCTTAACAATGTGAGTCAAAAGAAGAAATAATAAGCATAAATCAAAAGATAGTAAATTGATGAGTAATGAAACGCTTACCATCGTTGCTGTAAGTAAGAAGAAGCAGAGAATAATCAGAGAGAGAAAGTAGTTGCAGAGAAGAATGAAGGGTTTGAGTAGAGAGAGAAAATCTGAGAGAGAGGGTTTGTGAAAGTTTTGAAAAAGGCGGTTCATAATCTACTTAAAGAACGAGAAAAGTTCTTTTTACCGAAAATACCTTAGATGATTGACATGTGTCTTTCAATAGGCTTTTAACTTTTAGATGTTTTCAAAAAAGTGGTACAAAGTGACTTCTAAACCCCTTAGCTTTTTAGAAAAAACCTTTTACCCTTAATAAACTTATAATTTGAGATACTAACCTGGAATTTGACGTAGTTGAGCAATATCATTTAACACAGTTAGTAACAATTAAGTCTGCTGGTATGAAAGAAAACTTTGTAAATTTAAGAATTAAATTTTAAGCTATAGGATCAATCATACTAAGATTTCTCCTTAAATAAACAAACCTAGTAGCATCCAGTGGCTTGGTGAGAATATCAGCCAATTGATGTTCTGTTGGAACGTATTCCAAACTGATGTTACCTTTTTCCACATGATCTTTGAGGAAATGATAACGTATATCAATGTGCTTTGTCTTTGAGTGTATCACTGGATTCTTTGAGACTGAAATTACAGAAGTGTTGTCACACATAATGATACAATTTGTAGTCTTGATGTTGTAATCCACGAGTTGCTGCTTCATCCAAAGTAGTTGAGAGCAATAGCTGCTGGCAGCAATGTATTCTGCCTCAGTGGTTGAGTTTGCAACTGATCCTTGCTTCTTGCATGACCATGAGACAAGTCTATTTCCAAAAAATTGACAGGTCCCATTGGTGCTTCTTCTGCTAACTTTGCAGGCTGCATAGTCTGCATCTGAGTACCCAACTAGATCGAAATTGTTCCGTTTTGAATACTAGATACCCAGATTTGTAGTGATTGAAACATATCTAATGATACGTTTTGCAGCAAGCAAATGTGATTCCTTTGGATCTGCTTGAAATCTAGCACAAACACAAACAACAAACATTATATCAGGTTTATTGGCAGTAAGGTAAAGAAGTGAACCTATGATTCCTCGATACTTGGTCACATTCTCTTGCTTTCCCTTTTCATCTTTGTCAAGATGGCAGTCGGTAGACATTGGAGTCTCGAATCCTTTAGCTGAATCAATACCAAATTTCTTGATAAGTTCCTTTGCATATTTGGTTTGGCTAATGAAGATCCCGTCTGAAGTCTGTTGAATCTGAAGTCCTAGAAAGTAGGTGAGCTCTCCCATCATGCTCATCTCGAACTTGATTTGCATTAGCGTCTCGAATCTCTTGCACATGTTTTGATTTGTAGATCCAAAGATGATGTCGTCCACATAGATTTGTACCAGAAGAGAATGACCTTTGTGCCTGAGGATGAATAGAGTTGTGTCAATTCTTCCTCTTACGAATCCTTGTTCAATTAAGAATTTGGATAGGGTTTCGTACCAAACTCTGGGAGTTTGTTTGACGCCATAGAGTGCTTTCTTGAGTTGATATACTTGATCCTGCTTGTCTTGGATGACAAAACCTGAAGGTTGTTCAACATATACCGTTCCCTAAAGATCACCATTGAGAGAGGCACTCTTTACATCCATCTGCTATACTTTGAAGTCCATGAACGACGCATATGCTAGAAAGAGTCTGATGGCCTCTAATTTGGCAACATGAGCAAATGTTTCATTGTAGTCAATTCCTTCTTCCCCGTGCAGCCTTGAGCAACCGCCTAGCTTGCTTCTGTGACATTTCCATCTTCATCTCTCTTGTTTTTGAATACCCACTTGGTGCCTATGACTGGATGGCCAGTAGGTCTTTGAACTAAGCTCCACACTTTGCATCTTTCAAATTGGTTTAGCTCCTCTTGCATAGCCTCAATCCAGTAATGGTCTTTGATAGCTTCATCAATCTTCTTTGGCTCGAGTTCAGATACGAATGCGAAGGCAAACATAGTCTAATTTCGAGCGCTACTTCTCATTCGAACTCCTGAGTTGAGATCACCAATTATTTGAGAGATGGGGTGATCTCTTGTTTCAATAATAGCTGGATGAAGATCACTTCTGGTAAGTTCTTCCCTTAACGAATCTAGAGAAGGTAGAGAAGGGAATTCACCAAAATCGGGTTCAGAAGAGATAGAATCTTCGAAACCTTCATTTTCTGGTGGACAAGAAGGGCGAGTGATCTGCAAAGGTGTTTGGGGGTAGAATAGAGAGATACGTTCAGGGTCACCAGAAGGGTTGGAAGAGGTACCAGCAGAGTTGAAGTCTGCTGGTGTTTGATTAGCAGAACTAGATGGGTCTGCAGTTGGAGGAGTCTGAGGTGATGTAGAAGTAGAAGCTCTATTTGTACCTGTCTCAACATCATCAGAATCATAAGTAACATTTGGAGCCTTTCGAGGCTCTAATAAATCATATTCATCAAATGTAACATGCACATATTCTATAATTTTCAAAGAAGTTTTGTTGAATATGTGAAATGCTTTTGAATGATTGGAATAGCCCAGAAAAATTCCTTCGTCTGATTTTGAATCAAATTTACCTCTATATTCTCTTCCATTGTATAGAACAAAACATTTACAGCCGAAGATTTTGAAAAATCCAATATTTGGAGCTCTTCCTCTCCATATTTCATGTGGAGTTTTATTATGAAATTTATTTACCAGGGATCGATTTTGGGTAAAACAGGCAGATTTAACAGCTTCTGCCTAGAAGAATTTTGGAAGTCTAGCTTCTACCAGCATAGTTCTTGCTACTTCAATGAGTGCTCTATTCTTCCGTTCAGCTACACCCTTTTTTGTTGAGGAGTTCCGGTAGCAGAGAAGTTGTGGCCGATCCCGTGGTCATCACAATATTTTTCAACACCGTTGTTCTTGAATTCGGTGCCGTTGTCTGATCTGATGTCACTTATGTCTTCAAGCTTTTGACTTTGAAGTCTTCTGAAAAAAGCGGTGACTAGATCATATGTCTCATCTTTTGAAGTCATTGTCTTGATCCATGTGAATCTAGAGTAGTCATCCTCAACTACTACAAGTGTATAATTGTCTCCGAAAATACTGACTATAGTGATTGGTCCAAAGAGATCCATGTGCAGAAGTTGAAGAGGTCTGGAGGTTGACATAACTGACTTGCTCTTGAAGGAAGACTTGGAGAGTTTTCCTAACTGGCAAGTTTTGCAACTTCTGTAGTGGTCGGCAGACACCGTAGACCTTTGACAAGCCCATCTTTAGAAAGCTTGGAGAGGTACTTGAAGTTGAGGTGACTGAGACGCTTGTGCCAAAGCCAACAGTTGTCACGAATGTTGTTTGCAACTAAGAAAAGGCTGGACGATCTCCCTAGAAGGTTTAAGTCCACGACATAGACGTTTCCTTGTCTATTGCCGGTTAGTAATGTTTAGGGGTGTAAGTGGTTCGGTTTGGTTTAGTTTATGTCAAAACCATAAACCGAACTGCCTCCTAGTGGTTCCAAAAATCTCAAAACGAACCGAACCGAGTAAGACTTGGAACCGAACCGAACCGAATCACTCGGTTTGGTTTGGTTTGGTTCGGTTTTGTGGTTTATATAAATTATTTTTAATGATAGAAACCAACATTGAAAATAACAATAAAAATAATATTTTAATTTGGAATTAATGTCAAAATTGAGAAATAAGCTACTAACAACAAATTATCATAAATAAAACAAGACATTCTAAAATAAACACAAACAATAGAAAAAATAATAGTTTTCCAACAATAAAGATTTTGTTTGGTTTAGTATCCGTCTTTATATATATATATATATATATATATATATATATATATATATATATATATATATATATATATATATATATATATATATAATG
This sequence comes from Codonopsis lanceolata, assembly GCA_013146195.2. Taxonomy (NCBI): domain Eukaryota; kingdom Viridiplantae; phylum Streptophyta; class Magnoliopsida; order Asterales; family Campanulaceae; genus Codonopsis; species Codonopsis lanceolata. The sequence goes on along the minus strand of CM028382.1, from coordinate 65,470,318 downwards.
AATAATGAATAAATCAAAGGTTCAAAATAGTTAATATATGTAATATAATATATATTATATAATAAAAAAATAAAAATATATAGCGTGGTTTGGTTTGGTTCGGTTTGGTTTGATTCGATACCAAAAACCGTGAACCGAAACGAACCGCGTGATTTCCCAATTTTTGAAACCGAAACCGAACCGTCTTCAACCAAAACCGAACCAAACCGACTGGTTTGGTTTGGTTTGGTTCGGTTTCGTGGTTCGGTGGTTTCGATTTACACCCCTAGTAATGTTGAGCAGGATTCACAATCTTTGATGAGACATTGGTTGGAGGAGAATTGATAGATACCTTTGTCGCAGAATTGAGATATGCTCAGAAGATTATGCTTTAGGCCATTTACTAGAGAAACTTCGTTGATGGAGAGACTTCCTCTAGTGATTGAGCCATACCCAATTGTTTTCCCTTTTGAATTGTCGCCGAAAATCACCGTAGGACCTTTAGCTTCAGCTATATCTGAGAGTAAACTTCTGTTTCCTGTCATGTGCCTTGAGCAGCCACTGTCGAGGTACCAGATGTACTTGACTTCTGAATCTATAGCCATGAAGCAGACCTGAAAAAGTCAAAGGAATAAGGTCCCCTTTATTTTCTTTTGGGTCCTGAGGATTAGCAACCTTTTGGGACCCATACCTGCCTAACCTTGAGAGAACTACGTCTCTTAGATTTTGGTGTGAACCTTAGCAAGCATTCTGGGGCCAGATGGCCTAAACAATTGCAAGAATAACATAGATGAAAGTTCCTTGGAGGACAGTGATTAGTTTTAGCTGTAGAGTGCTTGTGACTTTCCTTATTCCCAACAGTAGTCTTGTGTTTAGCTAACTTGTTGACAATAGGCTTAATTGGCTTCTGTTAAATCTTCCTTGATTTGTTATCAGCAGACTTAGCCTTGGCTGGTCTGTCGTTAACTGTTTTAGGAGGATTCGGCAGAATTCCTTTAAGTCTATTGTCATTTAACTTGGGTTCCTTAGTCATTTCATAGACAAACTTGATGGGTACTAGTAGAGATTTCGTAGGTCTACCGCCAGCAGACTTTGCTAGCAGAGTTGCTGTCGGCAGACTTTGATTTCTCTACCGTTCCTTTTACAAGCTTCTCATTAGAAGCAATATCTTTCACTACTAGAAAATTGCTTTTACGTGATGGCCGAAAGCAATCGCCAAAACTAAAAAACCATCGCCTCAGACTATATGCTATGGTCAAAACAATCACTAGTTTCATCGCGTAAAGCCTTGTCGCTGAAACTTTAAGTGATGGTAAAAGTTGTTGCATTATCTCATAGATTTTAGGTGATGGCATAAACAATCACCTAACATGAAAAATAATATTTATTTTTTTAATTCATAAAAATACAAAGTCATCGCATAATACATGAAAAGATGATTGTTAAACCATCACCTTAGTACTAAATAAGTGATTGCTAAAACAATCGTCTTCACAATAGACGATGGCTTATTCAATCACTTTAGAGAGCGTTAGGCGATTGGTATTTCCATCACGTTATCTTGGAATACGCGATTGTTTTAACCATTTCTCTAGTGAGCCATAAGTGATTGCTTTGGCCATCACATTATTTAGGAATACGCGATTGTTTTAACCATCGTTTTATCTGAGGTTACACGATTGCATTGATCATCGCTTTATCTCTGTATGCGCGATTGCTTTTATAATCACTTTATTGTGGAATACGTGATTGTTTTTCCCATTACTTTTTCTCCAAATATGTGATTGCTTTGGTCATCACTTTATATTGAAGTACGCGATTGCATTAACCATCACTTTATTGCTATATGTGACATCACATCATTACTTATACGTGATTGTTATTGCCATCGCATTAGCTTTTATTAAGCGATGGCTTCTGCAATCTAATACCCTATAAAATATGATAGCATTTACCATCACTTTAACACAATTTATTTTTCCCTACCTAGCTCGATATCATCATTTTCATAAATTTGTACATTTATATACTAAAAACATACAAAATATTTCAAATCAAACGACTCATAATATTTCATACGAAAGAATTATGTCATATAACCTCATCTAGCAAAATATGTTATCCAATAAGTCAACATCAAAGTACTCATAACTACTCTTAATAATCTAATTTTTTTTTTTGCTTAAAATCCAACATTACGCATCAAGTAGTACATGATTTAATCAGGAGAAAATAACTCAGAAAAATCAATCATCATTAGACTCGGATTCATCACCATTATCTTCAGTGTCAAAATCATCACAACCACGAGAAGACGAAGGACCATTTGGACCATCCGGAACACCTGAAGCTGCATCAACTGAAGCACCATCATTTGTAGGAGGCATAAGAGGGGGACGAACAGTGAAATGAGGAGGAGCTGGTATGCCGAACTTCTCAGAAATGTCTTGCATATATCGAGACATCTCTGAAATATAACTACCTTGCTCCGAAATTTACCTTGCTCCGAAATATAACTACTCTGGCTACTCACAATTTTGTACAATTTCGCTTTGTCTTTTTCCAACCTCTCAAGTTTCTTCGAATGCTCTTGAGATGCAATGTGTTTGTCGTAGTCTTTTGAGATACCTGTTTTACTCCACCTTTCGCCAGGTCGTCCAATGAGCCTACCCCTCGTCACACCCCCAACACATTCCTGCCAAATCTCTAAACCAGGATCCTCAATTCCCATCACGCTTTCATCAGGGGCTAATCCATGTTTTTCGCGTAATTTATTTGCATATTCATCCTAACAAAATAAAACACATGTAATTAATATGTGTATGCTCAAGAGAAACAAAAACATGACATGACATCAACATAAACAATAAACAAACCCATACCTAAGCAAGCACATTTGAACGGTTTCTTTTGACTCATAATTAAGAAATTCACATTTATTTGATGGGCAACGAATCATTCCATCTGCAACACACTCTCGATGGGAAAAAGCGAATTCAAGAAATTCCTTAACTCCTCTCAAATATTCTTTGGCATGTTTTGATTTCTTCCCAATATCCCTGTACATCCAACTCCGATTCGCTGACATGAATCCTAGTTTACAATGTATCAACCAAATCAAATCAATCAACAAGCCTACTAAGAAACAAAACTTTTGATATCTATACAAACAAAAAAGAGTACAAAATAAGAATATTTTGGTTGCTTAACCTACAAGCTTAAGCTAACATATCTTAGCTCTTTTCTGATGTAACATAAATAAGAATATTTTGTTTACTTTTGCGCAATGTACCCTAGTCGAACACAGACATTTGGACAAGGCTATGGGTTATGGTTCAGACCCTTCTCACTAGATCTTCTAATAGTGAGCACATCTAATAGCTTAATCTTGTCAGAAATTTGGTTCTAAACAAGGAATGTGCACATTTCTAATAGTGTGCACATTTTGAACATTCCATTCACCATGAATGCCAGGATCAATATATTTACGTATACCATATATGTTGTCATATCTTTGCATCTCATGTCTAATTTTTTTCCAGGATCTATTCATTTAAAAGTAGTTTGTTTGATCTTTCAATCACTTGGATTAATTAATTACACTTTCCTTCAATTACCTAATCTTTTTAGCACCAGTTAGTGCCTTCTATAACCAATCATGGCTGTTGTACTGATTACTCCTATATTGATATAGTGATGTGAATGCGGAAGCTCGAAAACAACAAATCTGCCCAACTATGTTGGACCAGCTCTTGGCTGAATTAACCTCACCAAAACAGTCCCAAAAACCCGCCAATAGCCTTCTAAAAATCTGTGCAATTATTTAAATGCGTCTCCCTTACCAGTTAACCAAAAACCCAACCTTGTTGAACAATTAAACCAAGCTAAAATCTGTTCCAGCACTTTTAATTTAATACTCCTAAAATTCAGCCACAAAAACTGCCCAAACTACAGGACTAGGCTGTCCAAACACGACTCCGAAACAGCCCCGCAACAGCCCACACAACACACACACACACGGCTATTGGTTCCCAAAGAACTCCTGTGGCCGACACCAAACTTCGTAAGAACAGTGCAGTATAGGAGAAGAAAATGCGGCAGGTACCTATCTGAATTGAGACGAATGAGGACGATCTAACTAATATCACATATCTGACTTATGCCTATTAAAATAGATTGACAATTAAACCAACCACTTGATTTCTAATCAATCAATGGTTATGAACATATGATAAAAACAACTACAGATTTAACAAAAGCTAAAGATCAAAGTGAGAACACAAAAGCTCAAACATAAACTCTCTATAATTGGGAAAAAAAAACCATAGTAGCAAGATCTGAACAAATAAAAACAATATATTTTCACAAATTTATTACTTATGATGCTAATTTGGAGGAATCAAATAAGTAAATTAAAAATAACAATAAGCTATGCATTTCATGAATCAACATTAGCATTAAGTTATTTGAGATATCCTCTGTTTCTCAAATTACTGGAAGCAGCAGAGCAAGAATTTGGATTACAAAGATATGTATTTATTAATTCTCTCTTGACAGATGTTAGTGGCAATGGGCATTCATCAACTTAACTTTTTCACATTCTTTACATATCCTGCTTTAGTTATTTTGAAGCTTGACTACCAAGTTTAATGAAAGGAAGAGAAACCCCATCAAATGTCTTAAACATTCAGTAAGATTTAAGCATATAATGCTTACTTGCCCAACATACAAGGGTAGACTCAGCATTCAACAGTATTCATGAGACAAAAAAGATATTTCCCTGTATTATTTTTAAGACTACATACTATTGTAACTAGAGCCACCAGTGAGAATATCTTGAAGTGAAATGTTTCCAATATCCTTCCTAATAAATGAAGGACCGGCTTCTTTTAGAGTATCTTCTGTTAGAGTTGTTGTCACGGCTATGCATCTCATATTTGCAGCTTCAGCAGCCTGCACTCCAGCCAATGCGTCTTCAATTACAATACACTCACTTGGAGGCACATTCAGAATTTCTGATGCAACAATGAATATGTCCGGAGCAGGCTTCAAGTTTTCAAAAGCATCAGCAGAGACAATAGCATCAAACATTGACAAAGGTAAACCAGCAGCGGCTAAATTAGCATCAACCTTGATTCGGTCAGCACTAGATGCAACAGCCACCTTCAGGCCCCTATTTTTACACTGAGTAATAAGTTCAAGGGCACCAGGGAATCCTATTCCTGAATTTGGTTTCACATACTTTTCCAGATATATCTCGAAAAACCGCTTCTTGGCTGTCTCAGGATCGAATTCCTTAACGTCCTTTACAGAAGCAACACCCCCAAGAAACTTCGCTTCACCAGTGCCCATGAAAGGGATAAAGTCGTCAACGATGACTTGAACGCCCATTTCAGCAAACACGTCGACGGCGGCCAATCTCGACAGAGTTTCGCTGTTGCAAAGCACTCCGTCCATATCAAATAAAATGGCAGACACTTTGCCCCACTCGGATTCTGTGCCACTCGATACATTCATTCCCTCCAGACTTTGTTGTGCACGCCTCACAGCGTTTCTGGGCGAGAGAATATTACAGTTATATTCCCTTTAGGCGTCCGCCATTGATGCAACTTATCAAATGATTTAGAGCAACGAAAGACGTTCGTGAGCTTCGATTGAGAGGAAGACAGTGTGCGAGGTAACAGTCTCAACGCCATTCCTCTCTCTTTCTCTCTCTTTGGAATTGGAAAAGTTTCTCTCACCTTACCCCAACCATTGCTGGCTAACGTTTTGTATCAGATTATAATGGAGGTCCAGCCCGTGTCTTTCTCCCCAAACAGCCCCAAATTAATTTCCCATTCAGCTTTGTCTGGGCTAAAATTGCCTAGCCTTTTTTCCTCAATTGGAATGCCTCCTCTCTCAAACATATTGACTGCCCAATACGTTTCAGATACATAGTAATTTAGTAAATCCTTTCTTCATGGTTGGCATAATTCTTTTTATTAGCAATCGCTACAGTTTTACACTCTGTCTTACTTCAGATTACTATGTTTTACTTACTGATTTTGCTTATGGGACTATGTGAAGCAAAGAATAGGTTTAGCAGTTATATTACAAAAATTGTGCTTGATGAAAGTTCCCATCCTTGTCTCGAATCTTTTTAGACATTCTACATATATACTTTTTAGACATTCTCACCTTTTTAGAATTCCTTTTTAGACATTCTCACATATCCTTTTGAATAATTACCGATGTTCAAACCTTTCAATCTCCTCGTCCCATAACCTTTCAATCCCACGCCATTACTAGAAGGCAATCATTTGCATGTTTATGTTAACTCTATAGTAGCTTGAAATGTCCTATTTGCTTGTATTATCGGTTTTTGTTGCGACTCAATTACTTAATATTACTTAATATTGAATTTTTGAATTAGAGATCTTACAATGCAGGGAAAGCAATGAAACATGATGCTACTTTCCATATGTGTTACGTTATTTCTTTATTTGATTATGAGCTATTTTTTATTCTTTAGGTCGGGCTTTAGTCATGGGATACGATGACATGGGGTAAGTAGTTCCTACTTCCTATAATCCATGTGATAGTGATGGATTCTGTCTTATTGACCATCTGTTTTCACTCTTACGACTTGTTCTTCTATAAACTTATGGTTGCTGAAGTGGTTGAATAACAAGTACGCATATATAGGAAAACAATGGTCATCCTAAAATTTCTACTGCTTTTTATGAACCACTAGACAGTAGACTTGATATATAGGCTACAGGGCTTTTAAGTACATTTGGCCGATGGTTTACAACCCCTTGGTTTTTTGCCAACTGAAATTATTGAGATTTCATGTGGCAAAACTGAAAGAACCATGCACAGAGGTTTCTTTGTTTGTCTGTATAACCAAGCACAACTCTGTTACTTGTATGCCTAAAGAGTTGATGTTTATTAGTCTATCTTAAAGAACCATAGCCTGCAAATTACTGATATAGTCTATTTTATAGCACATGCATTATGACAAATTTCCAACAGTTCTTCAAATTATCTTAAGCTAGAAAAGGCAGCAAGGAAAATTTGGGTTTGTACACAATAACTGACTATACGTTGACACTTAAGTGCTGACACATGGATCACTGCATCTTAACAATTTAAAAGCATTCTAATTGTGAGAAAGATATGATAACATGCGGTTATCAAGTAATCAATAAATAGAATAATTTCAACAAATTCATCAATCAAAATATAAAATTAGTTAATCAAGTAATCAATAAATCAACTATATAAACCCAAATTAAAAAAAATAAAATCCCTAATTTTGAATAAAAGGATAGATCATAAATTCATAATAGTCATGAAATAAAATTCAGAACTGAATAATTCAAGAGAAAGTGAATTACCTACTTGAGAGAATGAGAAAGAGACTTGACTGAGTAACTAGCAATCTCGAAGCTCAAGCCTTAAGCCTTAAGCCTTCAGCCTTCCGTTCCTTGAGAAAGAGACTTGAGAAAGAGATAGCTGCTGCCTTCAATTCTGTCACCAACAGGCTTCCGTTCCGATTTTTATTTCTCACGTATGCACCGCCCGAATTAATCTAGGTTTGGGGAAAAAATATTACCTAAATTTATTTCTAGTTTTTCTAAGATATATTCTTTTACCTAATTAATAAATAAAATTTCTTTCCAACATCTTTAAATATTTCAATTAACTAAAACATACAAACAACTAATATAAGAGACCATTATTATCATTTAAATTTGCAAAATTGTTCAAATAATATTATCTCTGTTCAAAAATTAAGGTATAAAAATATTATTTTATTACTAATAAGCTATTAAAATGTATTTTTTTTAAAAAAATGACTTTCAAACGGGGACTCTTTATCCAGAACGGAGGTAATATCATTTAATACTAAATCATGTTGCTAATAGAAGTTTTTCTTCCGGGCGGCTCGTGAAGGGGCATTGTCCAAGACTAGAGCTGTCAAAATTGAGCCCGACCCATAGGCCCGGTCCAGTCCATCCAATTTTTCAAGGATCTGGGCCTCAAATTAGAAAGTTTGAAAAAACCGGGCCTCTTTGGCCAATGCTGACCTTGTTCGTAGAACTTGAAAAGCCCGAAGAGCTCGGCCCAGCCCGATCATACGATTGACAAAGTTAAACTTAATTAAAAAATTTAAAAACTAAAACATAAAACCTAAAAAGCAAAAAAGCAAAAACTAAAAAAAAAAGGGGGGGGGCTAAATGCACCATTAGTCCCTGAACTTTGGCCAAACTCATCATCAGTCCCCCAACTTCAAAAGTGATCACCATAGACCAAAGATTACACTTTTTGTTCACCGTTAGTCCCTAGCCTTAACGTCGTTTGTCTATTGTCGTTAAATGAGCATGTGCCACTCACATGCACAAAACAGGGGGTCATGGATAACATTATCAAAATAAGGGGGTCAATTGAAAATTTCATACCCAGTTCATCTTCATCTTTTCCGACTGTTTCAAATAAAATTTCATACCCATTTCATCTTCATCTTCGCTGTCAGTCGCCCCTCTTAGTGCATCCACCCTCCCCATCACCACCAACATTAACTCTTTTAGCTCTTCCATTGCTGTGTCCAGCTCCGGAACCTCCTCGTCCACCAACCTCCCCTCCCATCTCCCAATTCGAGTAGCGGTGCCGCCGCCAAACTCTCCCGCACTCTCGCAAGTGGTGACTAGTGAGTGGTGAGATGAGAAGGGGAAAGGGAAAACATTTGAGGTTGGTTTATCATCTAATCATGATGCTAAGATGGAGTCTGATTTGGAACAGAAATTCGAAACATCAATTGAAAGTAAAGTTCCTGGGGCCAAGAGTCATGTAGGCGACTTAGCAAGACAAGATGGGAATCAGGTTTTGGGGAATTTTGGAAGAGCTAATACTACAAGAACAAGTCATATGGAAATATTTCGAGATATAGCCAGAAAGAATGCATCAAGATTCGCTCATTTCCCTTTTCAAGAGGAAGATGAGAACCTAGTTGTTGACGAGGCTAATTAGATGGAAGTTCTGCAACTGGAAAAGAAAGAGGAAATAGAAGATTGGCATGGTCCATTCTTGACAACAATGAAAATTATCAAGGACCGAGAAATAAATGCTATGGCGCAGTAGAGTTCATGTTTGGACAAGAATGACCCTACCCATGTGAAATGGATGCCCAGAAAGGATCAACACAATTGCTTGAAGTTGGTCACTCCCTCGCTCCAAGATCTGTGTATGACATTTCTTGCCAAAAATGCCGATGCAATTACTTCCCTTGACAAGGTGTCGATGTCTTGAGACATAAGCTTAGTCAGTTGCTTTGTGATTCTCGGAGGATGAATGCCCATTTTGTTGACGTCCAAAGGTTTTCGTAGTGATCATTTTACCTTAATTTGATTCTCACTTTAATTGATGGACCTCATTATCACATATGTATCCTTAAACAATACACACTCTTAAATATTATAATAAAGTTGATCAATTATAGTAATCCCTTTGTTTTAAAATTATCGTTCTCCTTTTATTTTTCGTCTGTTCTAAAATAAATGTTTTCTTTCAAAACTTTCCCTTTTAGAATTGAAAAACACTTTTACCACTTTACCCTTAGTTTTTCTACCTACTTTGATTATAACCACATGCTCAAAGGCATTAAAGAAAATCACACATTTCACCAATATTTATAATACAGTCAATTAATTTTTCTTAAAAAGTTTGTTGGGACAAATTAAGAGAAAGATAATTTGAAAATAGATGGAGTATATGTTTTCTTAATTTTTTTTCTCAATCAGAGTAAACATGACACTCCTTTAGGAACGAAAGAAGCAATTAATTTTGAAATAAATAATTACTAATTTCGTATCAACCATTGCACGTCCATTAGATGCATTTGCAATTGTTTATGTTTAAAAAATAAATTTTATGTTGAATTCTTTATAATCTCAGGTGATGACACTAGCGATTGTAAAGCAATCACATAAACATAACGCGATGGCCGAAAAAAGCGATGAAAAAAGAAATCGCTAAAAGAAGATTAGCGGCTGTTTCAAAAGCCATCACAATGATTCAAAGGCGATGACACTAGCGGCGTAAAGCAATCGTATAAACATAAGGCGATTGAACAAAAAGCAATGAAAAAAGTAATCGCAAAAAAGAAGATTAAGTGATTGCCTTTGAAGCCATCACAATTGCTAAAAAGAAGATTAAGCGACGGTTTCAAAAGCCATCACAGCCGATTCAAAGGCGATGACACTAGCGACTGTAAAGCAATCGCATAAACATAAGGCGATTGAAGAAAAAGCAATGGAAAAAGTAATCGCAAAAAAGAAGATTAAGTGATTGCCTTTGAAGCCATCACAATCGCTAAAAATAAGATTAAGCAACGGTTTCAAAAGCCATCACAGCCGATTCAAAGGCGATGGCACTAGCGACTGTAAAGAAATCGCATAAACATAAGGCAATTGAAGAAAAAAACAGTGGAAAAAGTAATCGCAAAAAAGAAGATTAAGTGATTGCCTTTGAAGCCATCACAACCAATAATAACGAAAAAATATTTTTATATTTTATATTTTTTTAGTTTTATTTTTTTTATTTATAAATGCAATGACAAAACCATCGCTCGGTATTAGTCAAATTTTGTGACTACAAATGCAATCGCGTACTTACGAAAACCATCACATTATCTTTCTATTTTCTACGGGGCCTATTTTCTTTGGCTAATTCCCCTCAAATATTCAATGGTGATGGCACTGGCGATTGTTAAGCAATCGCATATACATAAGGCGATTGCAGAAAAGTGATGGAAAAAAACAATCGCAAAAAAGAAGTTTATGTGATGGTTTTAAAAGTCATCACAACCAACAATCACGTAAAACCAATTTTCTAGTAGTGAGATGATAAATGCCACTAAAGAGTGGATGTCTGCGCTTTTCGATATGACAGACTTGGGTGAAGCAAGCTATGTGCTTGGAGTAAAAATCATTAGGGATCGTTCGAAAAGATTTCTCGGTTTGTCTCAAGAGATTTACATTAAGAAAGTTATCCACCGATTTGGCATGACTAACTTAAAACCTGTTGTCACTCCAATGGAAAAAGGATGTGTCCTTGGTATAAACCAATGCCCTAAGAATGAAGAAGAGAAGAAGAGAATGTCTACGACTCCATATGCGAATGCGGCAGGAAGCATGATGTATGCTATGGTGTGTACTCGACCTGACCTATGCTTTGTAGTTGGGATGTTGAGTCGATTCCAAAGTAATCCTGGACTTCAACAGTGGATGTCAGTGAAAAGGGTCCTGCGTTATTTGGTGGGAACCACAAATTTAACCATATGTTACCAAGGTGGGGATTTGAGCTTGAAAGGTTTCACTGACGCGGATTGGGCTGGAGATGTAGATGGTTATAAATCTACTTCGGGCTACGCTTTCCTCCTTAGTGGTGGAGCTATCTCTTGGAGTAGCAAGTGACAGTTCAAGAAGCTGTGTGGTTGAGGAGTTTTCTTCAACATCTTGATGTTATGACGCATGTGGATCATCCTGTATTCATTGCTTGTGATAGCATGGTTGCTTTAGGTTACACTAAAGATCTCACGTATCATAGGAAGACGAAACACATTAATATCAAGTATCATTTCACTAGAGACATGGTTGTAGAAAAGAAAGTTGTTCTAGAATATATTCCTACTATAAGCATGTTGACTGACCCTGTGACTTATAAGCCTCTAGCTAGAGAGATCTTTCAGGATCATATGTTGGGTCTAGGGCTTCGTAGGATTTAATATTTATTCTGAGAACACTTTTGTTGACATTTGATTATTATTTTCATTATCGTTTGAATAAATTGCAGTTTCATTTAATTCCTTTTATATGTTAATTGAATATTTTAATATGAAATTGCGTAGCATATATATTTTGATTAAAAAGATATCGTGGATATTGAATTGGTCCTCTCACAAGGGTAATTCACTTTGTCGCTAGGTGGGCGAGCAAGTTGAGATAGTAAAAGTCTTTGGCACCTACGAAGGGGGTACGCAAATGACAATACATTTATCGCCTTGGCATACGGTCAAGATGAGACTTTTAATTTATAAAGGTCGACTTTATATCCCAAGGAAAAGTCCGAATGTGAGATCTTAAAAAAGGCACTAGAAGAGTGACTGCTTTTAAGTACTCAGGTTAGACGCCAGAAAGGCGGCTAGACTAAGGTTCGTATGGCGTTTGAGCATGACATGCCTACTTTGTGTGGGAGTTCCGCCATAACATATAAATCATATTGTATGTGAATATAATGTGACTTAAGAAAGTGATTGGATGATCCCCGCTTCATCACTGTGTGAGTTCTAGTGATCAAATCCAGATCACAATTATACCCTATGTGACTTAGAACTATATCATGAAATTGGACATTGATGATGCTACTTTGGCATGCCGACCAACGGGCTATGCACATACAACCTTACGGAGCATTGCTGGGAAAACAGTTAATCAAGAGTGATTGATATGAGTGTCTAAGGAAGATAGTATGATATGCATCACTATTTTTGTGTTTCAATGACATGACAATCATATTGAACATACGGTTCAAGAGATTGATCTTGATACACAAACATGTTGAGGTTTAAGCACCGCTCTTGAGGGATTGAGGATGCTTAAATTGATGTATATATACGGTCTGGGGTATAGATGAGTTTTGTTTTTCTAACGAAGACGTTCTATGCTGGTCAAATGGTGATTTGATATAGTGCTCCACCCTTTATGTTTCTCGTCATGTCGCACGCTTCACTTCCAGTATAAAGAGGCAGTGTTTAACGGGTTTTGATGATACGATGTGGTAAGAGATATGAGTCCATGTGTACGAGTGAGAAATGTTAGCAATTGGGCTTGTGGCCCAATTATTTACTTCCGCTTACATGGAATATATTTATATTATTTAAAGGTTAATTAGTTTCCTAATCCGAAGGGGTTTGAGATTGACTTAACTTAACCTACAAGAAATAGGGTTTCTTGTATGATAATATAAATAGGGCAACTAAGGGGATAAAATCCCTAACCTAGAACACGCCATGAAGAAGAAGACATCTTCTTGGTATTGGCCGCCCCTCTCTTTCCTAATTCAATCTCACCAAATACTCCCTCTAGCCTAACCATCAAGAGGCTTCGATTTGCGGTGTGAAACAGAATTGATATTCGTGCTATGTGATATCAATCCGACGAGAGAGACTTGCGGGATCTTTGATCGTGACATACGAAGATCGTAGCTCAGACAGAAAGTCTTCCGCTTCACTCAAAGTTCAGTTCGCATGAGGTAACCCATGATTACTCTTATATAAGGAACTTGATTGTGATATATGTATATATATCCTTCATATAGATTTCATAGACATTAACTTGCTAGAATTACACATCGTAACTCGATGTTGATTGAAACCCGACTCGGTTGAGAGTTAACTTGCTTAGACTTGTTCGTGACCTTAGTTGAACCCCAGATCTTTGCACGATCGTCATGCGAGTGATTATAAGTGAGCTTCTTCATGATAGAAGTATCCTTGAGTTGAATGTGTGTTTGTGATGGTTGTTGCATCACTTTTATCTCTATTTGATTGTTTGAGTTCGAGTAACGTCGACATCTCGTCTTTTTTTGGTCTCGTTGCACATAGGTGTTGTTCGACCTTGTACCTATGTGTGAGTCTATTGTTTATACCTTTAACATGTCTTAGATCATGTGTGTATGCCCTTCCAATCTCACTTGAATGTTGTTGATGTCCGTCGCTGATATGTTCGTTGTGTTCGGGTTGTTTCGGCGACCGTTTTGACTCGTTTCAGCTTTATTTTGATCATAGGATTACCCATGATTGATGGGTTAGCCTTTTGGGATCAATCTAGACCTTGTTGAAAATGTTTTTGTTTAGAAGGAGACGCGGTCACGTTGCACAGGAGAAGGCTACCGCGTATTTGGAAGCAAGAAGGAATTCTGGAAATGGGCATGACGAGCTCGCATCATGGAGGCTAGGCGACCGCGTCATTTATCGAACAACATTTTACTAGTTTGATATTTTTGATGTATTTTACCTATTCTACCCTTAAACACTCCCTTCCCTTCACCCTTGTCCACCCAATTGAGGGTAGTTTTGGTCCCTTAACCTCTTTTATAGATCTGAATTCTCCCTCCCTCATTTTCATTTTGCTGGTTTCATATTGTTCAATTGTTTTGCTTCAAAATAGAGAAAAACGGATTTACAAAACAACTAAAAAAAACTAGTCAACTATATATATACAATCCCTTATCTCTCTCTCTCTCTCTCTCAATATATATATATATATAGGGCCTAAGACAATTGCCGAGAGTTGCCCATGTCATGCGATTTATATCTCAAATTATTAGATTTTTTCACACGTCAATTTTTGTGTGTGGAACGGATGTATTATATAATTTGGATGTATTTCTCTTGAAAATTAGAGAACTTTAATAATATTTTATGTAATCAATTTCATGGCAATGGACCATCTAATTAAATACGGAAAAAAACAATGAGGAAAGTGTGGAACAACTTGACAAGGCATCGACCTTTTTCAACTTGCAAAGAATATATAGTTGGTTAACAAGCATGTAGTTGTCTTGAAACTTCCAACCCCAACCCCAGCCTCAGTCCTAGTCAACGAAATAATTATAAATAAACGGACGAGCTTATCCTACCATGGACTAATTCCACTTTCATCCTTGTAAATTATGTATTTTTCTTGACGTAAACGGACGAGCTTACCCTACTTTACACCATAACAACCCACTCGTCACCACCACCCTGTATGTTTTTTAGTTTTAAAAATATAAATAATTATATAGATTTGATGTTGAGAAGGTTTAATCATATACCATTGTCAATGGCTAACAATAATTATCATAGGACAAACTAGTTATTTGAACATTTTTTTAAAATTTTATTTCAATTAAATTCTACACATACATTACACAAACAATGAAATTGCTATGATCTTAAAACTGATTCCATGTTATTTAAATTTCAGAAAAAAATTAAATATTTATTGAATTCTAGATTTTTGCATCCAAACGGACTCTTTTATTATTTTTAAAATAGCGTCGCTCCTTAAATTGAACTTAAACTTCGATCTCTTAGCTCTCTATTTATAATAAACAAAATGAACTTATGGTGGACCTGGAATGATCATAGGTTTTAGCAAAAATGTAAACATCTAATTGTCGGGACTGTAAATTAGGATATGTGAACTTATGTTGCATTTTACCTTATTTTACCGAACGACAGGGCCACTTGTAGTGTTTCCATAGAAAACAATTGATAGTAGCAAAGAGAACTAAGGAGGAAGAGAGAGATCGGTGTCAATGGTTTCTAGAAAATTTATTATGTCAATCTCATACACGTTTTAATGTTTCAATTTTATAAAAAGAAACTAGAAAATCTGAAACGCCATCGGGCACGCTCACACCTAAAGGCCCTCCACGAGTGTGCCAAAAACTTGAGCTATCTGCCTGTCGCACTTGCTGCACCGCTCTTGCATTCACCATGCCAGTGTGCGCGAACCTGCGTGCTTGCGTCTAAGATGCCTCTGCGACCGTATCTAAATCCAGAACCCTGTGCATTTTTTCCGCGTCTGCGTTCAAGCTTGCTCACTTGCACTGCACGCTCGTGCCAGATCCTTTGTTCGCGACTGCGCACAAACTCTGGTCTTCAATCTGTTCTTAAAAAATCCATACCGCAGGGCCTCCCGCACCCCTCACCCCCTTTAAGGCCCAACCAAGTCCTGCCTATATATACACACGATACCATCCAAAACAGTTTCGCTATTCTTTTAGTCTTGTAGACTAGTTTTGGGTTTTTAGCTAGGTTTTCTCTGTTAGTAACATCTTAAATTAAATTAAATATGATCCAACATGCTACATACAGTAATCTATGCAAGCAATACGTGTAGGCAGCGGTCACGATTACGATTACACAGTTGTTGATATTTATGTTAAAACTTAAAACCAATCGCGTTCAATTGTGTATATATATATACACCAAGCCACCAAACAAGCAACTCCTCCTCTAAACTACTCTCCATCTCTCTCTCTCTCTCTATATCTCTCTCTCTCTCTCTCGATCTCTCTCTCTCTATATATATATAGATACTTGTGTTTATTTACAGTTTGGGGACAAATTAATTATGTACCCCTCAAACACAAATGTGCACTCTCCACGATCTTCGGCACCCTCATCAGAATTCAGCGAATTATATGCCCCACCACCGCCACAGCCACCACCACAGCCACCGCCACCACTGCTTCAGCCTCACCAATTTGGACAATATCAACCACAGTTCATACAATACCCACAATATCACAGTCAATACTCTACTGGTCTCCCTGTACAATCCACCATTCGTGTACCATGGTCCACTGGGCTTTGCGACTGCTGGCTTGATGTCCCCAATTGTAATTATACTCTTTCTATTTTACTAGTTATGTATAAACGTGTGTCACTTTTTATCTTTTTGTTTTCTTTTCTGCTACATATAATCATGTACTAAAAGTTTTATAGTACATATATATATTAAAGGGATACTAAGGAACCAAGGGTGCCGTGTGTGTATATATATATATAGTTGTACGTTATTCCTTCCGACTCAAAAAAACAAAAACAAAAAAAAAAAGATTTTTCTCTTTTGATTCGTCTCAGAATTCAGCCAATGCTTCTTAAAAACTAGAGTAATATTTAAAACTTTGTCCAAAATGTTTGATTTTTGCTGTTTGTTACTCAAAACTGCAGGTTGCTTAACCTGCTGGTGTCCATGCATTACTTTCGGACAAATAGCAGAGATTGTGGACAAGGGCTCAAGCAGTAAGATTTCTACTTGTATTCTTTTTTTAATTTTTAGCTTTAAAATGTTGATCTATTAATTTCCATATATTATATAGATGGATGGTTTAATTATGTGAAATTACATCTAAGCTTTATATATTACAGGTTGTGGTGTCAATGGGGCACTGTATGGTTTGATAAATTTGATGAGTGGATGCGGATGCCTGTATTCATGTGTGTATCGGTCTAAGATGAGGCGTCAGTTCATATTGCGAGAAACCCCTTGTCACGATTTTCTGGTTCATTGCTGTTGCGAGCCTTGTGCCTTGTGTCAAGAGTATCGTGAGCTCCAAAACCGTGGTTTCGACGTCTCCATCGGTAATTTTTCACTCTCTTTTTCCGACTTTTTGCTAATTTTTCTCAATTTTCTATTTCCACGAGTAAGTAACTACATAGTTGGCTAATTCTTAAGATAAAATTATATATTTAATGAGTAATGTTAGAAGCACTCAAATTTGTGCACTAAATGATATGGTTTCCAATGTGTTATCTTATTTGACATTTTATGAGCTTCAATATAAGTTAAAAAGTTATGTTAATAATATGACACATAAGATACCACATCATTTACTACTCAAAATTAAGTGCTATTAGAGTGACGCTACCATTATTCATATTTAAAATACGGAATACCCCTCTTGACTTTGTCATTGTCTTTTACTTCTTGATTGTATTAATTTACGTTTTCATTCGAATCTTTATTTCTTATTTTAATTAGCGTTGAAATGTCATTGTTACGTACGTGTAGTTTGTTTGATTTTGTATAGATATAATTAAAGTAATCTAGTTTAAAAGATTAAAAATTATTATTCAAGGCTGGCATATGGTGCTGAAAGAAAAAAGTCAATCCCCCTCATTCATATATAATGAAGAAAATAAGATAAATCGATGGTATGCCTAATCTCACAATGTAAAACTAATTGATGATATGCCTAATTGCAGAAGAAATAATAGACTCATCCGTATTCGTATCACAATGTTTAAACTAATTGATGGTACGCCTAATCGCATAGTTAGGGGTTAAAAAAATATAAAAATATAAAGCGGTTAAAAATTATTCAGAAATAAACGATCTGAATCTCTCCCTATAAATGACGGGGCATAATTAAATATGTGCTCATTTACACCTTAATATAAATTTATCAAATATAAACAAATATTACAAAATTATCTAAAACAACCGAGATAACATATAATCATATGTATACTCCATTTGTTGAACTTACCTACTTAGTGCAATCTCCATTTTTTTTTTAAACAATGAAATTTATATTTTTTCGTGTTTAAGCGGCTTTCAAAAAAATTGTACAGTATTTTTTTTTCCTATTCATTACGATGACGAAGTCAGCACAGGGCACTTGAGCAAAAGCATGGGCATGATCGTAACATATACTTTTGGGTGAATCACGTAGCGTTCATTTAAGCTCATATATATTCATCATAATAAATGGTTGTAAATAGACATATCTTATTTATTTACTCAGTTAAAAAATTAAATATGTCCATACGCATTATTATGCTGATGGTATGGACAGATATATGAACTACTTTTCTCAAATTGATCATGTGTATATCTCCAAAAAAGGCACATTTTAACATTCTTCCCTTCCAAACCTTCATAAACAAAATTGTTTCAACATAGGGGATTCTTTTGGCATTTCGTACACTCACTGGATGTATATCGACCTTGTCGACATTTCTTGTTTGTAGCATCCATCCCTAATTAAGGTCACATAATATCTCTCTCTCACTCTCTCTCTCTCTCTCCCTCCCTCTCCCTCCCTAACATATTAACTAAGTATAATGTGTTTGACTAGGCATCACTTCATTTATTTGTCGAGCAATAGACTAAACAACACATGTTTGTCTTATATTTTAAAAGTAGTGTGTGTTAAATGACTCAAATTGATTCGGATCAAATGCATTTAATATTATTTAATTTATTTGAAAAAAACATATTTATCATTTACATATTTTTATTCTAATTGATTAGATTCATCTATTGCTAGTAACCTTCCATCTTCTCCACGTGATTTTTTTCATTAATGAAAAATGGTACTTTAGTTTAAACACTTATGTATTATTTTGAATATTACAACATTGCCTCCATTGTGATCCGCTAAGATTTATTGATATTTTATACATGATTACATGAACCTTTGACCAAAAAAAAAAAAAAAAAATTCTTTGAACCAAAACGGTGTATTTCATAAAATATTATATGATCATAATTAGGGATGGGATTAAGTTTAATACTGAGATTTAGATGTTGTCTTAACAATTGATCAGGATGGGAAGGAAATGCAGAGAGACATAGCCATGGAGTCGCGATGCCACCGGTGATTCAGGGAGCAATGACCCGTTAAACTCGGGGGCCAGTACCAATAGCTATCTTTAAATGAACAAGCAATGTTTTAAAAAACAGTCAAAAGACTTGTAAGTCTGCATTAGTTTATTCGGCTACATAAATAGTTGAAAGCGGGATGTGATCTATAAGTCTGTACATTAAATAAAATCAAGTGTGATGGTGAGTTTACTTATTTTACATAATTTGTAATTTATTTTTTTATTTTTCTCTTAATGGGACATGTGAAGGGATCTAACCTAAAACTACGAATACATCATCATCATCATCAACATGATTTGTAATTGTTGAGACATTAAGCCCCAAGTCTGACCAGTCAAACAAACAAGAAATAAATAACAATAATAATAATAATATATATTTATTGATTTGGAGTTGTCGTTTAATTCTTCTACTAAAATTGTATTAAACAATTTATGAAATAATGAACCAATCAACTAATTAATTGTATCATTCTTTAACTAATATTAAAGGGCAACATAATACGTTTAGATATTATTTGTCATGTGCAATGCACATGACGAATTTTCCGTTAATTTTCGAACGCCCAAGGGGACAAATTGAGATTGAGATAAATTGTATCTTGGAGTGTAACTTTGAGACATTTTTTGGATCTAGGTCCTAGGTGGGATTTGGTGGTTACTTTGGAGGGCTAAATATTGTTTGACCTTTTTAAATCTTTTTTTTTTTTTTTAACCAGGTTGAATCCTGGGGTAGTAGTTCCGGTCCCTCATTGCTACAGAAAATCGCATGTGAAATGATGAGTTTTAACACATACAAGGTCCAACCTCGAGAAAGCAAAGCAAGTATCGAAATATACCACATGCCTGGGACAACCTTTTTAAATCATGTATTGGTTGAACTTTGACTATGCCTACATCTCATCCTATGAAGGTTTATGCTTGGGTGGAGGTTAACTATACTTCAAAATCTATATTTTACACTTCATTTCTTGCAAATAATACAATATGAACGGGTATAGGCAGCTCCCATGTGAGTAACATACTCTCAATTGAGCAAGTAAGGAAGTATCTATTTTATAACATGTTATAAATGGGGAAAAATCATGGGTCATTCTCATTTTCAAAGATTTTAATTGCATTACACTCTAATGTAACAAAAATCTAGTTTGGGCCGTCCGATTGATAAGTAGGATTGTATGGCTTGATCTGCTTTCTTGAACATGTCTAAGTATACGAAAAACATCTTAGTTGGAGTGCAAGGTTTGGTTTCGTAAAAGCACTCTAGTGTGAGAGTAAGTAACGTGTGAGTCAAAAGAGAATTTGACAGAGCTTTAAGGCTCAACAAATGTGCATACCTTATTTAGGGTTTATGAAGGGTATTTATGGGTCCCTAATGACATAGAATCTTTGTGGGATTCAATTTCATAGTTTCCTAGTAGGTTTAGGAGGAAACTCCTAAATTATAAGCGTGATAGTTGGATAGGCTGCGAGAATGTCAAAACAGATAAGACAAGTGTTCTACTCGGATAAGGAAACCTTAGACCTGTCTTGGAAGAGCAAGTCTCTGAGATTCCCTTGCTCGGTACTTGCCCCGGCGAGCATGGCTCTGCCCGATTATGTGATGTGAGTCTGATGACGATAAGTGTGATCACTACGAAAAACCTTGTCATTTCCATGGACACATTTTCTTGGTAATTTATACAAATTCCTTGGCAATAATATTTTACTAAGGAAAACTTTTCCTTGGCAATCTTCCAAAATTTCCTTGGCATTTCGCCCCTCCGTGATTTTGCTGAGGAATTGCATTCCTTGTGAAATTACCAAGGAATTTACCAAGGGATTTGTCCTTGGTAATTTTGGATCTATTATTCGGAAAAAAGAGTAGGTTTTCCTTGGCAACCTTTTCCTTATGAAATTACCAACGAAATTATTTCCTTGGTAAATTAAAAAAATATTATATAAATTTTAATTTTCTTGGTAATATTTATTTTACCAATAAATATTTGATTATTTAATTTTTTAAGAATTTCAAGGAAATTTCCATGTTAATATTCCTTGCTAGATTATATTATCTAAGGAATATTCCTTGACAAATTTCCTAGGTAAAATGGAGGTATAATTATTGAAAATTACAAATACCATTGATACCTGAATATTCAAAATCCTAATAAACATTAAAAACAATATCTAAAACATACATTCATTTGAAACAATATCAAACAATCACGTGTTCATTCAAAACAAAATCTAAACATCCACATTTGTTCATACTATCTCAACGATCACAAAAGTACTTGACACAAAGGTCTTAGATCAAATATAAGTTTTGTAAACAATTCCGACAAAAAGTTCAAATCAAAACAATAATGAACTACTTGAAACTAGGATCAAGGAACGTGAATATTGTCACCCGAATGAGGAGAATCTTCATTCCCATTTTGCATTGATGAAAATATTACTCTCAAATCTTCTTGCCATGTTGGGTTTTGTAATATATGAATGGCCTCCTCCGTTGTGGTGTTTGCTATGGGTCGTGACATTGTACAATTGCAATTGTTTGATGATGGGCAAGAATCACTTACATTGGATGTGAGTGAACTCGTAAACAATAGTAATCTCCAAACCCCCTGCTGCCCTGCATGAGACAGAGCAAAGATTACATAATGCAAACAACCCCCAAACAGATGTAAACCAAACGAAAGAACATGAATTCGAAAAAGACTAAAACTACCAGGTACATATAGTTCTAGAATTCTTACTTGGAACTTTATCAAACTCAAACACATGACTGAATTGGACTCGTTTGCCTCAAAAATCAGAGTATAGCTACCAAACCAAATACGAAAACGGGTCTGAAGATGCAATCAAATTTGACTCTTTCATTATTGGATTTTTACTCTAACCAAGATTTTACTTTAAGCAATAGCAAGTCAAGCCTAAATCATCTCATTTACAAGACTAACCATATATATAAACAAAAAAGGCGTATAGCTGTGATTATTCAAATGTTGAGGCACCATTAAAAATACCATCCCAAAAGTCTCTATGAAATGAGATTGCTGAAAAGGACTTTGAAAACACATCAAGCAGATATTCAAGTATTTAACCTCATAA
Organism: Codonopsis lanceolata; assembly: GCA_013146195.2. NCBI lineage: Eukaryota > Viridiplantae > Streptophyta > Magnoliopsida > Asterales > Campanulaceae > Codonopsis > Codonopsis lanceolata. The sequence goes on along the minus strand of CM028382.1, from coordinate 65,448,036 downwards.
CCAAATCTTAGAAATGTCAAAAGTTTAACACAAAATGAAGTCATAGAGTAATGTTCACCCACCTCAGTTTCAAAATTGAGGGGCTTGTTGCTCTAACAATAAAAACAATGATCATTGAGAATACTTCTAGGTCACTTCAGTTTGTGAAATTGTAATCCTTACATTGCTAGTTACTTCCAAATAAATCCATGAGCCATAACTGGTTATAGACAAGCAAACAATATATATTATTTACTCGTGTCATCGTGACGACATAATACTCAATTAAACTGAGGCTTAGTAGCTAATAATTCTAACACCCTACGGTTCATCTTTCAACCATATCTAATTCAACTACATGGCTCAACTCAAATTAGCTAAAGTATAATCTAATCAATAAGCTATCAAGTTTGAATATACTTACAAATGTTTCTTTTGCGAAATACATCAACATCATCCACAACCACTACAGGGGGGCGCATCGACCTAAAAATATGCAACATTTTTTTGTCATTTAACGTGATAAACATAGAGGATATAGACACATTTTAAGTAAGGGTGAGCTCGTCCGGTTCGGTTCAGTTTTTCGTAAAAAAACAAAGAGAAACCGGAACGAGACAATAGTCCGGTTTTCAAACAAAAATGGCTTCAAAGTAACCACAACACTGTTAACACAAAATGTCTCCATTTGCCATCAACCACAATGGAGAACCAAGTCACCAAAGAGCCTACTACGAACAAACATCAGCATAAACATAAACAAAAATAGATAAATTAAAGTGCAATTCAAAAACATGTAAGCTGATGAACTAATGCATAATACAATAGTGTGTAAGGCTCTTACTCTATAGCAACAAACTGGGCTCTTAGAAATGTAGAGAGAAAGAGAGATGAAACATGCTTACGAGTCTTTAAAAATGATCGTCAAGTAATGACCCCACAGTTGCATCGTCAACTCGAACTAGCCCTTCGATCGGTTTTCCTTATTATTATTTTTTTGATAACTTTTTATGTTGATTCGATCGGTTTTCCTTCTTTTTTTCATTATCTCTTTATGTTGAGGTGACTCCCACTTTTCAATATGCTGAGCAAATACTTCTTATGAAGTCCAAGTTGGACTTATACCCTTAAGCGAAGCCTTCTTCGCATCGCTAATTGCGCTAGAATACCATGAGCTCACCACTGAATCCCAAGCTTTGCGATCAACGCCATCGGTATACCCAGGCCATTCTTTACTCTACATATTACAAAGTAAAAAAGGAAAGTGTACATATTAGAAAATTGGGAACATAACATTTTGCACAATAAAAAATAGAACACATTGCAAACCTTGTTATACTTGTAATGCCCCTAATAGATCTTGGCCTGCAATTTACATTTATAACAAATAATGAAAAATTATTATCCTTGAACAAAAGATAATTAATAAAATGTAAACTTAGGCCACCATGATTATAATATGTGAAGGATATATCTAAACATATATCATACAAGTTCGTTATCAAGACAATAATCATAAATTACCTTGTGCGAACTTGAACCTTGTGCGAAGCGGAAGAATTTCGCTTGAGTTACGATCTTCGTATACCAAGATCTATAAATCTGCAAGTCTCTCTCGTCGGATTGATATCACGGAGCACGGATATCAATATTGATTCACACCGCAAATCCAAGCCTCTTGATGGTTAGGCTAGAGGGAGTATTTTAGTGAGATTGAATTTGGAGGAGAGAGGAGGGCGACCAACTTGATTTAGGGGTGTAAATACATCTAGGGTTTTATCCCCTTAGTTGCCCTATTTATATTATTACCAAGAAACATATTTCTTGTAGGTTAAGTCAATCCTAAACCCATTTGGATTAGGAAACTAATTAACCAATTAATAATAATATAAATATATTTTCCATGTGGGCGGGACAAAATAATCGGGCCACAAGCCCAATTACTAACATCTCCCACTACACATGGACGCACCTCTCTAACCGCATCGTATCATCAAAACCCGTTAAACACTGCCTCTTCATACTGGAAGTGAAGCGTGCGACATGACGAGAAAGATAAAGGGTGGAGCGATATACCAAATCACCATCTGACCAGCATAGAACGTCCTCGTTAGAAAACAAAACTCGTCTACACCCCAGACCATATATATGCATCAGTTTAAGCATCCTCAATCCCTCAAGAGCGGTGCTTAAATCTCAATATGTTTGTGTATCAAGATCAATCTCTTGAACCGTATGTTCAATATGATCGCCATGGCATTGAAACACAAAAATAGAGATGCATATCATACTATCTTCCTTAGACACTCATATTAACGTTCAAGTTCATGATATAGTTCTAATTCACATAGGGTATAATTGTGATCTGGATTTGATCACTAGAACTCACACAGTGATGAAGCAGGGATCATTCAATCACTTTCTTAAGTCGCATTATAGTCACATACAGTATGAAGTGTATGCTATGACGGAACTCCCACACGAAGTAGGCATGTCATGCTCAAACGTCATACGAACCTTAGTCTAGCCGCCCTTCTGGCGTCTAACTTGAGTACTTAAAAACAGTCACTCTTCTAGTGTCTCTCTTTTAAGATCACACATTCGAACTTTTCCTTGGGATATAAAGTCGACCTTATAAAAGGTCTCATCTTGGCCGAATGCCAAGGCGATAAATGTAATGTCATTTGCGTACCCCCTTCGTAGGTACCAAAGACTTTTACTATCTCATCTTGTTCGCCTACCTAGCGACAAGGTGAATTACCCGTGTGAGAGGGTCAATTCAATATCCATGACATCTTTTTAATCAAAATATATATGCTACGCAATTTCATATCAAAATATCCAATTAACATATAAAAGGAACAAAATGAAACTGCAATTTATTCAAACGATAATGAAAAATAATAATCAAATGTCAACATAAGTGTTCTCAGAATAAAAGTCAAATCCTACAAAGCCCTAGACCCAACATATGATCCTGAAAGATCTCTCTAGCTAGAGGCTTAGTCATAGGGTCGCCAACATGCTTCTAGTAGGAATATATTCTAGAACAACTTTCTTTTTTGCAACCATGTCTCTAGTGAAATGATATTTGATGTTAATGTGTTTCTTCTTCCCATGATACTTGGGATCTTTAGTGTAACCTAAAGCAGCCATGCTATCACAAGCAATGACTACAAGGACGATCCACATGCATCGTAACATCAAGATGTTGAAGAAAACTCCTCAACCACAAAGCTTCTTGAACCGCATCTAAGCAAGCCATGTACTCTGACTCCATCGTAGATAGGGCGGTGCTAGTCTGTCGCTTGCTACTCCAAGAGATAGCTCCACCACCAAGGAGGAAATCGTAGCCCGAAGTAGATTTATAACCATCTACATCTCCAACCCAATCCGCGTCAGTGAAACCTTTCAAGCTCAAATCCCCACCTTGGTAACATAGGGTTAAATTTGTGGTTCCCACCAAGTAACGCAAGAACCCTCTTTACTGCCATCCAGTGTTGAGGTCCAAGATTACTTTGGAATCGACTCAACATCCCTACTGCAAAGCATAGGTCAGGCCGAGTACACACCATATCATACATCAAGCTTCCTACCGCATTTGCATATGGAGTCGTAAACATTCTCTTCTTTTCTTCTTCTTTCTTAGGGCATTGGTTTGTACTAAGGACACATCCTTTTTCCATTGGAGTGACAACGGGTTTTGCGTTAGTCATGCCAAATCGTTTGATAACCTTCTTAATGTAAGTCTCTTGAGACAAACCAAGAAATCTTTTCGAACGATCTCTAGTGACTTTTACTCCAAGAACATAGCTTGCTTCACCCAAGTCTGTCATATCGAAAAGCGCAGACAGCCACTCTTTAGTGGCATTTATCATCTCCATATCATTCCCAGCTAGTAGGATGTTATCAACATATAGTGACAGAATCAAGATCTTTTTCTTGGATCGTTTAACATACACACAGTGGTCTTCCTCAATCATCACAAAGCCAATCGAGGTTATCGTTTGATGAAAGCGAATGTATCACTGCCTAGATGATTGTTTGAGACCATATATGGAACGTTTGAGACGGCACACTTTGCGCTCTTGTCCCTTGACTTCAAAACCCTCTGGTTGAGTCATATAGATCTCTTCATCTAGTTCTCCATTGAGAAATGCAGTTTTAACATCCATATGATAAAGTTCTAAATCCATGTGTGCTACTATCGTTAGGATTAGGCGAACAGAGGAAAATCTCACCACAGGGGAGAATGTCTCCTCATAGTCTAAACCCTCTCTTTGGGTAAAGCCTTTCGCCACAAGACGTGCCTTATATTTGTCAATTGATCCATCTACTTTTCGCTTGACTTTGAAAACCCATTTGTTTCCAATAGTCTTGCGACCTTGCGGAAGATCAACTAACTCCCAAACCTGATTCTTTTTCATAGAGGAAATTTCATCTTCCATTACAGTCATCAATTCATTATTTGTAGCTAAAGAAAGGGCTTCTTTGAACGAAGTAGTTAGGAAAGATTCCTCTTCCATCTCAAAAAGTTCAAAGTCTTTCCTAACTTCACCTATCTGTGGGAAATCATTCTCAATGAAATCAACATTGCGCGACTCTGATTCAGTCATTCCTTCGTCAGGTTTTCCACCGTACATAACATAACCCTTTGAGGTATCTGAATACCTTATGAAAACACACTTGTTTCCTGCCTAGTTTTCCAAACTTATTGGAAGTACTATGGACATAACCTGCACAACCCCAAGGATGAAGATGCCCCAATTTAGGCTTCTCACCTTTCCAAAGTTCATAAGGGGTTGTGGGAACTGACTTAGAACGCACTCGATTAAGTATGTAGGCGGCAGTCATTAGCACATCCCCCCAGAACGAAATTGGGAGGTTGGCCTGTGCCATTATCGACCTAACCATTTCCAACAATGTTCGATTCCTTCGTTCTGCAACACCATTCTGTTGCGGAGTTCTAGGAATTGTCAACTATCGGTGTATTCCCTTTTTCTTACGCAATTCTTTATATTGATCAGATAAATATTCACGGCCCCAGTCAGTTCTAAAAGTTTTTAAGCTTTTTTTATCCTTTTGATTCTCAACCTCTGCGAGAAAGCGCTCAAAACACTTGAGAGCTTCATCGCGGTGAGAAATAAGGTAAACATAACCATAGCGTGTATAGTCATCGATAAAAGTGAGAAAATAGGAAGCTCCATGACGTACCTTAACATTCATTGGTCCGCAAATGTCTGAATGGACTAACTCTAATGGATGTGTGGCTCTTTTTGCCTTACCAAAAGGCTTTCGGCAAGCTTTTCCCGCCAAACAAGATTCACACAAGGGTAGGTTGACTTTGCTGAGAGACCCCAATAGGCCTTCTCTAGCCAATCTAGTCATCATATCTTTTCCTATATGTCCAAGTCTAGCATGCCATAACTCAGAATTAGAATCATCATAAACCATCCAAGAAGAAGAATTAACAGAAGAATTATGGGAATCCAACAAATCTAATTTAAAGAAATTATCTGACAACGAACCATGTCCCAAAATCTCATCACCAAAACAAATATCCAAGTGATCATTACTAAAATTAAAAGAATATCCATGTCCTAGCAATTGAACAACTGATAGTAGATTATGTCGAATTCCAGGTGCATAAAGAACTTCATGAAGAGTCAATGTGCCTCCACTCCGCAATTGAAGTTGGTATGAGCCAACTCCTTTGACTTCAACAGACGAACTGTTTCCTATGAAAATTCTTCTTGTACCCGCAGGAACTTTTCGATAATCTACAAATCCTTCTCGATCCCTCGTCACATGTTTGGTTGAGCCTTAGTCTACAATCCACACAGGGAGAGAGTCAGCCAATAAAACATGAGAGCGAACACAACTTTGCATTGAGATAGGATTAAGTGATACCTTCTTGGGCTCAGGACAAGTCCGAGCAAAATGACCCAAGGCACCACAGTTGTAGCACTTCTGCTTAGTAATATTCTTTTTGCCTCTACGGCGTCTAGCAATCTTGTCACTTTTGGGGCCCAAATTCTGAGTCTTCTTGCCTTTAGCTTGTTTCTTGCGTTGCCCGTGTGGCTTGCGCGGATCCTCAAGGGAAACAAGAGCAAGATCACAAGTCGCAACACTTATCGCGCGATTCACTTCATGACACTCAGCCTCAAGCTCAACATGGCGAGATACATGCAAAAGTCCGAATGGATGCGATGAGTCAAGATACGCCTCAAACCACTCCAAGAGTCAGGCAGTGAACGAATCACGGCTTGAACTTGCTGTTCATCAGATAAAATAGAACCAGCAGCTTTAAGATCTTGAATCATTCCGGACATGTCACGTAGTTGTTCAAGAATGTTTTATTTCTGGTCAATCTTATAGCTTTCAAACTTGTAAGTCAAAGTCCTTAACTTTGTAGCAGAAGTATTCCTATAAATTCGCTTAATTTGGTCCCACATTTTTTTAGCAGTAAGGCAATCCGCAAACTAGCCAATCAGATCATTATGCATGCTACTCAGCGTAGTAAAGTGTGCACATCGATCTTTCTTTTTCGATCAAGGAATTCACGCATTTTCGGCGATGCCGGGCTTTGGGCGATGGTCAAGTTACCCATCTCTCGGTTCTAGCATCACAAGATCAAGGTTGTCCGAGTAACCTCTTGCTCGTTTAGCAAGTACGTGATTTTCCTTTGCCAAACACTATAGTTTGAGCCATCTAATTTCTCACCCTTATTAAGGTCAGCGATTACATTCTGAGAAGCCATTTCACTACAATTTATTGCAAAAATAAGACATAAGCATATATATATTTCGATCCACTTTTTTTAAAAAAATCAATTACTAAATATAATCACATCATACACGTAAGGAGGGAAAATCCGCGAGGCTCGTAATCAAAACCAAAGTGTGCACAACGTGAAAATATTCATAAATTGATGATTTAAACAAAAGAAATATGATAGAACGAATCCATCAAGCACATATGATGTACATAAATATTTTCACTACTGAAAATAAATTTATTGGGTCTCGTATAGTCCCAATCGCAATTTTAGAGCCCAAAACGATAATTAAATATGCTAAAAATGACTTTAAAATAGCTTAAAATTCACAAAGAATTTTAAAAAATTCCAGAACAGTCCCAAACAGCCTTAAATAGTCACAGAATGACAAAACAGCCCCTGGATATTATTTTTGTATTTTTTAAAAAATCAGAAAACAGGTTTTTATACACTGAAAAAGCAAAAACAAATATTTACATGCTGAAATGATCAAAACAGAGGCCACCATTGGACTCAGACGGCCAAAACAGAGCCAGACGTGCCGGCCGTTTGTCAATCGGAGCTCTGGAATGGCCGCACGTGCCCTCACGAGCCACCTGCGCGTGTGGGCTTCCTTTGAGGCTGACTGGACCTAGGGCTGATGTGGCAGGATGACGTCACTAATGACGTCAGCAAAGAAGACTTTCTGAAGTGGGTCCCACTGATGACGTGGCAGTCAACGGTTGACTGGTCTTCCTGTACGCCTTCTCCACGCGCCTGGCCGGCGATTGACGTCCACGCGCCGCCTTCCGGTGGTCCGATGATCTCACGACAGGTGGCGTTGAACTCGTCTCATCGAGGGCTTTTTAGTGGTGTACTTTTTACCTCGAAAGGAGTGCCACAAAAGGCACGTACATCAAGGCCGAGAGTGAGCTTCGTTTTTGACTCGATTTTTAACCCAAAAAATCGATTCGCGAAGTGCCAACTTCGCGAGGCCATAAAACATTCATTTTAAGTCCAAATTAAGCATATAATATGTCGTTGGAAAGCTCTCGCGGAGTACTACAAGTACAGTCCATAAAATCATGATTTTACAGAACATAAACAGGTCATAACAGCATGCAAAATTTCGGAAAAATCACTTTTCAACAAAACTTGGGTTTGCGATATTTTGAAAAATACCAAACGGAATTCAATGAGAATTTAGTATGTTGTTCGCCTCGTCGTAGGGAACTCAGACATATAAAATTTTCTCGAAAATAATAAAGTTTTACACATGAAATAATAAAACTCATTTGTTTCGTTATCGGGTAAAACTTTTAAACAAACCCAAAAACAAAAACATGCGATTCATGGCATAACGATACGAGCAATCAAGCATATAGGCTCTGATACCAATGAAGGATATATCTAAACATATATCATACAAGTTCGTTATCAAGACAATAATCATAAATTACCTTGTGCGAAGCGGAAAAATTTCGCTTGCGCTACGATCTTCGTATACAAAGATCAACAAACCTGCAAGTCTCTCTCGTCGGATTGATATCACGGAGCACGGATATCATTATTGATTTACACCGCAAATCCAAGCCTCTTGATGGTTAGACTAGAGGGAGTATTTTGGTGAGATTGAATTTGGAGGAGAGAGGAGGGCGGCCAACTTGATTTAGGCGTGTAAATACATCTAGGGTTTTATCCCCTTAGTTGCCCTATTTATATTATTACCAAGAAACATATTTCTTGTAGGTTAAGTAAATCATAAACTCATTTGGATTAGGAAACTAATTAACCAATTAATAATAATATAAATATATTTTCCATGTGTGCGGGACAAAATAATCGGGCCACAAGCCCAATTACTAACAGCATGAAATAAATTCAAAAATTACCTTGAAGGTTTCCCACCATGCTTTGTTAACCTCGATCTTAACCATTTTAAACTTGGGCCAATAAATTTTGTATAACAAATCTAGTATAACCATACAAAATTCAAGAAAAATTAAATAAGAAAATTAGTATATTAATGTAGAATCCACCCACAACTGTAACATTATGCTCACGATTAGACTCAAACTGGGAGAGTAGATTACATGCGCAAGATATGAACATAGTGTCTAGAAAGGAAATATGCTTAATTACACCACTGACATCAAATAAACTAAGAGTTGAATTCTACAACTATTAGCAAAACACCGGGTGGTCAAAAATTCTATTATAATACATGGGGGAAAAACATTTTATACCTTAGCTCACAGAAATTAACACTAGCATAACCTGCCAGGTCAGTTTCATTCAGAAAGTTTACAGCTCAATGACTGACTTGAATTAGTAACCTCTCCAATGCATCATTATAAAGTAAAGGTGAAGGAGATTCATCTCAAAGGCGTGAGATCTTGTCACCTCGATACATGAATCTTCCTATTTCCAAAGTTACTCCAACAACTAATAATCAGAAACTGAAGGATTTAGTCCATTACAAATGTTCAGCTTCACGCTGTGATGCAGTATTCTGTCAAAGAAGGCATTTTGGTCAATCGAAAAGTGTCCTTCATAGACGAGGATTGTATTATTATTTATTTAGTTAATTTATTAGTAAGGAAACTTTTATTATTTCTTAATTAGTTGTTTTCCTAGCCCTAGTTCTGATATAATTAGGAGAATCTTGTAGCCTATAAATACTGATGTAATGCCTTAAAATTACTCATAGTTGATTATTAATTTGAGTTTAGCTTTAAGCTATTTGCGTGAGTTTCTTCTTTGTCCTGCCTTATAATCTTCTTATTCTTGATTATTTTATCTTTTCTATACACCTCTGCCTTCATATGGTATCAGAATAATCAGAGCTGAATTCCATCATCCTGAACCTGTATTCTTCTTTCTCTTTCTAGTTCTTAGTTCTGCTACCCTTTTTCTGTCATACTGGCTGCCCCAATTTTCTTAACCTTTACGAACAGCCCCTTCCTAAACCTTTTTAGTTTTTACAGTGCATACAAATTTATCGCTTGCAATCTGAACCTCAAACCAAGAACTCACCTCACCACACCTCTAAATATCACGACTTTGTGGCCATCTATCACCGACATCAATTTTCAAGTCCTAGACTCCTAGTCATAGTTGTCAAAGGCGAGCGCCTTTGGTGCCCTAGGTGAGAGGTGAGGCGAGGGTGTAGAGCCTCATGTGTCCTAGGCGAGGCGATGTGCAAGAAGCGCTGAAAAGGCGACGCTAAAAAAGCCTTTAAGTCGCTCATTTATTCCTTTTTTTATTTTTCTAACTACCAAACGATGTTGTTTTGCTTTAGTATGAATATATAGTAAAGCCTAAAATACCCAAAATCCCAATTCAGAGTCTCAAACCACGACGACGAATGAGATACGACATATACGAAGCCCTGCTACAACGTTACGACTCATACGAGCCCTAAGGCTTCTTCTTCAACCCTGCGACTCATACGAACCCTAGGGCTTCATCTTCAAACTATTATAGCAGGAACTATCCTAATTTCTTAAACATAAGTCATATCCCTAACATAGCCAATGACCATGAAGACCGATATTAACTTAACTAAAATAAAATTTCTCAAGTTGCTATGGCAATGTGAACAGAGAAGAATTTTTTGCAAGAAAAATCATCCATCGATCTTACATTAGGCTGAATAATAATACCAATTACATGCCAAAATCAATCCCAATAACTAAATCTAATTTTATATTCTAGTAGGTCAAAGACAGGACCTAAAGAAGGAGTGAAATTCAAGAAGAGGGCTTCACTTGAAAGAAGACGCCCTTCACTTACGATCTTGAATTCCTTTGTAATCACCCGAATGAAATATTGGCAAGAAGATCGGACTCATGCCTACATATTAGCCATAATCAATCAATGGTATAAACCCTAACTAAATCTCAAACAAGAATTGAAATTATAGCTTAACAGTTGAAGGATTAAAGACATACTGAGGTAAATTTCATGGAACGCAAAAATAGTTCATAAACCTTGCAAGGGAAACTTAGGGATGTTAATTGTCGATCTCTCCCTCCCACGTACACAACGGTGTCAGTGGCAATCAGGTAGCTCTCTCTCTATCTCTTTTCCCTCTCGTGCTCACTCTTGATTTCAAAATTCTTGATTGTTGATATGAATGATACTAGAGAAATAGGAAGGATTATAGACGAACTGAGTCCATAAAAAGAGGGGTTGAGAAAGAGGGGTTTGACTGATTGTTTTTTTTTTTTTTAGGAAGGAATTATTTCCTTTAAAAAATAGGTATCAATATTACAAACTAATTTTTTTTACATAAATTAATTACTAGTTTTTCAAAGATTTATTCTCTTACAAATAAATTAATAAATGAAACTTCTTTTTATCAACTTTCTGTGAATATTTAAATTGCATAAAACATTCGTTCAAGTAATATAACATACCATTATTATTTTTTAATATTTCAAAAATACAATCAATCAAATAATACCATTAAAGCCTAAATGTTAGTAAAAGAAAATTTTCTTCTAAGCGGCCCGTTAGGAATGCTGACCTGGCCCATGCCCGTTGACCAACCAGCAGGAACATCGTGTTCTTTTGCGTCTCATGTCAAGTATGATCATATGAAATTAGAATTCATGTTTATCTAACTAGGATACCAATTCGAACAATTCAACTATCGTTTGGCTAGATCTCCTTCACTTATTGTAGACACCCCAATTTCGTACCCCTGGTATGTGACACGACATAAAATATCAAGACCTGTTAAAACATTAACAAATGTCAAGTTACAGGGTCAAAAGTGCAAAAGGACAAAGCAGGATGCGCAAAAGGACAAATTGCAGGGACTAAAGTGTCAAAAATGGGCCAACTTTGGGATTTGGGCGTGGCTACCCATTAATTTGGGCGTGGCTACCCATTAATTTGGGCATGGCGCCCAAATCTAATGGGGGTGGCGCCCAATTCCAATTCTCCAGCCACTGTTCATCAAAGATTTACCGTAAAATGCAATTTATTCAACGCAAGGTGCAACCAGTTGATGCGCAGAGAAGGAAAAGAAATTTCACCGATGTCCCTGCTCTCCTCCTATAAATAGCAGTGCTCGGCTCCTCATTTCACACAGAATTCGTTCGCAAAGCTTCTCCGCGTTAACGTTACGCTGGAGAATTAGAGAGCGGTGTGAGATAGTGAGAGATCACCTCAAAAAGCCTCGAAATCCTGCCAAACTTCCTCCAAACACAAAACCAACCGATAGAAGTGTACGTTAGCCCCCCAGCTAGGTATCCACCCTATTTCTCCGGTCCAAAAATCATGGAAAGAGCAGTTGCTCTACCCGATTTAAAAGGCCAAATCGCCAAGAAGTAAGCGTTACATTACTCGCCTCGATTTCGGTAACCTTCAAATTCACAAAACAAAAACAACAAACAAATACAACTTCCAAAAAAAATAGTTACCATGCCCGATCCCGAGGCCGAAAAGTAAGTTTTTATTGCCACGCCCAAATTCACACAACACACAACACACAACTTCAAACATATATATGTAATAGTATTATTTCCAATCCGCCCAAGTTTTATTGTTAAGTTTTTTCATATATATAATAGTATTATTTCCAAGTCAGCGGTTGTCTGCCGGATTTAATTAGGAAATCGTATTAAATGTAGCCGTTATTATGGCAAAATGTTTTAGATAAGTTTGTATTTATTTACATCATTTATTCAATAAAGTCTTTATTTGTAAATGTATTATTTCCGGTCCGGTTCAATATCAATATATAAGCAGTTATGCTGCCCGGATTTATTTAGGAAATAATACTAAATGTATGTAATGAAAGATTTCTCTTTTCCACGAGATGACTATGCGAAATATTTTCAAGTATATTTGTAATTATTTGTAAAAGAGATTGTTGCAAGTCCGCAAATAATATAGATGTAACGGATGTATTTGTAGGCGATTAATGCTAATGCTTTATTTATCTGTTAAATTAATATAACAACAAGCATACTTTAGCCAAAAACCGTTTGAGACCGAAAGGCGAGTTGGGTGCCTAGCACCTTCCCAACTTGTAACTTAGCCTCCGAACCCGTTTTCTTCATCTCTGGTTTTCTTTTTCTGGTTTTGCTTTATTTTTGCCTTAAAATAAAGATGACGACTCTAAAAACATTTTGGATCCAGTGGGGCCTTGCAACATCTTTCTTTGCACTTTCAATGCGTTCTCCCTAAAAAGGGAGAATGAGAATGGAAAGGTGATGTATTCCTATGTCCTGGTATCCCCTAAACAAGGGATAACTTGACGTAGAAAACCCAAAGCACTCATAGTGATCCGAAATAGGCCATAAGGCTATTTTCATAAAATCCATAGTGGGGGCGCTGCAACATTCCTTCCTTGCACTTTCACGTTTTCCCCTAAAAAAGGGAAAATGATAATAGAAGGGTGATGCCTTCTCATATCCTGATATCCCTTAAAAAAGGGATAACTTGATGCAGGAAACACATAGCTCCCATATTGGATCAAAAATCCACTAAAGGCAACCGAGGCGCATTCCAACGCGCTATTCCGACAGCACTCCTCCCGCACTTTTGATTTCGTCCTCCCTAGACAAGGGAGGCCGAACGGAGCAAGTGGATGTCACCGCATCCGCACGGACGCCGCACCCCTATCCAAGGCGCTGGGCGCGAGCACGCTTTCCCTGAACCCACAAGTGGCGACTACTGGGAGATCGTTTTTATTTTAATGAATAAAAATGGAGGGCTAGATTCAAGAACCAAAACTTTTTTTTCTTTTGTTTCTGGCTAAAGTATGCTTGTTATATTAATTTAAAACAGTCTAATATTGCGTTCCTTTAACATCCGTGTCTATATTTGTGGATATGATCCTCCATCTTGCAGCAGTTTCATTTCAAACGCTGTTACGGATATACTTGAAAATATTCGTATTTTTCAAAAAAAATCAAAATATATATATATATATATATATATATATATATATATATATATATATATATATATATATATATATATATATATATATATATATATATAGTTTTCTTTTTATTTCCTAAAGACAACAAAAGGGTCGGGGCTTTATTAAAAAAAAATCTTTTCATTTTCGGCCTTATATTATTTTACTCTGCTTTATTTTCATTCAACAAAAAATATACATATATGCATTCATTCTGTCATTTTATTTTGGGGATTAGGACCCATTTTCTAAAAAAAATAAATAGATTCCCCGCTTTACTTTCTATTTCTTGATGGTATGCTTGCTTGCTCACGCTTAAGCTAAAAAGCCGAGAAAATCCATACATAACAGCAAGACAGGCTATATCTGTTTTATTTTCTATTTCTATATCTGAAAAAAAAAACTTCTTTTTTCTTTTTAGATGCCGCACACACGTGCACATGCATATAAATATATTCCGAATTGCTACCCTACACCATGGCCAAGACTACCCCCTGCATAAGCCAACGTTAGACTGCATATAGTTTTTCAGGACACTTCAAAGACCGACCGGTTTTTGCATTTAAAATTGTGGGTCAATCCCAGTCAAAAAAAAATGTACGCAAAAAAAAATTCTCTGCACAAGTCAAAAAAAAATGTGCGAAAGTCAAAAAAAAAAGTGCAAGTAAAAAAAAAATCTCTGTGCAAGTCAAAAGAAAAAAAATTGTGCAAGTCAAAAAAAATTACACTGGGGCTGACTTATTATTTTCGAATGCTCGACCTAGACCATTTCGAATGATGGATCCCGAAGAGTATGCCCTTCGCTCGGGATCGATCCGATCTCGGGAGTCGAAAGGCGTGTGGAATACGTTGGTCCTATACTCGAGAAAGAATCCACTGCTCCAGAAAAGTCCTGAGACTGTCAAAATTAAGCAGGTGCTTATCCGGTTAATTTGTAGGGATAATAAATAATAATAAGATATACTAATAAAGGCACGTTGTACTCCAAGCTCAGAAAGCCTTCAACAAATTTTCCGATACCAAACTCATTTTCCCGAAACCCGGCCCGATTTGGAAAGGCGACGATCGCCGATTGGTACGGAATCAAGTACGTAGATCGATCGAGGGTATCGTAAAATCAGACGATCGAACGTAAAAGCTTGGTTACGATCCGAGCAAAGATGGCAAGCAGAAAGTGAATCCGCCATGGGTACAGATAGGGCCCTGTGGTATGCTCGACTCCAAAGAATGCAAAGAAGGGCTAGACTGTTGGGTGCACAGCCGACCGAATAATGAGCCAAATGGCTAATCTGGTACAAAGCTTGAAATCCAGTGGTGAGGTAATTTCTTCCCCTACAGTCCCACAAGAAGCATCAACCTCACATACACTTCCAAACCCAAACCCTCAGACGAACACTAACCCACCAAACACTACCGTCACCCTAAATCCTAACCCTCCACCAACTACCTACTACCCAAATGTCAATCCTTACCCATCATACCCTCCATATCCTATCCCAAACACCAACATTCCCGAGAGTCCAAATGACCTCCCCTTTCCCATAACCAACCCACTCCAAAAACCACATATGGATCCTCAAAGCTATAACCCGTCGTCAGCCAAGTTACTACCTACTTACCTCCCCGATGATCCCGGCCATCCAAATCGAAACCATCCAAAATCCACCGGCTACATTACCCAAAATCCATATCGCCAATAACCCACCACTCAAAACCCGCACCTTTCCAACAATCCACCACCCAATCCACCAACCCAAAATCTCTATCCAAGCCAGAATCCCTATACTGCCCAGCATCCTCATACAGCCCAAAACCCATATCCAGCCCAGAATCCATACCCAATTCAAAATCCATCAGCTTACATAGCCCAAAACCCATATCCAGCTCAGAATCCATACCCAGCTCAAAATCCGACTCAGAATCCATACCCAACCAAAAATCCCTACCAAACACCACATTTTAAATTAACCCGATTTTCCCAAATCACCAAAGCAAAGATATACCTAAAACCAACTCCCCCAGCCACCAAAATGGAGGCCGACATGGAAAACATGAAAACCATGATGCTCAAATTGCTCAACAAAGGGGAATTTTCTACGCGGGCCCTGGCATTACAACCTTCAGCAGTACTGCCTTCAAAATTCAAAATGCCCGACATAGAAAAATTCGACGGGACTGGATGCCCTATATCACATCTAAAATCCTACTCCACTGGTATGCAGTCAAGGGGAGCTAGCTTTGAAGCTATGGCTTCCAATTTTCATCTCACCCTAGTAGGGGCTGCCAAGCAATGGCTGATGTTATCAGACAGCAGCACTCTGAATACCTGGGACCGGATAGCCGAAGAATTCCTTGAAAGGTACAAAGACAACACTAGCCCGTAAAACAAAAGAGACCTCGAGTCGCGCACCCAAAGGGAAAAGAAACATGAATTTGCCGAATTTGTGGAAACGAAAGTTGGCCTGCACTTTCGACGCACTCGATCCGGCTGAGTCATGCCTGATGTTCACCAAAAACCTCCACCCATATACCGACACATGCGTATCTCCCTTACAAGCAGCCTTTTAAATAAGTAGTGGAGATAGGGGTTCGTATTGATGAAGATATACGGACCGGGCAACTAAAAGTCAATACACCTTCCAGTTCTTTCCGATACTCTAAAGGAAAGACAGCCACACCAGCACCAACCGTCAACATGGTAGGAGATGCATCTTCCACTTCCCTACCCAAAATTATAGTGCTACTCTATGGTCCTATGGGCTAGACAGGTCTGTCAACTCAGTCGGAGGGAATAATGGCCCAAACAGAAACTTCAGAGGTCAGAACAAGGTCAACCGGCACTTTGACATATTGCAAGCTCCTCGCGTGATATTGCAGGGCTAATGGCTCGTGGAGTATGAAGCCTCCGAAAACTACAGGCCACCAAACCCCCGCCTCGACACATGGAACCATGCCCAGTACTGTGAGTACCATCGCTGCAGTGGTCACCTCACCGACAGATGCTACACACTCAAACATGCTATCCAGGATTTGATAGATGACAAGGTAATTGAAAAACCTCCCCCCGGACCAAATACAGTCAATAACCCTCTACCTCAAATCAACATGATTGAGGTTGATGAAAAAGTCACTGTGCCCAAGTTCGAAAAAATTAGCCACCCATTACCATATATCCTCATTCCATTCTCTCCATCTACATCCATAAAAGAGCTTAGCTGCAATATGCTCTCTTGGGACACTATCCCGGGTAGCCAAAATACTTGCAACATCGAAAAGCCACTTGGGTTTGGGGATGTTAGCCACCTTACTAGATCGGCCGAGCCTACCAACCAAACCCGAAAAAGGTGACCACTGTGCAAAGACAAAAAAGACATCAAGCTAAGGAGGTGGAAGATACTCTATTAGCTCAGATGAAGAAAACTCAGGCCAACATTTCCATCTGGGGCTTACTTTGTGCTTCAAAAACCCATCGTGATACCCTGGCCAAGTCTCTAAGTCAGGCAGTCGTTCCCATTGAAACCTCCCCGAATGAGCTTACTCAGATGATTGGTAACATTCATTTTGGGAATGTCATAATGTTCACTGATCTAGATCTGCCCAAGGAAGGAACAAACCACATTGATGCTCTTCATATCACTGTGGGAATAATGGAGAAACGGGTTCCTCGAGTTCTGATAGACAACGGGTCCTCTCTGAATGTGTGTTCCGCCAACACCTTAGCTAAATTGGGAACAAAAATATCAGAACTCACTCCTTCCTCACAGACGGTAAAGGCATATGACAACACCACGATGTATCTGTGGGTAGTCACTCGATGTCGACTATTGGGCCACTAACCATGCCTGGCCGAATTCCAAGTTTTGGACATATCCGCCACTTTCACTGCATCTGGACGCCTCGATCCATGGGGTAAAGGGGTAGCCTCTTCATTGCACCAACGTGTCAAATTCATCCACGATGACCACATAGTGATTATTCTGGCTGACAAGATCGTGGAAAACAAGGAAAGCGAGGATATCCCAATCCTCGAGATAGAACATGAAGACACGGGTATTTTCCTCAGTGGCTTTGAGGTTATCCCCCAAGCTGTAGTCAACGCCCTTGAATACGGCCGAGAAACTGACATCACTGGAAAGAAAACCACATCCCTAGGAAACATGGTCTCTTTAAACATGTTCCGAAAAATGAATTATATGCTCGGTCCGGTTCTTGGTAGAAACCAACAGGCTTGTCAATCTAGTCCAGATGAATTTAGTGGAATGTATCCCTCCCTTTCGCCTAGATACACACCTACTCCACCGAGATAGCCGCTGTCATGAAACAAAAGCATGAGAAAAGAAAGGCAGAAAAGGAAAAGCATCCTTAGACACATCCCCCTCTCCAACCATACAGAAAAACCTTAAATGGTTACTTTATAAGGAAAGGGGAAACAGAAGCCTATCTCATGTTCCCTGAGCCCTGGATAGACCAAAATGGGAAAAGATGCCCTGGATGAGAAATCTTTGAAGATGTCGGGCCTTCTCACGCACAAAATGGAACAGTCACCTCGAACCCTATAAGATCGCATATAAGGTCGCCACTTTTGAAAACACTTGGTCTATAGATCAGGATGACTATTCTCTAGTCTCATTTGATGATGATGGCCTGGGAGACAGCTCGGTATGATAGACTGAGGCACTAAATATGCAAAACTCCCCGATGAGTTCGAGCTTCTCATTGCTAAGCCTCTCGCACTGGTATGCTACGATCGCCCACTCTTGACTCCCGCAGAACCGGTAGACCGACCCGATATACCATCCCCTTTCCTTCTCCTAGCTTTACGGATTGGTCATCAACCGATCCGCTACCTAATAATGAGGATCTCAAACCCCAGGTCATCAATAATGTAATAAGCCCCGTGCAGTTTGCTATTAATGATAATATGAATGTCTTTGCTTATTCCTTAGTTGCACATACATTAAAAGATACATTAAATAATCATAATAATGAGTCATTTAATGAAATGGACCCAAAAGATAAAAAATATTTGCTTGAGCTTGTAAAATCAGCTTGAGCAACAGAACAACATCACTCAACAAGAAGCAATCAAGACTTGTCAATCATCAACTGGGCCGAACAATCAAGTCAAAGAAATCAAAGTCGCAACTACCCGCAAGGCTCCAAACGAAGGGGCTCATCGACCTCCTCAAAGAGTTCGTGGAGATATCTTTGCCCGGTCCTATGAAGATATGTCGAGGCTAGATCCCCATAGTCGAACACCTGATCCCTATCTATCCGTATGCTCTCGGCCAATCGCTAAGCCCGCCGAATCAAACCGTAATGGTCACCGCAAGTCAAAGAAGAAATTATGAAGTTGCTCCATGTCAACTTCATTCGGTGGTTGAATACCCGATCCGTCGGTCCAACATAGTGATCTGCTCCTAAGCCCAACGGAAGGTCTCGACGCGCCGACTTCCGCGACTCAAAGCTGCCGCCTCAAAGATGACTTCCCCGCTACCCAACATTGATATTGTGGTAGATGCCGCTGCCGCCACAAGATCGATCCTTCGCCGACGGCATGCTCGGCTACAATCAAATTAAAATGGCAAAGAAGAGACCAAGAGAAGACTTCATTCACCACTCCTGGGTACCCATCATATATCCATGCCATTTGGGCTCAAGAATGCCGGGCTACTTATCAAAGGTCGCCACCACTCTCTTCCACGACATGATCCACAAAGAGATCGAGGTCTACGCCGACGACATGATCGCACATTCCAAATGACGCCAATCTGCTCATATCGAGATCTTCTAAGTTCTTCAAAGACTCGTAAAGCATCGATGAAACTCAACCCCACCAAATGCACATTGGGGTCACCAAAGGCAAGGTCCTCGGGATTCCTAGTCACCGAGCAAGGCATCGAGATCGAGCCGGCAAAGATCAAAGCTATCATAGAGATGCCGCAGCCTAAAAACTCCAAATGTAAGTCAAAGGCTTCTAGCCGATACAATATATCACCGCCATCGACAAATTTCACCACCACATGTGGCCCTCTTCAAGCTTCTAAAGAAAAATATCGACCAAGTCTGACGAGAAATGCCGCCTAGCCTTCGAAAAAATAAAAGCCTACCTACCAATCCACCGTGCTAGCCCCACCCATACACATAAACCTCTCCTCATATACTTAACCGTCACAGACATCGCTGGGAGCCATGCTTGCCCAAGAAAAGAAAGACTTACGTTGAAAACGCCATATACTTCATCAAGAGGAAGTCGCAAGGAAGCGAGCCGAATTATTCTAAGACGGAGAAAAGTTGTGCCGGGCCTAGTCTCGACAACCCAAAGGCTCAAAACATATCTACAGGACGATCCATCAAGCTCATCTCCTGATGGACCCTATAAAGTATATCTTCGCAAACCATCACTTTCCACCGATCAAGCGGCTTCCTTCTCAACGAAGTTTGACATAACATATGTCACGCCAAATATCAAAGGCGCAGCATCGCAGATCACTTAGCCGATCTACCTCTCGAAAGCCGAAGATGCTATCGAGCCCATTTTCCCGCATTTAAGGTGTCTGGAAATCACCGACCACTACACTCGCCGGGTGATGTTCTTTTGACCTGAGCCGCAAACAAAAGAGGCTTTGGCATAGAATCTTACTCATCACCTACGATTCTCACTCCACCGGCCCTAAGATTGGAGTTTGAATGCTCCAACAACACCACCGAATACGGCTTGCATCGCCAAGAGGCTCTCCAAAGGAAGGCCAAAAATCTCAAGTCTTGGAGACTCGCTTTGATCATAAACCAAGTCGAAGGGAAGTGGAAACCCAAGATCCCCTGGCCGCAACTTTATCATGCCAAATTAACAAAGATCTGCCGCTCTGGCTTGATTCCATCTCATTCCACTACTTGCCGCTGACGTAAATCAATTTGCCGATGCATTGGCCACTCTAGCATCGCTAGTCCAAATTCCCTCAAATACAAGTCCAACCCTTCGTAGCCTGAAAGAAAGTCACGCCAAGATACCGCTTCAAAATTAATGCACCAGGCATCACGAGCCCCGTACATTGACATCCAAAATCTGCATTTAAAGGAATCTATCCCCCTCGGTTAGACAAAAAGAGGGAGAATTCCCCGCGAAGACGGGCATCGCACTGTGATGCCACGGCACCGTATAAAAGGCACTACCAAGGCTTAAATCTCTTATGCTGGCCGATCAAAGCCAAGTCGAACAAATTATGGACCAACTCCATTTGGTACCCGTGACCCCACATGAACGCCACATGCTATCCAAGAAAGTTATCCCAAGCAGGGTACTATTGAGCTCGCTTGAAACCGACCGTCGGCTGGTGCGACATCGCGACAAGTGCCAACGCTTTGCAAATTGCAAAGACGTGCCCCCCGCACATTCTATACAACCCACGCCTCGGCCCTTCTCAACACGGGGTATCGATGTCATAGTCCAAATTCACCCGAAGGATCCAATGGTCATGAATATGTCCCGGTAGCCGCCGACTACTTCACAAAGTGGGTGGAAGCCTCTTCCTACAAAATCCTAAATGCCGAAAGGTGTCCGATTTATCCTGCCAACATCATATACCGCTATGGGGTGCCTTTTGAAATCATCTCCCACAACGGCCTCATTTTGAAGGGGACGTGAATCGCCTCGACGAGTTCAAAATTCAAAGACACAAATCTTTCCCTACCGGCCACAAACAAATGGTGCCGTTGAAGCGTACCAACAAAACCCTCGAGAACATCATCGTAAAATGGTTGACACAGAAGAGATCGCCGTAAAAGCTACGCTAGCTAGCTCGCTATCGCACCTCACCAGACACCCACCGGCTACCCTCTACTCTCTAGCTCATTTATGGAGGCAAGCACGCTTATTGAAAGTTGAAATACCATCATTAAGAATAATGATGGAATCGACATAGCAGAAGTCGATCGGGTCAAAGGCGATTTGAAGAATTAGCCCCGACGATGAACGGCGACATAGCCTCGAGCACACTCTCGAGCCTATCAAAGACGATAGCCCTGCATTCAACAAAAAGTCAAAGGCCGCGACATCCAGTTCGAGATCCGTGTTGGGAAAAGCCCCTAGTTATGTCGATACTAGGGGAAATGGAAATATCCATGGATGGGACCATACATAGTCAAAGAAATCCGTCGTGAGGTGCCGCGAACTCAGAAGCTTAAGACCTGTTCAGCCTCTTCAACCTTGACAAGCTCAAAAGGTACTATGCTTGAGCCAATTCTCTCCAACTTAGGTTGAAAACCCGAAAAGTGCCTAGGCAAAAGTTAGAGAAAAAAAAAGAGACAATAAAAAGGAGAAATAAGGGCTCGCTAGGTTGAAAAACCCGAAAGGGCGGCCAGGCAAAAGTTAGAGCACATAAAAAAATCAGAGAAAAAGGAGAAGGAAGGCATTCTTTGAACCCTCAACATACTATCTCAAGTGCATAACTGC
>CM028382.1:65385831-65425808 GCA_013146195.2 Codonopsis lanceolata | reverse complement strand
ACCCTATGCCAAGCAACCCGATAGGTGCGATGCTCACCATCGCACTCCATAAAAAATCTGCCATTTTTCTTTTCAATACGATAAGAACCGTTTTGGGAATACGTAATGCCGCCAAAGCATACAGGGATACTACAAAGAACGATTTCGATAACGTTATTTTCCTCAAAGGATAACAACTTGTTCGCCATCCCATAATTGACTGCCACCTTACGCTCTAACTCCTCAAAGTATGATCTTCTTAGCGTCCCTTAAAAGGAGCCCAGATCGTCATGGGCCACCACATGCCTATACCCCGTCAATCTTCAATCTTAGCAATGTGACTACGCGAGCAATGTTTGAAACAAAAACCACTCTTACTATTGTTAACCTTACGCCCAGAAGAAACCTTCATATTGACGCAACACCTCTTGTAAACCCCTAATCGAATTCTTGGCGCCATTACAAAAAAGCAGCATGTCATCCGCGTAGAGAAGGTGCGTAATTACAAAGCCTCGACGACCATGTAAAAAAGGATGAATCAACCCCTTTGTAACAGCACGATCAATATTGAAAGATAAAATCTCTTGCGCCAAGATGAATAAAAGCGGAGAAATAGGATCTCCTGTCTAACACCCGGTTGGCCTTGAAGAAACCGAAGTCTTCCCATTAATCTTGAGCGAATACCAAGCGTTACCAATCAAATTACGAATCAAAACATAAAAACAGGAGGAAACCAAAAGCACGAAGAACCTGTAAAAACCCCATTCCAAACGATCATAAGCTTTGGACATGTCAATTTTGAAAACCACATTACCACCACGGGCTTTAGTATCTACCCTTTGCACTAACTCATGAGCCAAAATAATATTCTCCTGTATACTTCGACCTTTCACAAAACACACTTTGTTGTTCAGAAATAATATTAGGAAGAAACACGCTAATCGCATGGCCAAAATTTTTGAAATAATTTTTGCCATGAAATTACAAAACGATCGGACGTAAGTCCCTAAACCCTCAAACGCTCACTTTCGGAAGAAGAATAATTGTAGCCCCAAGAAATTCCCTATGTAACTCACAGGCGAAAGAAATCTACTATAGCATCCATCACATCCTGCTTAATAATCGTCCAGCAGCCTTGGAAGAACCAGCCCGTATACCCATCTGGACCCGGGGCACTAGAAGGGTTGAGAGATTTAATGACAACCCACACTTCCTCCTCCGATGGCAACCTTGTCAGAGACTCGTTATCAGCAGTAGACAATTTAGCTGGGAACCCAACAAATAACCCTTCCTCAATGACAGGATTAGACGATGCGAAAATGTCTGCAAAATACTCTTGACCATTTTGTCGATGCGGGTCGTCACACAAAGAACCGTCTGCAAGCCGAAGACTAACCATATTCCGTTGAGCTCTTTCTTTGATGCTAGCATGAAAAAAGGTAGTATTTCGATCTCCTTCAGTTACCCAAAGCTGTCGCGATTTCGACTCCACAAGTTCGGTTTCCCAACCCACCAGTTGGGTAAGCCTCTGTTTCCCAACTGCCAGACCAGCTTCTATCTCCTCACCGCCCCCTGACTGTAGCGCCAAATCAAGTTTAAGAATATCGTCCCGAGTGGAGTCTATGTTTCGATGAATATTCCCAAAGACCCGCCAATTCCAGTCCCTCAAAGCAGCCCTAAGATTTCGCAACTTCCCATATAGACGTGTCATACCTGAACCCCAACAAGGTCGTTGCCAAAATTCTTCCACAAATTGCAGAAACGCTGGATGATCCAGCCACATTCTCTGAAAACGAAAGCCTCCCTTGGGTTTCAACTCTACACGGAAATCTAGCAGGAGCGGCACATGATCCGAAACCGAAGTAATAAGATGAGTAACCGATAGACGAGGGAACGCCAACTTGAAAGCTCCATTCACCAAGATTCTGTCAAGACGCTTCCAAACTCGATGTCCCCCCAACTGGTTATTACACCAAGTGTATCTACTCCCTTCATAACCCGCATCAACAACACCTATCCTTTCCAAACAATTATTGAAGTCGTCCATTTCCCCAAAATCACACTGGGCTCCCCCTAGCTTCTCCACCGAAGAGCTAATAACATTAAAATCTCCCCCCACAAACCACGGACCCGTACAACCAACTGCTATACCCTCCAAATCCTGCCACAATTCAGACCGAAGATGTCTGTTACATTTAGCATAAACAAACGTGGCCATAGTCGAAACCGTAGAGGACACTGTGAGCATAACGGTAACTTGCTGCAAAGAGCTAGATAATAATTGCACATCCACTGCATTATTCCAAAGTAGCCAAATGTGTTTGTTCACCGGATTCACATGAAGATTCTTACTTAAACCAACCCGCCGACAAAATTTATTAAGCCTATCCCCAGTCGTCTTGGGCTCCAAGATAGCACACAAAAAAGTTTTATGTTGTCGAATTAACAGCTTCAAAAAATTACGTGTCTCTTTGTTACAAACCCCCCGCGCGTTCCAAACAACTATCGTCATTAAAATTAAGCGGAAGGGGTGGTGGACTGGGCTTTACTGGCTGCCCTAGTAAGACGAACATTCTCCTTTAAGAAATGACTCTTCTTTGCTTCCGTGTGTAGACGCACACACCAATTAGGGAAAGAATGTCTAATCTAAACCTTCCCAACATCCTCCTCAGTATAAAGTCGACAATTATCCACGAGTGTTTCCTTGTAATCCCCATTCGTGGAATGAGCCTTCCCATACGGACGTGGTGCTACATGCAAAATACCATCCCAGAAATCACCTAGATCCACCGAAGCCTGATATGTTTTCCTCTTAGCCGCTGTATCTGCTGTATGAATTCCCTTCCCGGCCTTCGTATCACCTTCAGAACTCGTAACCTTCTGTGCCTTAGAACCACACCGAGCACCATTATCAACGTTCGCCTCAGTTTCAGTTTGTTCCTCATCAAACCCGTCCAGAATACTAAACGAATTCCGTAGATGCACTGATTGCGTCTGATCTGGCCGAACCTGCTCATTTGATCCCAATCCATCCTTTGATGAGACCCCCGAACTGGTGATGTCAATATGTTCAATGTCCACTGGATCCCCTTGTGAGTCCTTTGCATGAGACACCGATGCCCCATCCCCTCCTTTGTGAATCTTTACTGGGGTCCAACGTTGTTGCACCCCATTAACAGTAGGTTGCATGGGAACTTGTTTCTCTTTTAAAACACCATTGGAGGCACCTTGTCGTGTTTGCTCCTTATTAATTTGAACGCCGCCATTACTCTTACTTCCTGTTTGCGCCTTAACTCTTACCTCAGTACCCGCATTCAAGTCTTTGGTTGAATTAGGAAAATCCCTTGGATTATCATTAAACCTACCTCACCCTTTCCTACAATGGATCTTAACATGTCCTAACAAACCACACTCCGTACAAAAGCGAATGTTACCTTCAAACTCCAACGGCTGCCAAAACCCAGTCTCCTTACTAGAACCAATCCAGCACGGGACGGCAGAGGCTGAGCCACGTCAATCTCGATGCAAATTCTGGCAAACATCGGTCGAACCAAAGCTAGGGTTTTCTCATCAATTCTTAAGAAATGCCCTAAGGTATTGCCAATACATTCCAAAAAGGAAGGGTTAAAAAACATCATTGGTAGATGGTGAAGGCGGACCCATACCGCGACCTTGGTTACGTCCTTGCGGAAAGCAAAATCGGGTGACCAACGGAAAGACCTATACATGCAGGATTGTATCATATACGATTCCTTCGATAAAGCCAACACCATGTCTTCTTGCAAAGCCAACGGAACCATCACATGTCGAGGATCAAGTAATCCAACCACAAACGGGCCTTTAAGTTTCTAATTTTTTGCAACGTCTTCCGAAATCGCATTCACCGTAGGACGGCCAGCCGCGAACTTAAGTATGAGAGTATTGTCCAACCTGCTTGGGCGCCGATTCCATCTCTACCTGGTGAAAATACAGCTGATCCCCCTCCACCCGGCCACACGACGTGGAACCAAAGGAACGGCATTAAGGACTGGGGCAGCTTGTCCCACAAACTGCCGAGGAACACCCACAGTATTCGCATAAGACCTTGGTGGCACAATGGCCGGTTGCTCAACAAACTGCGGTACCGAATCCGGGGGCACAGGTGGCGGAGCCGCTGTGGCCGCCGCCATGGCGGACAAAACCCTAATAGGTCGAACCCTAGGAGTCCTAGAAAACTAGAGAGAGAAAGCTAGAGAGAGAACTTTTAGATATGCCAAGTAGAATAATACTGCTCAAGAAAGTAAACCATCTACTTCTTCTTCAAATGAGAATGAAATTCTCTCTGACGAGCAATTTGTTATGTTCGTTAAGAAGTTTCAAAAGTTCTCAAAATTTAACAAAAAGAAAAAAGCAAACCAGCAGACTTTCAGAAAAACTGCTGAAAACTCACACAATAATGAGTTAGTTTGCTACAATTGCAGGAAACCTAGTCACTTTGCTTCTAAATGTCCTAAGCCTAAATATGAAGCCTATAAAAAAAGACCTTCTAAATCCTTTTCTAAACATAGAGGTCTTCTGGCTGAGGACTTAGAAGAAAACCATGTATCCACTTGGTTTGAAACTGATTCTGACGAGGATGATAGTGATGACTCACCTGAGCAGGCACACATTTGTCTTGTTGCTCTAGAGTCACCTCCCACCTATGACTCAGATAGTGAAGTTAAATACTCTCCTTTTCAAGCTAACATAGAACAATCTTCTGAAGAGCCTTCAAAAGAAGAAATCCTCAAGGATGCTCAAGACATGCTAGAGGAATTCAATGAATTCAGAAAGGCTTATGTTAAGTTAGCTAAAAGTCATGAGAAGTCGAGAAACCATGCCGAAGCCGAGTTAAAAACTCTTCATGGAGTCCAAAGAGAAAGTATCAAGTTAAAAGAAGAGAACAAGTTTCTCAATGAAAAGGTTGCTTGCCTTATTGATCATGCCAAAGAGTTATCTGCCGAGAAAGAAGAGTTGCAAAAACCATCAACTCATGGAATAACTCAACGGCCGTTTTGATCAAATTCTCGAGATCGAAGGCCTCAACAGATAAGTCCGGCTAGGATTCTCTCGAAAATACTGTGCAACCTCCGAACAAGAAAATGAACATTTTACGTTGAATAGTAATATTCCCCGCACAATATCGTAAACCTAACAAGGGTAAAGAAGGAATTGGTTATACCGCTACTCCTTATAAATATCCTAAGGTTCAAATTATCAAAAACAAGTGAAGCTTTGAAAGCAAAGCAATCATCTCATCTGGAGATAAATCAGCAAAGGTGGAGCATTACAACAGCCCTCCACCAAAGACTTCGTGAAAGCAAAGGCCGTTGTTTCAGGCCTACGAAAAGTCTACTCAAACCTATCGATTCATCAACAAGACTACGATGGTGCTATCAAGCTACATGAATGTTGATACCAAGCTTAAAGGAAAATGCATGCATGAGATATCAAAGTCTACCATCAGAAACATTCTTCTCGCTAAAGCAAAGATCGGCCAGTGATACTGCACTCAAGAAGCCTCATACGTAAGCCTCTAAGCCTCGCTGTTAACAAGACTACTAACTCAAAAGTCGCTATTAAGAAAATGTTCAAAAACCTTCCAATACCCAAAGATGATCATATAGACTTCGTAATTTTCATCACTGCACATTTTGTAAGTGTTTTGGCCACTTGGTCCATGAATGTCTGGCTGAAATCCATCATAAAGCCTCGTTGGATCCCCTATTCCAAAAATCAGCAAGTACGGGTTCCAAAATACGCTAACCATTTGGACCCATAAAGGAAAATAAAGGGGACCATGATTTTCTTACCTCTACATCTCGTGTGCTTCATGGCTAATTCCAGTTAAGAAAAGAAAGATGTATGGTATCTAGATAGCGGCTGCTCAAGACATATGACCGGAGAATCCTGCCTTCTCGCTAACATCTCTGAAGCATAAGGTCCTCCAGTCATCTTTGGAGACAATGCTAAAGGAAGAACAATTGGCTATGGATCCATCATTCGAGGGAATCTCTCCATCGAAAAAGTCTCTTTAGTAGAAGGCTTGAAACATAATCTCCTGAGTATTTCTCACGTGACAAAGGGCTTATCTGTCAATTCTCTTCAAACGATGTGATATCAAGGATCCAGCCTCTCGCTCAACCTTGGTCACATAGACAAGGGAATGTCTATGTGATAGACTTGAATGCTTATGGCAAGGTCGCTAATCTATGTCTCGTGGCAAACTCGCTCAAGACAAAAGGCTGCATAAAAGACTCGCCACTTGAACTTCAAATATCCGGCCAAGCTATCCAAAGAAGGTCTAGTTAAAGGATTGCCAAAGGTCTCTGCGACCATGATCGTACGTGCAAAGCATGTCAACGGAAAGCTCTCAAAAACATCCTTTAAAAGCAAACCAGACTCTCAACGACTCGACCTCTTCAACCGCATATGGATCTCTTCGGACCAGTCACTACTATTAGCTATGGTGGCTACAGATACACGCTAGTAGTAGTGGATGATTATACAAGATACACTTGGATAGAGATGATGTCCTCTAAAGATCACACATACGATCTTCTTACAAAGACGATTCGTAAGATTGCAAACGCAAAAACTCGATGAAATCGCTGACGCTCGATCGACAATGGTACCGAAGTTCACCAACAATGGAATAGCAAAGCACCGTGATGATCACGGTATTGGTCACAACTTCTCCGTAAGGACACCGCAGAAGAAACGGCGCTTGGCCGAAAGGAAGAACGTAACACTTATCGAAGTCGCTAAAACTATGCTTGTCAAGCAAAGTTGTCCAAACATACGGGCGGCCGTCAATACACCGCTTCACACAAAACGTATCGTTGATTAACAAATTTCACGGTAAAACACCCTACGAACTTTGGAGAGGTAAAACCCCAAACATTGATTTTTAAAATCTTCGGCAGCAAATGTTTTGTAGTCTACAATGGTAATGACTACAGAGGAAAATTTGATCATAAAGCCGATGAAGGTGTATTTTTGGGTTATGCCTTACACTCCAAAGCTTACAGGGTTTTCAACAAGCGATCATTAAAAATAGTTGAATCTGTTCATGTCTCATTTGATGAATTTGATTTATTAGAGCCACATGTGGCTCCAAATGTTGCTGATGACTTTGTTGATGTTGAGACAGGTACATCCCAACCATCAACCTCTAGTATACCTAATCCATCACCAGCAACTCAATCAAGTATTCCTGACCATCATTTATTATCAAACGGGTCACCAGTAGACTTCAACCCTGCTCAAGAAGATTCAATTTCAGAACCCTTTGTTTCTGAACCTGAAAATCCTATTCCTCAACTCACCTATGAACCAGCTTCTGAACACAACACTCATCAAGACACAGCTGATCTTCCTTCTAGCCCTCCTTCTGAACCTTGTCATGAAGAAACAGCAGCAAATCATCACATTCCTGCTGTCTCAAGAACATGTAAAGACCATCCAATCTCTCAAATCATTGGTGACATTCATGTTGGAGTTCGCACTCGAAGATCCTCCAAGAATGAATGTATGTTCTGTGCTGCATTCGTCTCAGAAGAAGAGCCAAAGAAGATCGAAGAAGCTCTTCAAGATCCAAGTTGGCTGGAAGCCATGCAAGAAGAACTTCAACAATTTGAACGATCCCAAGTATAGAAGCTAGTCCCAAAGCCTGCTGATCATACTGTCATTGGCACAAAATGGGTGTTCAGAAATAAGAAGGATGAGAATGGGAACATAGTTAGAAACAAAGCAAGACTCGTTGCACAAGGATATCGTCAAGAAGAAGGAATAGACTATGATGAAACATTTGCTCCTGTAGCAAGATTGGAAGCTATCATAATCTTCTTAGCCTATGCTACATACAAAGACTTTGTGCTGTATCAAATGGATGTCAAGAGCGCATTTCTAAATGGTGATCTTCAAGAAACGGTCTACGTTGCTCAACCTCCAGGCTTTGTAGAGAAAGGGAAAGAAACTCACGTCTACAAGCTTAAGAAGGCCCTCTATGGTCTTAAGCAAGCTCCTCGAGCCTGGTATGAAACCCTATCCAAATTCTTAGTAGAACAAGGATTTATGCGAGGCAAGATTGATACCACTCTCTTCATTCTCAAGCACAAAGGACATTCTCTGCTGGTACAAATTTACGTTGATGATATCATTTTCGGATCCACCAATGAGAAGCTGAAAAGATAAAAAATATTTGCTTGAGCTTGTAAAGTCAGTTGAGCAACAGGAACAACATCACTCAGCAGCAGTAGCTGAAGAGTTGTCAATCATCAATTTGGGGCTGAACAATCAAGTTAAAGATATCAAAATCGGCAACTACCTGCAAGGTTCTGAAAGGGTAGCACTCATCGACCTCCTCAAAGAGTTCGTAGATATCTTTGCCTGGTCCTATAAAGATATGCCAGGGCTAGATCCAGCCATAGTCGAACACCGGATCCCTATCTATCCAGATGCTCGGCCAATCAAGCAGAAGCTCCGCCGAATCAAACCAGAATGGTCACTGCAAGTCAAAGAAGAAATTATGAAGCAGCTCCATGTCAACTTCATTCGGGTGGTTGAATACCCGATCTGGCTGTCCATCATAGTGACTGTTCCCAAGCCCAACGGGAAGGTTCGAATCTGCGTCGACTTCCGCGACCTCAATAAAGTGTCGCCCAAAGATGATTTCCCGCTACCAAATATTGAGTAGCACTATAGTTTTGGGTAGGAAAAGGGGCTGATGCATCTCCTACCATGTTGACGGCTGGTGCTGGTGCGGCGGTCTTTCCTTTAGAGTATAGGAAAGAACTGGAGGGCGTATTGACTTTTAGTTGCCCGGTCCGTATATCTTCATCAATACGAACCCCTATCTCCCACTACTTCTTTAAAGCTGCTGTAAGGGAGATACCGCATGTGTTCCAAGTATATGGGCTGGAGGTTTTTGATGAAGATCCGGCATGACTCAGCCGGATCAAGTCTGTCAAAAGTCTGGGCAACTTCCGCTTCCACCTGACTGCAAATTCGGCACATGTTTCTTTTTCCCTTTGGGTGCACGACTCAAGGTCTCTTTTGTTTTCTGGGCTAGTGTTGTCTTTATACCTTTCAAGGAATTCTTCGGCTATCCGGTCCCAGGTATTCAGAGTGCTGCTGTCAGACAACATCAGCCATTGCTTGGCAGCCCCTACTAGGGTGAGGTGAAAATTGGAAGCCATAGCTTCAAAGCTAGCTCCCCTTGACTGCATACCAGTGGAGTAGGATTTTAGATGGGATATAGGGCATCCAGTCCCATCGAACTTTTCTATGTCGGGCATTTTGAACTTTGAAGGCAGTACTGCTGAAGGTTGTAATGCCAAGGCCCGCGTAGAAAATTCCCCTTTGTTGAGCAGTTTGAGCATCATGGTTTTCATGTTTTCCATGTCGGCCTCCATTTTGGTGGCTGGGGGAGTTGGTTTTAGGTATATGCTGGCAGGATTTGGGAAAGCTGGGTTAATTTCTGGCTGTGGTGTTTGGTAAGGATTTTGGGTTGGGTATGGATTCTGAGTCGGATTTTGAGCTGGGTACGGATTCTGAGCTGGATATGGGTTTTGGGCTATGTAAGCTGATGGATTTTGGGCTGGATAGGGATTTTGAATAAGGCAAGGATTTTGAGCTGGATATGGGTTTTGGGCTGTATAGGGATGTTGGGCAGTATAGGGATTCTGGGCTGGATAGAGATTTTGGGTTGGTGGATTCTGGGCTGGTGGATTGTTGGAAAGGTACAGGTTTTGAGCTGGTGGGTTATTGGCAGTATATGGATTTTGGGTAGTATAGGCTGATGGATTTTGGATGTTTTCTACCGGATGGCCGTGATCATCGTGAGGTAAGTAGGTAGTAACTTGGCCTGACGGGTTATAGCTTTGGGAATCCATATGTGGGCTGTTTTGGAGCGGGTTGTTTATGGGAAAAAGGAGGTCATTTAGACTCTGGGGAATGTTGGTGTTTGGGATAGGATATGGAAGATATGATGGGTAAGGGTTAACATTTGGGTAGTAGGGAGTTGGTGGAGGGTTAGGATTTGGAGTGATGGTAGTGTTTGGTGGGTTAGTGTTTGGTTGAGGGTTTGGGTTTGGAAGTGTATATGAGGTTGACGCTTCTTGGGGAACTGCGGGGGAAGAAATTACCTCGCCACTGGATTTCAAGCTTTGTACCAGATTAGCCATTTGGCTCATGATTTGGTCAGCCGTTGCACCCAAGTTTTGGTCTAGCCACTACTGCATTGCCGGTGTTGGAGCATACCCTGAGCCCTCAGATCCGTGCACTTCCATGGCGGATTGTTCACTTTCGCCGCCATACCGTCTCGATCTGTACACTCGGATCAAGCTTGCCCCGATTCGACTGCTTCGATACCCTCTCGATTCGATTTCAGCACTTGATTCCTCACAATCGCCGCCAAGATCGCTCGCTTTCCAAATTGGGCCAGTTTCGGGAAAATGGGTTTGCATCGAAGGCCGGGCCGAGGCTTTCTCGGCTTGGAGTACAGCCGCGTGCCTTTATTAGTATATTTTATTATTTATTATTTTTCCTACAAAATGACCGGATAAGCACCCGCTTAATTTTGACAGTCTCAGGACTTTTCCTAGAACAATGGATTCTTTCTCCAGAGTATAGGACCAACGTATTCCACCTACCTTCGACTCCCGAGATCGGATCCGATTCCGCGAAGGGCCTATACTCTTTCTGGGATCCACCATTCGAAATGATCTAGGTCGAGCATTTGAAAATAATAAATCAGCCTCAGTGTATATATTTTTTTACTTGACTTGCGCATTTTTTTTTACTTGTGCAGATTGTTTTTTTTTTTTACTTGCGCACATTTTTTTTTTGACTGGCCGACCAATAATTTAAAATGCAAAACCGGTCGGCCTTTGAAGTGTCCCGAAAAACTATATGCGCCTAACGTTGGCTTATGTAGGGGGTAGGCTGGCCGTGGTGTAGGGTAGCAGTTTGGAATATATTTATATGCATGTACACGTGTGTGCGGCATCTAGAAAGTAAAAAGAAGAGTTTTTTTTAGATATAAAAAATAGAAAATAAAACAAATATAGCCTGTCTTGCTGTTATTTGTGGATTTTCTCGGCTTTTTATTTTAAGCGCGAGCAAGCAAGCATACCATCAAGAAATAAAAAGAAAAGCGGGGAATCTATCTATTTCTATTAATTATAAATAAGTCCTAATCCCCAAAATAAAATGACAGAATGAATGCATATATGTATATTTTGCAGAATGAAAATAAAGCGTAATAACATAATATAAGGCCGAAAATGAAAAGATTTTAAAAATAAAGCCCCGACCCTTTTGTTGTGCTGCCCGGAAATAATAAAAAGAAACATTACATATATATCATATATAAAAAATATTTTTTTTTGATTTTTTTTTTTAAAAATACGAATATTTTCAAGTATATCCGTAACAGTATTTGAAATGAAACTGCTGCAAGATGGAGGATCATATCCACAAATATAGACATGGATGTTAAAGAAACGCAATATTAGACTGTTTTAAATTAATATAACAAGCATACTTTAGCCAGAAACAAAAGAAAAAAAAGTTTTAGTTAATGAGTCTGGCCCTCCATTTTTATTTATTAAAATAAAAACGATCTCTCAAGAAGTCGCCTCGTGGGTTCCCTGGAACGTGCTCCAGCGCCCGCGCCTTGGATAGGGTGCGCTGTCGTGCGATGCGGTGACATCCATCGCCCGCTCCACCCTCCCTTTCTAGGGAGGACGAAATCAAAAGTGCGGAGGAGTGCATCGAATAGCGCTGGAATGCGCCTCTGCTTGCCTTTAGTGGATTTTTGATGCAATATGGGAGCTTTGGATTTTCTATGTCAAGTTATCCCTTTTTTAGGGGATACCAGGATATAGGAAAACATCACCTTTCCATTCTCATCCTCCCTTGTTTAGGGGAGAACGTGAAAGTGCAAAGAAAGATGTTACAGCGCCCCCACTATGGATTTTATGAAAATAGCCTTATGGCCTATTTCGGATAACTATGAGTGCTTTGGGTTTTCTATGTCAAGTTATCCCTTGTTTAGGGGATACCAGGACAAAGGAATACATCACCTTTACATTCTCATTCGCCATTTTTTAGGGGAGAACGTGAAAGTGCAAAGAAAGATATTGCGAGGCCCCACTTGATCCAAAATGTTTTTAGAGTCGACATCTTTATTTTAAGGCAAAAATAAAGAAAAACCAGAAAAAGAAAACCAGAGATGAAGAAAACGGGTTCGGAGGCTAAGTTACGAGTTGGGAAGGTGCTAGGCACCCAACTCGCCCTTTCGGTCTCAAAACGGTTTTTGGCTAAAGTATGCTTTTTGTTATATTTATTAAACAGATAAATAAAGCATTAACTGCCTACAAATACATCCATTACATCTATATTATTTACAGACTTGCAACAATCTCTTTTACAAACAATTACAAATATACTTGAAAATATTTGGCCATAGTAATCTACATTTAGTATTATTTCCTAACAAAATCCGGCAAAGATAATCGCTATATATTTACATTAGGCCGGATTGGAAATAATACTATTACAAATAAAGACTTTAATGAATAAATAAAACAAAAAGTTACAAATACATCTGAAAATATTTGGCCATAATAACGGCTACATTTAGTACTATTTCCTAATTAAATCCGGGCAGCACAACTGCTTATATGACTACATTGGGCCGGATTGGAAATAATACTATTACAAAAAAATGACAAGACTTTAAAATAAAAACATACAGACAGCCTAGGGTGTGCTCGTTCTGTCCCTCGGAGAGAGAGAGTCTTTTTTTGTTGTTGTTGAAGTTGTGTGTTGTGTGTTGTGTGTTGTGTGAATTTGGGCAGGACGCTCGAAAGTTACTTTTGGCCTCGGATCGTGTGGTAACCGCTTGTGTTTGGTTGTTTGTTGGCTTGAGGTAGGTGAAATCGGGCAGTAACGCTTATTTCGATCGATTTGACCTTTTAAATCGGGCAGAGCAACTGTTCTTTCCACGATTTTTGGACCGGGGAAATAGGGTGGATACCTAGCTGGGGGGCTAAGGTACACTTCTATCGGTTGGTTTTGTGTTTGGCGGAGGTTTGGCAGAGTTTCGAGGCTTTTGAGGTGATCTCTCACTATCTCACAATGCTCTCTAATTCTCCAGTGTAACGTTAACGCGGAGAAGCTTTACGAATGAAGGAGTGCTGAAAATGATCGACTGAAGCCTCTATTTATAGGCTGAATCAGGGACACGGCAGGAATTAAAATTCCTTCTCTGCGGATCAGATAGTGGTACACTGCGCTGGAAATCTTGTGAATTACGGCAAATGTTTGCGCACTGTAGCAGATAGAAAGCTTTTTGGGCGCCACCTTCTTCATATTTGGGCGCCATGCCCAATTCTTTTAGTAGCCACGCCCATTTCCTTCTTCATGCATCAAACGAGTGTACACTGTGCTCCGAGAGTTGTGAATTGCGGCAATAAACTTGATGAACAGTGGCAGAGAAACAAATTGGGCGCCATGCCCAATTTGATGGGTAGCCACGCCCACTATTCAAACTTGGTTCATTTTGAGCACTTTGGTCCCTCAGAATTGGCCCTTTAAGATCCCCGCTTTGTCCTTTGCACTTTTGACCTCAGAACTTGACATTTGTTAATGTTTTAACAGGTCTTGATATTTTATGTCATGTCACATACCAGGGGTACGAAATTGGGGTGTCTACAGATTCTCCTCAATCTCAACCTATGGTCTCTCCTAATCCTATTGAGTTTACCCAGAAGATTTAGAAGGGGAAGGAGACTTTGCCCAGAAATGCAAAAAAATGAAGAAACAGACAAACACAAAATGGGAATTAGAAGTGAGGAAACTTACTGTCGAGGTTCTGGAAAGGGTTTACTTCTAGAAATCACAGTCTGGACAGAGAGACGATGACAATGGCACTGATGACTGGAGCGTTACAGGGAGCCGGCGGCAAGAATCTGCAGAGCTTCTCTCTCTTCTCTCTCTCTAGAAACTTCAGGAGTGATAAAGTTCAAATGGGAGAAGTTTTTCGGCTTTTATAGTGAGACTCGAGGAATTTTTGGGGGCGCCGAAGAAAGAAGCTGAAAGGACAGCACACTGTCGTCAGCCCACACACGCGCATTAAATGCGCCGCCCCGAGAATCGCGCCTCCATCTTTTCGGTCAACTTCTTGGCGGCTCATGCGCGCCCCATCCCATTCTCCTGAAGGACCTCTCAGCGGAAGGCTTCTCTAATACGCTCCAACTGGTTGCCAAGTGAAAGTTCTAGAACGGTCCACCACTATGCTCAGCCCAATCATTATTTGCCGAAATTTTCACAAGTGTTTGTGCCCGAACTTCGAGCAACGTCATAACATCCTGTACGCTCCCTGCTCCGAGCATGAATACTCGCCAGGCACGAAGCTAGGGGCCACTGATATGCCCGGCCCAAACCCAGTCACGAGCACAATCCTTATGAGGCCCACAGGCCTAGCGAGCCGAGTAACTCCCGTCCAAACCCGGCCGGGCATAGGCCATGCATGTCCGACCAGGGGCCATGCGGGACCTATGTTCGCCTCAATTCAACATCTATCAAATAGGCGGGCAGAGCCCTGCCTGCTCAGACCAATATCGAGCAGGAAACGCCAGTAGCTTGTTCTCCAAGACACAATCAAAGGTTACCATATGTGGGCAGGACACTTGCCTTATCTGCTCCTACTATCTCGTGGTCAACCGCGTATCACGCCTGAAATCTAGGGATTCTCCCCTTACTGAACAAGGTAACTAAGGAAACCGAATCCTGACCGGATTCAACCACGAAGGGGCCTATAAATACTCCTCCACAAGCCATAACAAGGTACAGAAGCATACACACTTTCTTGAGCCTTAGCATTCTGTCGAATTACTTTCATTCGGTACTTACTCTCACGCCGGAGGGGTTTCGCGAGGCCCTGTCTTGCACTTCCACTATGGTTTTCTCTGTTCTCAGCCAGGTTCAAGGGAGCAGATTCAAGCCCATATATCCTACCCAGAGCATAGACGACCCAAGCTGAGGATTTTTCCACTTCAGGTAATGAAGAAGTCTAAGAAAAAAGAACCCTTTTGGAAGAAGAAACATGTTTTGAAAACTCAAGTTCTTGAAGAGAAAGAAAAGTACCATACTATAGGAGCTTTTTATAACTCGGGTGTGGCATTCGTGGAAGGGTACCACATTGCCATCTTTTACAACATTAGGAACCGAAAGATGAATGTAGTGAATTTGAAGCATCAACCCACTGACGTTTTTAGTTTTAGGGCTGATTTTGAACCAACTTATCTAGACGGTCGATGTTGAATTAGTTTTAATTTATTGTCCATTTTTTTGTTCAATTGAATTTATTAAATTTGACTTTTTATTTTATTTTATTTTAGGTTTCCTAATCCGTTTTGTATTTAGGTTTTTTAATCTCTTTTGAATTTACACTCTTTAAGTTAAACTTGTATAACAATTATTGTACACCTATTATTCCTAAACGGACTAATCAAATTTATAAAGGTCGTACTTTACATGCTTGTACTTTACAAAATTACATTATAAAAACCTTGACCTTTTTTGCCGGTGGGAGAAGTGTGGTTAATGCTACTGCCTAATCTTGCTATTGCTAATTCCTAGAAAGCTAGGAAGTAAACATGCTACGGGAATACTTTCCAATAAGCTATAGGATATTTAAGTATAAAAAAGCCTCAACCCTCTTTGGTTTCATAATTCCAACCTTCCAATCAACAATTGGTTTCATAATTGTTTGAGTTTATTCCTTTTTTTGGTTCAAGTATCTTCGATGGAGTCTTCTCATCAGCTTTTTTCTGACATGATTTTCGAAGTTTTGTCTCGAACATCTTTACAAACGTTAAATTCGTCAAGATTGGTATGTAAAGAATGGAATAATCTTACCTATGATTCAAATTTTGTTGAACTTCATGCCCGAAACACAAATATTGTATCGGGTTACTTGGTACAAAGCATGGTTGATGGCTACAAATACAAATCCACGTTTGTATATATTGATGGTCAATCTAGCCACTTATCCATGGAATTCTTACCCCGTGACAGTAAAATCGAGGCGTCTTCCGATCAAGGTATATTTGTTTATGTGAGCCGTCAAAATCATAGACATGATCGGTACTATATTTGCAAGCCAACTACAAAGCAAGTGATGGCGTTGCCGAATCCTAAGATGTGATACTTGACGGAAAAAGTTGCGTTGGTGGTGCTTTCGTCCAATCCTTTGCATTACAAAATCATTAGATTTTCACGGCCTTCACACCGACGATACATGAATATTAACAATGTTTTTTAAAAAAAAAACTTTTTTGCTCGATAAAGTTTGAGTTTATATATGTATATATGCTCTCTTTCATTAAGGCTACTCTTTATCGATTGGTGGTTAGATAACGAATCCAAATTGTTATGACATTATGTTTGTTGTGTAGGCATGTAGTGAAAAAGAGAATAACTGATTTCCTCCAATCTTTCAAAATATTCTTTTGATTTGTCTAACAAATTATACCAGATGAATGCTACTATTAATACTTAATGGGATTTGAGGGTGACTTCGTGCATCTCCCATGCAGGATAATTGTGGTTCTAAACATGGAAACCATCATACCAGACTGTGAAATAATTGGGAACCCAAAAATGTTCGGTGAATCTGATTCAGTAGCTCAATTTCCAGTTTCCAACGACACCTCTGAGCGAACAACAGTACCAACTGTAACTAATTCATTACCCATTAACCCACCCAACCAAACTTATTAATATTTTTGGTTGAAATGGGTAACCGTTTTAACCTAAAAATATTAACGTCAGGTTAAAGCGTGTCGAACTCATTGCCCATTTCAACCCACGATTTTTCATACTATAATAATTTCACCTTTTTTTGGAAAAAAGTTGGGTTAAGATCGGTCGACTCGTTTCAACCTGACTTATTTCGATCAGTTTGATATTTGGGTTATAGTGAGTTTCGACCCGTTTCAATCCTTTACCCATTCCAACCAAACCCTAATTATAATTATATATTATTTGAATTAATTTGAAAAACAATAAGTTTAACTAGAAAATATCAAACACGACAACAATTTAGGAATAAATGAAGTACTATTTTTTATGATGTTTAATTCCAAGCCTTTTGTTATGCTTGAACTTTAACGTACCAAATACTATTGTTCTCCATAGTAATATACACCATGTTCCATTGATTGACGTCCTTGTTTAATTTGTGATTAGGTCAATCGATTGTGTGAATTCTCGGCATCGGTGTGAGATATTTGATTCGAGGATATGGGCATGGAAAGAATTGACAGATATACTAATACCATATTGTGAGTTCTTGATGAGTTGTTACCCTGCAATTTGTGCGAGTGGCTTGATTCACATGCTCACCAACAAAGATCAAGTCTTTGCTTTCGAGGTTGATTCCGAGTCTTACCAAATTTTCTCATTGCCGATACCAGCATCTGACTGTGGAAATTACACGTGTAAGCGGCTCGTCAAGTATAAAGGACGATTGGGATTCACTTGTAGGGCACCAGACGGGAGTTTTGAGCTTTGGGTAATGAAGAAGTCTAACAAAAAAGAACCCTTTTGGAAGAAGAAACATGTTTTGAAAACTCAAGTTCTTGAAGAGAAAGAAAAGTACCATACTATATGAGCTTTTTATAACTCGGGTTTGGCATTCGTGGAAGGGTACCACAGTGCCATCTTTTACAACATTAGGAACCGAAAGATGAATGTAGTGAATTTGAAGCATCAACTCACTGACGTTTTTAGTTTTAGGGCTGATTTTGAGCCAACTTATCTAGACGGTCGATGTTGAATTAGTTTTAATTTATTGTCCATTTTTTTTGTTCAATTGAATTTATTAAATTTGACTTTTTATTTTATTTTATTTTAGGTTTCCTAATCCGTTTTGTATTTAGGTTTTTTAATCTCTTTTGAATTTACACTCTTTAAGTTAAACTTGTATAACAATTATTGCACACCTATTATTCCTAAACGGACTAATCAAATTTATAAAGGTCGTGCTTTACATGCTTGTACTTTACAAAATTACATTATAAAAACCTTGACCTTTTTTGCCGGTGGGGGAAGTGTGGTTAATGCAACTGCCTAATCTTGCTATTGCTAATTCCTAGAAAGCTAGGAAGTAAACATGCTACGGGAATACTTTCCACTAAGCTATAGGATATTTAAGTATAAAAAAGCCTCAACCCTCCTTGGTTTCATAATTCCAACCTTCCAATCAACAATTGGTTTCATAATTGTTTGAGTTTATTCCTTTTTTTGGTTCAAGTATCTTCGATGGAGTCTTCTCATCAACTTTTTTCTGACATGATTTTCGAAGTTTTGTCTCGAACATCTTTACAAACGTTAAATTCGTCAAGATTGGTATGTAAAGAATGGAATAATCTTACCTATGATTCAAATTTTGTTGAACTTCATGCCCGAAACACAAATATTGTATCGGGTTACTTGGTACAAAGCATGGTTGATGGCTACAAATACAAATCCACGTTTGTATATATTGATGGTCAATCTAGCCACTTATCCATGGAATTCTTACCCCGTGACAGTAAAATCGAGGCGTCTTCCGATCAAGGTATATTTGTTTATGTGAGCCGTCAAAATCATAGACATGATCGGTACTATATTTGCAAGCCAACTACAAAGCAAGTGATGGCGTTGCCGAATCCTAAGATGCGATACTTGACGGAAAAAGTTGCGTTGGTGGTGCTTTCGTCCAATCCTTTGCATTACAAAATCATTAGATTTTCACGGCCTTCACACCGACGATACATGAATATTAACAATGTTTTTTAAAAAAACTTTTTTTGCTCGATAAAGTTTGAGTTTATATATGTATATATGCTCTCTTTCATTAAGGCTACTCTTTATCGATTGGTGGTTAGATAACGAATCCAAATTGTTATGACATTATGTTTGTTGTGTAGGCATGTAGTGAAAAAGAGAATAACTGATTTCCTCCAATCTTTCAAAATATTCTTTTGATTTGTCTAACAAATTATACCAGATGAATGCTGCTATTAATACTTAATGGGATTTGAGGGTGACTTCGTGCATCTCCCATGCAGGATAATTGTGGTTCTAAACATGGAAACCATCATACCAGACTGTGAAATAATTGGGAACCCAAAAATGTTCGGTGAATCTGATTCATTAGCTCAATTTCTAGTTTCCAACGACACCTCTGAGCGAACAACAGTACCAACTGTAACTAATTCATTACCCATTAACCCACCCAACCAAACTTATTAATATTTTTGGTTGAAATGGGTAACCGTTTTAACCTAAAAATATTAACGTCAGGTTAAAGCGTGTCGAACTCATTGCCCATTTCAACCCACGATTTTTCATACTATAATAATTTCACCTTTTTTTGGAAAAAAGTTGGGTTAAGATCGGTCGACTCGTTTCAACCTGACTTATTTCGATCAGTTTGATATTTGGGTTATAGTGAGTTTCGACCCGTTTCAATCCTTTACCCATTCCAACCAAACCCTAATTATAATTATATATTATTTGAATTAATTTGAAAAACAATAAGTTTAACTAGAAAATATCAAACACGACAACAATTTAGGAATAAATGAAGTACTATTTTTTATGATGTTTAATTCCAAGCCTTTTGTTATACTTGAACTTTAACGTACCAAATACTATTGTTCTCCATAGTAATATACACCATGTTCCATTGATTGACGTCCTTGTTTAATTTGTGATTAGGTCAATCGATTGTGTGAATTCTCGGCATCGGTGTGAGATATTTGATTCGAGGATATGGGCATGGAAAGAATTGGCAGATATACTAATACCATATTGTGAGTTCTTGATGAGTTGTTACCCTGCAATTTGTGCGAGTGGCTCGATTCACATGCTCACCAACAAAGATCAAGTCTTTGCTTTCGAGGTTGATTCCGAGTCTTACCAAATTTTCTCATTGCCGATACCAGCATCTGACTGTGGCAATTACACGTGTAAGCGGCTCGTCAAGTATAAAGGACGATTGGGATTCACTTGTAGGGCACCAGACGGGAGTTTTGAGCTTTGGGTAATGAAGAAGTATAACAAAAAAGAACCCTTTTGGAAGAAGAAACATGTTTTGAAAACTCAAGTTCTTGAAGAGAAAGAAAAGTACCATACTATAAGAGCTTTTTATAACTCGGGTGTGGCATTCGTGGAAGGGTACCACAGTGCCATCTTTTACAACATTAGGAACCGAAAGATGATAGCTGTCAACCGGGCTGCCCCGACCCAAGCCCATAAGGACCTCGCTTAACATTGGGCCAGGCCCAGCGAAATAATTGCTTCCTATTTCTAATAGACGAAATGTCTTGTCCATGGTCCCAAACAAGGTTTCGGTGTTTACATGGAGAAACAAACAAGTGTAGAGTAAAAAATATTACTAATGTCTAAGTTACATCTGCTCTCTTTGTTTTTGGAATGAAAGTTATATTTATTTATTTTTCATAAGTAAGTGTGAACGGGCTGGGCCTAGCGGGCTTTTTAGTCCCGGACCAATTGCATCCCACGGGCCTATTGGGTTAGGCCAAAAAGGGCCAACTTTTTTCGGGCGTTCTAGATTGAGGCCCAAGCCCATGAAAAAGCAGATGGGCTAGACCGGACTCAATTTTGACAACTCTAAACGTGGCCGACCAAAATCTATTTTTTTTTGTGATAGACACGTGTCGTGTTCCACGGCCACTTGCGTAAAAATGTATCAACATTGCCGATAGATGAATTTTTTTTTATGCAGTTGCGGTTTTTTTATTTACACAAGTGGTCCCTAAAATATAGTTTGAATAAATAATACTTCTCAGTTCTTTAATAATTGTTCTCTTTGACTTGACACACCGTTATGAAAAAAATAATTAATTATGTTATAAATAGTTTTTAATGTGTGATTTTCTTTAATATATTTGTGCATGTGGTTATAATTAAAATAAGTAGAAATCCGCACCAACCATTCAACGCTTTTTGAAACCCTAACATTTTCTATTCCCTCATTTTTTTCTCTTTCTCCTCCAACAAACTCCTTACCCCCATCTTCCAAATCTCCCCCTCATCACAATCTTCCTTTTCTCTCTCAGAATGCCAATCAATTTGACGGCGAACTCCAACTCGGCCATAAATTCCGGAGACGTGAATTCGAAGCCGTTGATACATGTCTTAGATATCAAATTAATCAATAACTAGCAGGAACGGTATCGTATTTTGCTCTCCGATGCTTCCATGTCTCTTCACGCAATGCTCGCAACTCAACTCAATGACTGAGTCAAGATCGACCAAGTTCGTTAAGGTTCAGTCATTCAGTTCATTGACTACATTTGCAGCACCGTTCAAATTCGCAAGTATATATCTCAATTTCTTCTCCAGTTTTCTATTCTTGCCTTTATTTCAATCATTTAGTTTTATTATGCATTAGCTCCATCCAGTTAAATGAGTTTCAACCTTTTTTGATGAAAAAATGATATTCATTTATTTGTTTATTTACATTATTATGCCTTGCAATGTTGTCATTAGTTTGTCTAAAAATTAATGTCTATTTTTGTTGTTCACATTAATTATGAAAGTTTATTTATCCAAGTGTGGTATGGGTTGGTTAGCAATTTAGAGCATAGTATTAAAGTAGATTAGTTATTGAAATTTGTTGGAATATAATTGAAATTTACATTGGATAGATGGGGGTTATCGAACTATGAAAAGGCTACTCTTTATCGATTGGTGGTTAGATAACTGATTCAATAGCTCAATTTCCAGTTTCCAACGACACCTCTAAGCGAACAACAGTGTCAACTGTTATTAATTCATTACCCAATAATCCACCCAACCCAACTTATTAACATTTTTTGGTCGAAATGAGTAACATGTTTCAACCTAAAAATATTAACGGGTTGAGTCAGGTTAAAGCGGGTCGAACTCATTGCCCATTTTGACCCACGACTTTTCACACTATAATAATTTCACGTTTTTTTCCAAAACAGTTGGATTAAGACGGATCGACCAATTTCGATAAGTTTGATATTTGGGTTATAACGGGTTTCGACCCGTTTCAACCCTTTACTCATTCCAACCCAACCCTAATTATAATTATATATAATTTTAATTAATTTGAAAAACAATAAGTTTAACTAGAAAATATCAAAAACAACAACAATTTAGGAATAAATGAAGTACTATTTTTTATGAAAAATTAACCAAAAAGTTGTGTGTGTAATCGCTCCTTATAAATATTAAAATGATGTGTATTTTCTAATAATGCATATCAG
The DNA here is from genome assembly GCA_013146195.2 of Codonopsis lanceolata. NCBI lineage: Eukaryota > Viridiplantae > Streptophyta > Magnoliopsida > Asterales > Campanulaceae > Codonopsis > Codonopsis lanceolata. Next base: position 65,403,489 of record CM028382.1, on the reverse strand, counting down.
CCTGTGTAAGAGTTGGGTGATCAATTAAAGTAAGAATTTAATGAAAGTTAACATGGTAAAAATAACTTTAAAAAAAATATTTTTTGAAGGAGCTTAAAAGAGTAGATGGAGTTATCGAAGGGAGTATTATTTATACTATTTATTTTGAGAGGAGAGTGTAGAATTTTTAATAACCAATATTGTAGAAGCCGTGGTTGGGAGGGGTGTGTGGAATTTTTTTCTAAAACAAGGTGGGTGTGGCAGAATATGTATGTAAGATGAAGAGAGAGAGAGAGATGTTTCCTTTGTTTTTCAAAAAAAATTAGGATATGATCACTTTTGTATGGCCGCATTTAACGTTCAAATTTGACTTTTCTTTTTGTTTCCTAATCATTTTTGTATTTTGGTTTCCTAATTCTTTTTGTATTTAGGAATACTTTCCTCTAAGCTATAGGATATTTAAGTATAAAAAAGCTTCAACCCTCCTTGATTTCATAATTCCAATCTTTCAATCAACAATTGGTTTTCATAATTGTTTGAGTTTATTCCTTTTTTTTGGTTCAAGTATCTTCAATGGAATCTTCTCATCAGCTTTCTTCTGACATGATTTTTGAAGTTTTATCTCGAACATCTTTACAAACGTTAAATTCGTCAAGATTGGTATGTAAAGAATGGAATAATCTTACCTATGATTCAAATTTTGTTGAACTTCATGCCCGAAACACAAATATTGTATCGGGTTACTTGGTACAAAGCATGGTTGATGGCTACAAATACAAATCCACGTTTGTATATATTGATGGTCAATCTAGCCATTTATCCATGGAATTCTTACCCCGTGACAGTAAAATCGAGGCGTCTTCCGATCAAGGTATATTTGTTTACGTGAGCCGTCAAAATCATAGACATGATCGGTACTATATTTGCAAGCCAACTACAAAGCAAGTGATGGCGTTGCCGAATCCTAAGATGCGATACTTGACGAAAAAGTTTCTTTGGTGGTGCTTTCGTCCAATCCTTTGCATTACAAAATCATCAGATTTTCACGGCCTTCATACCGACGGTACGTGAGTATTAACATTGTTTTTTTTTTTTTTTTACTTTTTTCGTTCAATGTAGTTTGAGTTTATATATATATATATGCTCTCTTTCGTTAATGTCGATCAAAACTACTTCCATATTTAGCAGCTTTTATCCACAGATTGGCTGCATTATATATATATATATATATCTCCTGATGGTTAAGATTATCTTTTACGAGATTTGCATCTTCCTCCTCTTCCTAGACTAGCGATTGCGACAACTCCATTAGTTTCAACTTTCTTTGAGGCAGGCAGCAGGGCCCTCCCCGACCCGTCTTTAATATAAGCTATAGGAGCTTAGCCTTTCATTCCCAATCCTACGCCAGTCTCATTTATTCTTTTCTATACTACTAACTCACTAGACCTAGCATCTACTAGTCGATGATCTCTTTCCTCTGTAAGGAATAACCTTTTTTCTTTCTGATTTTATTTTTTTCTAAGAAGATAGGCGGCCTAAGAGCATGTACAATGGACTGAATTTGATGTCATTCTGGTTGTATATATATATATATATATATTTGTTATGTTTTTTTTGGAAAGTTTAATAGAGTTGAGATTACCTATGTATATCTGCAAATTCTTTAGTCTGGTAACAATGAAAAGGCTAGATACACGAAGACATTAATTTGACGAACGGGCAGCTATAAAAATCCAGAACTTGGTGTACATATAAAATTCTCTTTGCGTGCCAAACTTTCGATCAACCACAGCATCCTCCTCTCTGGGCAACTGTCAAACACTCCTTCCTGGATCTTTTTGAAGTATCTTTGCATTATATATATCTATAGAACATGTGTTTTTCCATCACCTTTTGACTATAATTAGAAGTTTATTTTGATGTTTAATTCCAAGCCTTTTGTTATGCTTGAACTTTAACGTACCAAATACTATTGTTCTCCATAGTAATATACACCATGTTCCATTGATTGACGTCCTTGTTTAATTTGTGATTAGGTCAATCGATTGTGTGAATTCTCGGCATCGGTGTGAGATATTTGATTCGAGGATATGGGCATGGAAAGAATTGACGGATATACTATTACCATATTGTGAGTTCTTGATGAGTTGTTACCCTGCAATTTGTGCGAGTGGCTCGATTCACATGCTCACCAACAAAGATCAAATCTTTGCTTTCGAGGTTGAATCGAGTCTTACCAAATTTTCTCATTGCCGATACCAGCATCTGATTGTGGCAATTACACGTGTAAGCGGCTCGTCAAGTATAAAGGACGATTGGGATTCAGTTGTAGGGCACCAGACGGGAGTTTTGAGCTTTGGGTAATGAAGAAGTTTATCAGAAAAGAACCATTTTGGAAGAAGAAACAAGTTTTGAAAACTCAAGTTCTCGAAGAAAAAGAAAAGTACCATACTATAGGAGCTTTTTATAACTCGGGTGTGGCATTCGTGGAAGGGTATGACAGTGCCATCTTTTACAACATTAGGAACCGAAAGATGAATGTAGTGAATTTGAAGCATCAACCCACTAATATTTTTAGTTTTAGGGCTGATTTTGAGCCAACATATCTAGACGGTCGATGTTGAATTAGTTTTAATTATTGTCCTTTTTTTTTGTTCAATTGAATATCATAGTATTAAATTTGATCCAATTTATTTCTCCTCGTAATGGACGTAAACTTTATACTAGTATCACATTAGCGTTGACATATCATGTTATATATATATACTCGTATCATTGTATCACATCGGTCTTAATTATTGTCATATTTAACCCGACATACGGAATTAACGAAAAATTATTGATATAATTATTAATATTGATATAATGTGTTGTTTCATTTAAAATACAAATGCATGTGGCTCGGTCATAATTAAGGTATTACAAAAAGTAAGGATAAAATGGTAGTCCCTCCTTCGGGTAAAGAGTCCCCGTTTGAAAGTCAAATTTTTAAAGAAAAAATAACTCTTTTAGTAGTTCATTAGTAATAAATTGTTTTAAAGTGGACTATTTAAGTGAATCATCCAAAATGAATATTGGACCCTTTGCTTGAAACGAAGGGAGTAAAAGTGTTGTCCTAAAAACGAAAAGTAATAAACAAATTATGTTGAGAATGTCGAAAAATGAAAGCAGAACAATAATGTTGGGATGAAACAAGTACTAAGTATAGGGGTTATTAAAACGTTAAAACATAAATTTCATAATTTATTCACACAATTCTTATCAATTAAATTTTTAGAAAAGCCAAAAAATGAAAATTTGTTGAAAAACGAATGGATCAAAAGAGCAAGAACAACTCATTTTCTCCTTGTTCATTATTAATTTTGTCATAGAAGAGGAAGAATATTGGAAATAGTACTCCCTCCGTCCAAAAATTATTTTTCAGTTTGACCCGACACACAGATTAAGAAAAAACTAATAAGCTTTTTTTACGATACTTACTAAGAAAAATAAACTGATTTTATTATAAATATGGATATAATATGTAGTTTCTTTAAAACTCTTATGAATGTAGTCATGCTTGAAATAATAAGAAAAAGTAAGGTTAAAGTTGTAAAAATATCTTTCTAAAAAGAAAAGTTAACAAATGTGATAATTTTTTTTTGAAACGGCTAAAAGATGAAAGCATGACAAATATGTAGGAGGGGAGTAACAATTTTAGATTTCTTTATTGAAAATTTTAAGATGTATAATTTATTTCCAAATATTATTAATTTGTGTGACAAAAAGACACAAATTTTATCGAATTAAATTTTTATTTAGTGGTGGTGTAAAATATTTTTACTTAAATGACTTTTTGATCATGACACGTAGCTATAGTTGTCAACCGAACCGCCCCGACCCAAGCCCACCGGACCTAGCTTAACATCGGGTCGGGCCGGGTCTAATAGTTGGTTCCTATTTCTAATGAACGAAGTGTCTTGTCCATGGTCCCAAACAAGGTCTCGGTGTTTACATGGAGAAATAAGCAAGTGATGATTAAAATATTATCAATGTCTAAGTTACATATGCTCTTTTTGTTTTTGGAATAAAAGTTATATTCACTTATTTTTCATAGGTAAGTGTGATCTGGCTGGGCCTAGCGGGCTTTTCAAACCTGGGCCAATTGCATCCCATGGGACTATCGGGTTAGGCAAAAAAGGCCCAATTTTTTCGAGCCTTCTAGATTGAAGCCTGGAAAAATCGGGTGGGTTGGACTGGACTCAATTTTGACATCTCTACACGTGGCCAACCAAAATCTAATTTTTGTGGTGATAAAAGTCTACAATTATATATATGATGTCTTTGGTGTGACTTGAACAAATGGTGCCTATGGTGAGGCTTTGAACACTCGAACTCTCGGTTGAAAGTAATGAAGTACCAGGGTGTCTCTGATAGAGCATGAACACTCAACCTCTCCATTAATATGAGTGAGTAGCTAAATGGGGTCTTTGGATAAGGCTTGAACAACAACTGTGCCTCTGAAGAGGCTTGAACATCCAACCTCTCTATTGAGAGTTGTAAAGTCCAGGGTGTCTCTTGTGGGACTTGAACACCCGACCACTCCGTTAGAAGAAGTGAGCAGTACCAGTTGAGCTAGAGCTCGTTGGTTACAATAACAACCATCTATTATGCAATAATATAACATAAATAAACCAAGTTATCAGCGACATTACAACCGAAACCTAACATTAAACTAAGTCTACAACTCTAGTCTATACACTCAACGACTACACATGTCGGAGAACAAACATAACCAACATATGATTAAACATAACGGAAACAAGATAACTTATATAAACATGGTTCGACTAACACAAGTCGGCTCACAAAAGATTAAGTATCAATATCATATTACACAAGTACCAAATATACAAAATCAAGTCTTGCTACCCATGGTAAAGTTTACATAATTTTACTTCCCAAACGTCTTTGCTAAAAGAAAGAACAACTAAACATTACACAAGGTAGCAACCTTTTAAAAGCTCCACAATAACCAAAGACCCCGCGAACTACTTTGAATTGCTCGCATGACTCGGATCTTAGGAAAACAAAAAATAGAGTAAGTCGTAAAGACTAAGTAAGCTATTAAATGTAACTACACGTCATGGCATTATGCTCAAGCAACATATAATTAAATCATGTTATCAATATTGTATAACATTTCATTAAATAATCACAATCGGCAAATAATATCATAAGTCACGTAGCACATTGTTTCACATAAGTATTCGTAAAGTAAATCACATAAAGGAGGATATGATACTCAATACCATTTTTGTTGTGTAGCTCCTGCAAAACACTTGCAAATCAAATGTGTCTTCGATACCCAAATCGTGGTATTGACATCCCCGAGACAATCCCCACTCGAGTTTCATAGCTATCAGGGTCATGTTTAATACTAAAACAATAGTGAGCTACATCCCCACCATGGACATCGATGGAGGGGTGTGTGAAAACCCGACACGACGATCCATCATGATCACAAATCCCACAATCGTGAAGACGATGCATCGTCTTGCCATAGACTTTAACAAGACAACACTAGCTGGACTCAAATCCAAGCACAAGTAATGTATACTCAAATGTTCAATCAAAGGAAGAGTATGGAAGAGCGCACTCAACCAATCAAGTACGTATATACTCTACAATCACATAGTTATGCATTTTATTACTAACTAGCACATAATCACATTAGAGCAATAACATTAAGTCTCTAATACCCAAGTGTTCTTCATACATTTAAACATGTTCGGAGGCTTGACCTCCATCAACCCCCCAAATTCTGTAGGACTTAACTATGTAGTTCTCTATAGTCATATAAATCCAATAGTCGACTCTGTTGAGTCATTTCTACACTTTCAATTTTCTAGGGCATGGCAACTATATACAACATTACCCTTCTATATTCATGAGCTAGTGTTCATAACTAAGTTCTCAAGGTTGACAACATTATGTAACCCCATAAATTCACAAAAGCCCAATTAAAAGCCTCAACAATGTTTCATACCAGAAGGAGTAACATTTAGAGTATAAGAATCATGTTCAAACATAGATTTTTAGGAAAACACTTAGCTAGCATCCTCAAAGGTCTAAACATACAAGGTGAAGCTTAATAGCATACTTCAATACACATGGAAATCAACCTACTCATGGTTCTAGTAAGTTCACATTTCTCAAAAATACAAAGTATAGGCATACATAGCACATATGTACTAATTGACCACACATAGCAAGTATTTTGTTTTCCTTAGGGTCAATGAGCCAAAAATCCAAAGGAAAGGAAGTAGTAACTTACATGTAATCGTCACACAAGCAAAGAAAACGAAAATATAGTCAGATGGAAGAAGACTACTCCACAAGCTCTTCAATTCTATGGTCTCGGTTTGAAAAATGAACAAGTAGAGCTATGGAAGCCCAAGAAAATCACCCAAGAACTCTCTCTATCTCCATTGAAGAGTCTCTTGACGTTTTTGAAAAGAGAAGGCATCAAATGAAGTCCCAAAGTCTGGTTTATGGTTTTGTTGAAGTCAAAACCTTAGTGGGATGAGTGTCCAACTATTGTGGTAAGTTCAAATCAGATTTTTTGTGGTTAATCCCCCCTAATACACCCACTTAAACACAAATAGAACTAAGTAACCATGTTTGTATAGTATTAGGATAGAAAGGTTTAGGAAAAGATTAGAATAGGTTTTAGTAAGGTTAGGAAAGTTAATTTGGTCAAGAAATCAAAACAGAGAAATGATGTTATGACTACCATATGGTCGCACGCCTTTGAACCATGCGGCCGCATCACTCTGATGTAAAATCTTGTGAACTCTCCGCAGTGATTATGTGGGCAAGGTTCTTTCCAATGCGACCGCAAGTCCCATTTTCTGCCAAATGGTCTATGAATCAACCCCAAATGACCCCAAACACATAACCAAACCAAACAAGGCTTATACCTCACTCAAAGCAGATCTGGAACTCCCCCAAAACACACTCAAACAACTCTTGATCATCTAACACGAAGAAGGGAATCAAGGAGAAGTAAACCAACAACGAAACCGTCGATTCAACAAGCATTCAATCAAGGCTTTAAGCATGCTAAGGATATATAATCAAAGTCTCAAAGTGTAACATGCATGAAAGATGAATTTAAGCATGGAAATGATATCAAAGGATATACTATTGAATCCAAGCAGACACATGAGCTATGTGAACATTCTTATGATGATTATGAATGTATGTAGACAAGCACAAGTCAAGCATGCAAGAATCTATATTATATATTGTGCATCAAATAGTGCATCGAAAATCCAAAATCGTGCATCAGAATTTTCTACATGAGGAATACAATTTGTGCATCGCAAATCTACTTGTGCATTGGGATTTTCTGGATGTGGAGTTCAGTTTGTGCATTACAAATTTAAAATTGTGCATCGGGATTTACGTATGTATTCTAATTCAAAATTGTGCATCGCAAATTCACTTTGATTTAAAAATGAAGGTATATAATTACTTCAATTTTGAAATCACGGTCATGGTGGTAGGTTTATCAATGGAGATTTCAAAATTGATTTATTAATACGGTTAGATTTTGTATCCAAGATTTAAGTAGGTTTGAATTTTTTGTGTGGGATTCAAACAAAGGTTTTAGATAGAGAGATAGATGGGAAAAAAGGTGTTTTGGCCACGGGGTTGGGGCTTGAGACCTTGAGTGGTAGTGGTGGTGGTGGTAGTGAGCCTAATATGGAGAGAGGAAGAAAAAGAGAGAGGAGATACTGAGCCATGACTTGTAATGACCTATTTGCCTTTGGAAAATGCCTCACGTGGATGATACATGGTCATTTACTGACAAGGAGATGATGACATCCAAAGTATGTATTAATAGCGTATTAAAGACTTAAAATCAACGGTGTACAAATTTCAAAATAGGGACTACCAGTGGGATATGCAATTTTTTAGAGACTAATAGTAAACCTATCACTAATCAGCTTCACGTTAACGGGGGTAAAGAGGAAGCTTTTTGCGATACTTACTAAGAAAAACAAACTGATTTTATTATAAATATTGGTATAATATGTAGTTTCTTTAAAACTCTTATGAATGTAGTCATACTTGAAATAAGAAGAAAAAGTAACGATAAAATGGTAAAAGTGTCTTTAAAAAAGAAAAGTTGACAAATGTGATCTTTTTTTTTCTCTTTTTTTTAAACAGATAAAAGAAGAAAGCATGACAAATATTTAGGAGGGGAGTAACAATTTTAGATTTCTTTATTGACAATTTAAAGATGAATAATTTTTTTCCAAATATTATTAATTTGGGTGACAAGGAGACACCACAAAATTTATCAAATTAATTTTTTTATTTATTGACGGTGTAAAATATTTTTACTTAAATGACTTTTTAATCATGACACGTAGCTATAGCTGTCAACCGGGCCGCCCCGAACCAAGCCCACCGGACCTAGCTTAACATTGGGCCAGGCCCGGCCTAATAGTTGCTTCCTATTTCTAATAAACGAAGTGTCTTGTCCATGGTCCCAAACAAGGTCTCGGTGTTTACATGGATAAACAAACAAGTGCAGAGTAAAAATATTATCAATGTCTAAGTTACATCATCTCTTTTTGTTTTTGGAATGAAAGTTATATTTATTTATTTTTCATAGGTAAGGTGATCGGGCTAGGCCTAGTAGGCTTTTCAGGCCCATGCCAATTGCATCCCACGGGCCAATTGGGTTAGGCCAAAAAGGCCCAGCTTTTTCGCACCTTCTAGATTGAGGCCCAAGCCCATAAAAAATCGGGTGGGCTAGATTGGACTCAATTTTGACAACTCTAAACATGGCCGGCCATGAAAAATCTAATTTTTTTTGGTGATAGACACGTGTCGTGTTCCAGGGCCACTTGCGTAAAAATGTATCAACATTGCTAGTAGATGATTATTTTTTTAATTTTGGTGGCAATTGGGGTTTTTTTATTTATACAAGTGGTCCCTAAAATATAGTTTGAATAAATAATACTTCTCAGTTCTTTAATAACCGTTCTCTTTGACTTGACACACCATTATGAAAAAAATAATAATTATGTTATAAATATTTTTTAATGTGTGATTTTCTTTAATATATTTGCGCATGTGGTTATAATTAAATTATGTAGAAACCCACGCCAACTATTCACCGTTTTTTGAAACCCTAACATTTTCTATTCCCTCAATTTTTCTCTTTCTCCTCCAACAAACTCCTTACCCCCATCTTCCAAATATCCCCCTCATCACGATCTTCCTTTTCTCTCTCAGAATGCTAGTCAATTTGACGGCGAACTCCATCTTGGCCATAAATTCCGGAGACGTGAATTCGAAGTCGTTGGTACAGGTCTTAGATATCAAATTAATCAATAACTCGCAGGAACGGTATCGTATTTTGCTCTCCGATGCTTCCATTTCTCATCACACAATGCTCGCAACTCAACTCAATGACCGAGTCAAGACCGGCCAGGTTTGTAAAGGTTCAGTCATTCAGTTCATTGACTACATTTGCAACACCGTTCAAAATCTCAAGTATATATCTCAATTTCTTCTCCATTTTTCTGTTCTTGCCTTTATTTCAATCATTTAGTTTTATTATGCATTAGCTCAATTTTAAAGTCTGACACTCATTTTGAGACGAGAGGGAGTAGTTTGTAGTGGTTATTAGATATTTTCTCTAAAACTAAGTAAATGTACGTATTACTCTTTTGTAGACTGGTGGAGTATAATTTACTATTGATGTCGGTTAGTATTGTTGGATAGAGTTTATGGTTGCTTTTTGCTTGTATGCTTTAATATTATGGGTTGGTTAGCAATTTAGAGCATAGTATTGAAGTAGATTAGTAATTGAAATTTGCTGGAATATAATTTTTATATTTTGAGTCGGTAGTAGTTTCATTAAAGTTGTTGTGATTTTATATCACACTGCCTGGAATGAACCCGTACAGAAACGGGGCTTTTGAATTAATCAAAAAATACAACCTCCTAACAACTAGCCTATTAATACAAATAGTCTAATCAATGGAACTCCAAGGTACCAATATGAAGGACTCTTAGAATCACACAAACTGTTAGATTAAACAGTAATAAAGAAAAAAAGGCTACGGGAAGGAACAAAAAATAAACGAAACGAAAAGCTTCGCAATTACCCCGTGACCCAAGCACGACTCGCCGTCATCGATCACAAAGATCTAGGCTACAAGCTTTTCGGCTCAGATTCCTTTCACCGACCAAAGTCCACCAAAGAGTCCATGGTAAACCCAACAACTATCCACCAAGATTAGAGCCACAAATTCGATTGGACAAAACCTTTCCGGCAACACAACGTGGGAGAAACTGAAGAACCACCCGAAGCACAGAGCAATCGGGAAGAGGACCTTGCTCACACTAAATCACTGATTGAAGGACGAACCTTCAATCACAGAAATTAGAAGAGGAAGAAAAAAGAAGGCGGCTGTTTATAGGCGGCTACACTCAATTTTTGGTTTCTAGCAATTGTCCTGCAATTGTTCTGCCAAGTTGCCGAAGGGAGGGAGTATATATATAATAAGGTGGTCAATCAATCAATTGATTGATTGACCAAGAAATAAGGAAACTAATTGATTGACCAAAAAATGGAAACAAATGCACAAACCGGCTGCACAAGAAACCTTGGAAGGGGAATGGGCCAATCAACAAAATTTGGGCTCTTGGAATAGATAAAAGGCTGCCACCAAATTGGGCCTCCAATTTCAACATTCTCCACCTTGGAACAAGTCTTTGGTTCACAAACATGGACTCACAAGGACATATATTAAGAAAGACATCTGCATCGCCTATCCCTGCACTTGATCCAACACAAAGTAAGAACAAAGCAGGGAAAAAGATTTCTAACACACACAAAGATGTAGAAATCAAAATACTTTAACTAATTCATAAAGCGGAAAGCAGAATTAGTCAAGTCACCATAGCGTGCACGTAACACCATGGAATTTTTGGGAAATCACAAGAAAATGGGACATCCTTAATTACCGGGATCACCGGTATCCATCATCAAAATTTTCAAGCAGTTTAGAAAATTTTTAACAGGAAGGCACTTGGTGACCATATCAACAGGGTTTAAGCTAGTATCAACTTTATCCAAGTAAATAATGCACTTAGCAACAACATCACGAATGAAATGAAAACGAACGTCAATATGTTTAGTTCTATCGTGAAAAACTAGATTTTTACATAGTTGAATACCACTTTGACTATCTGAAAATACTACCACTTTTTCTTTCAAAAAACCGATTTCAGAAATTAAGCCTTTTAACCAAAGAGCTTCTTTAATTGATTCGGTTATAGCTATGTATTCAGCCTCGGTTATGGACAAGGCCACAACAGATTGTAATTGAGACTTCCAACTAATGCAAGACCCACAAAGTGTGAACACATAAGATGTGGTAGACTTCTTATGATCTCTATCATTGGCATAATTCGAGTCAACATACCCAACCAATCTAACACCATTTTCAGATTTGAAGAATTTAATACCATAGTTCAAAGAGTGTTTCAAGTATCGCAGCAACCACTTAACGGCGTGCCAATGGTTCGACATATATCGGCTAAGACAACTAATGGCATAAGCTATGTCGGGGCGAGTACTAACCATCAAGTACATAATGGAACCTATGACATTAGAATACGAGATTCTACTCATTTGATTTATTTCAAATTGATTTTTAGGACATTGCTCTTTACTAAGCACAAAGTGGGCAGCAAGGGGAACGTCTACAGAATCATCATCTAACATAGAAAATTTACTCAAAATCTTTTCAACATATGAAATCTGATTTAAGTAAACAATTGAGGATTTACGATCTCTAATTATGTTCATGCCAAGAATCTTGTTAGCATCACCCAAATATTTCATGTCAAATCTAGCACTCAAGCAATTTTTAACAACTTCAACCGATTTGGGACATGGGCTAATAAGAAGCATATCATCCACATATATGAGCAAGAAAACAGACACATTCCTATCATTCTTAAAATAGAGACAATGATCATACGCACTCCGGCTAAATTTTAAATCAAGCATGCATTGATCAAATTTTTTATTCCACATGCGGGAGACTGTTTCAAGCCATATAAGGATTTTTTAAGCAAACACACATAATTAGGAAATTGATTATCCACATAACCCTCGGGTTGCCGCATATAGATTTTCTCATCTAAATCACCGTGCAAAAAGCGCTTTTTACGTCCATTTGTTTCAATTCCCAATCAAATTGAGCTACCAAAGCAAGCATAATCCTAACAGGTTGTGAACTTAACTATCTTGGAGCAAAGATTTCAGTAGTCTATACCTTCCTTTTGAGTAAAACCCTTAGCCACTAATCTAGCCTTAAATCTCACTGAATCAGATTCATTCTTGACTTTATAGAGCCACTTACAAGCAACAACAGAACAGTTTTTCGGCTTAGGCACTAAAGTCCAAGTTTGATTAACATGCAAGGAATTCATTTCATCATTCATAGCATTAATCCACTCATTACAGTTAGCAGATTTCAAGGCTTGATTATATGTTTTAGGCTCGGTATTATCAATGGATTCAAACACACTAAACACAAATGAAGTAAAATCATCAAAACGAGAGGGTTGCCTAACAATGCGTCTAGGTCTATCACGAGCAAGTTGATAGTCATGCAATTCATCCAATATAGGCACTTCATTTTGTTCATTTTCAACTTCATTTTGCTCATTAGGTTCAACATTTTCAGGATTAACATTATTATCATGCTCATTTTCAAAATTCACATTTTCATCAAACTCATGCAAATTTTCAGAATTCTCAATTTCAGGTTGCACACTTGAACTAGCATCATTGGGTCCTAAGGGATGCTCCACCATAATGTGAGCCGGGGGAGGGATAGGTTCAATAGGAACATTTAAGCATGGAAATTCGTTTTCATTAAACACAACATCCCTACTTATTATCACTTTAAATCCCGGTTCCTCTTTTAACCATAACCGGTATCCTTTCACACCCTCGGGGTAACCCAAGAAAACACATCTCACGGATCGAGGTTCAAGTTTATCAAATTTCCTATGAGCATAAGCAAAGGCCTGACAACAAAAAATTCTCAAGTTTGAAAAATCAATTTCCCTACCAAAAAACACTTGATCCGGACATCTACCATGCAAAGGGACGGAAGGAGACCTATTGATGAGATAGGCGGCAGTCAAGACTGCCTCTCCCCAAAACTTTTTGGGGAGACCCGAGGAGACTAACATGCTTCTAACACGTTCCAATATGGTTCTATTCATTCTTTCAGCAACACCATTTTGTTGCGGATTATAAGGCACAGTCTTGTGCCTCTCAATCCCATTTTCAGCACAAAATTTATCCATTTCAAAGTTGCAGAATTCTAACCCATTATCAGTCCGAAGTTTCTTGATTTTAAGACCAGTTTGGTTTTCAATCAAAGTTTTCCAGTTTTTGAAATTTTCAAACACATCAGATTTGTTTCTCATTAAAAACAGCCAAACTTTCCTTGAAAAATCATCAATGATCGACAAGAAGTAACGACTTCCACCATGAGTGGGCACAGTAGCAGGACCCCACACATCAGCATGTATATAATCAAGTGCACGTTTTGAAGAAAAATTTTTGGGGTTAGGGGAAGGTGGAAAACTAACACGCTTTTTGTTTGCTCATCACACAAGTTTCACAAAAGGGCAAATCAGAAATTTTATCTTTTCCAAAAAATCCATTTTTGTTTAAAATTTCAAGACCCTTACTACTCACGTGTCCAAGCCTTTTATGCCACAAACTTGTTTTATCTTCTTTAACAAGATTAGCAAAGTTATCATCAAGACAAACAGGCATGGCAGAGCAAACATACAAGTTACGGCGTTTTTCAGCCTTAACGACAACTAAAGATCCCTTTAGAATTTTCATCATTCCTTTTCCCCACTTACCTTCTAAACCATCATCTTCTAAAGATGCACACGAAATCAGATTATTACATAAATCAGGCACATGTCGAACATTTTTCAAGGTAAAAGTGTTTCCAGAATTAAATTTTAAACAAATATCACCAATTCCGGCTATAGAACACTTTTTCTCATTGGCCAAAGAAACAAAACCATTTTCCAAGCTTTTGTAAGAACAAAAGAAGTTTTTAAATGGTGCATGTGATAAGTACATCAAGAGTCAATTAACCATTCATTTTCACAAGTAGACATGGTATGAATAGAATTAACAATATTTTCACATAAATCAGTTACCATAAAAACATCACCACAGTCCTCACTAGCAGAAGCCATATTGCAATCACTTTGCGGATTCAAAATTTTCTTTTTAGGATTTGTGCAATCTTTCCTAAAATGTCCACTTTCACCACAGTTGTAACACTTCCTACCTTTGGTTCTTGATTTTGACCTACTTTTGTTTCTATTCTTATTTCCAAAATCCGGATTATTCCCTTGGTTTTGATTATTATGATTATGCTGATGACCATTATTTCTCTCGAGCGTCTTACCTCTCACCATGTGAACCTCACCGGTGTTAGATTTTCCCTTATTAGCTTTCAAATCCAATTCTTTGCCTTTTAAACTAGATATCACCGTATCAAGTGTGATCTTATCCCTACCATACATAATAGCAGATTTCACGCCAGGATAAGAATCAGGTATAGCATTTAAAAGCACAATTGAAGAGTAATCATCTATGTGTTCATCACCGGTTTGTTTTATGTCTTCTACCAATTTGGTAAAAACATCAATGTTATCTTTCATGTCTTTGCTAAGATCTAATTTAAAACTGAAAAACTTTCTAGGAGATAAATTTTACTTAGTAATGTTTTTCCAAAATAAATTTGTTCCAATTTTTCCCAAAGACTCTTAGCATGAGCATGTTCACCACATTTCCGAATAACCGATTCAGACAGGTTTAAGATAATCGAGGAGTAGACAGATTAGTCCATTTCAATCATGGCATCTTCCGAAGTGTCTTTAGCATATTTTAAAGTTATGGCTTTGAAAACCTTTTCTTTAATTAAAATACTTTTCATCTTCTTTTGCCACATAGAAAAATCACTTTTCCCATTAAAAGGTTCCAAACTATAATTAGATGAAGAACTCATTTAGAGAAATAACACAAAACCAACAAATCAAACCAAATCAGAATATATAAGAAATTAAGAATTTTTTTTATATCACCCAAAAAAAAAAAATAAAGGCAAAACACACCTTTGGGCCACTGTACTTTACCAAAAGTTGCAAATAGGCCACTGAGACGTCAAAATTTTCGGAGTGGCCACTGTACCAGAGTTATCTTACAATTTAACCCAATTTTTGTATGGACGTTAAGTTTGGATGTTAACTTAGGTTAAATACCTATTTTGCCCTCATCTTCTATGATCAATTAAAAAAAAAATCCCAAATTAATACCGATAAATTCCAAATCCCAAATTAATACCCACAAATTAATCCCAAAAACCTGATTCTTGTATGAAAATTGAAGAACATATATAAAAATCAATTACAATGCAATCCATACCCATAAGGCCATAAATTCAAAATCCCAAATCCCCAGAAATTTTAGTTTGGCTGCTGTGAGCAGATTTTAACCAGATTCAAGACATACCCAAGCGGCCATGGATTCTGCAAGGTTTGTTCAATTCATCGATTGGAAGAATCTATTGAGAGAAAGTTAAGATGAAGATACCACTGTAAACCTGGTGTCACCCATTGGGCTTATATAATGGGTTCTTCCAGTTTACTACTGTAAACAAACAGATTTAGAGAGAGAAATATAGGGAGAGAGAGTGAGTAGAGAGAGAGAGAGAGAGAGAGTGACATCTCTTTCTAGTCCCTTTCCCTCTTACACACACAGATTCGATAAATTTACCCACATATTTATTTCCGATGTGTGTATGTGTGTATGTTATATGATTGCTATTTATTAGAGATTGAGGTTTCTCCCCCCCCCCTCTGATTCCCAGTTCCTATTCTACCTCAATATTAAAAGGGATTTTGATTCCCCCCCCACCCCCAATCTAGAAAGCCCCTGTCTTAGGGTTTTTACTATTGAGGGAGATGTACAAGGAGCTTAAATATTACTGCCATTAGTGGCGACTTCTCCAAGATTAAGGTAGGTTCACACTTCTTTACACTTCACTATACCCCCAAAGAAGCACCCAAAAAAAATTTCCTTCAAATGTGTCTATAATTTCCCCTCAAATCTGAGGTTAAACGTTGTGAGATTTTAAGGTTTATTGCTGTAGCAAAATTATCGACAAGATTGTCTCTTCTCTCGCCTCCGTCTGAAAGATTTCGGTCTATTCAAGTTCAAGACCTGTGTAGGAGTCTCAGGGTGAGCTCGCTGCTCCAGCGCGACTTATTCAATCATTATGAACAAGGCTTTTGCTCATTGAGATGGATTTGCTTTGAAAAGTCCACCAGATCTGGAAATCAAACCCACCAATTCATGAATTTTTTGTTTATGTTTTTGTATGTTTACTCAATGTCCATCTGGGTTTGCCATTGTCCATATGCAATTTTCTGATTTTGGATATGACGATGATGAGGTTGACAACCGTTGAAGTTGATGATGAGGATGATAAAGATGAGGGCAAAATAGGTATTTAATATAAGTTAACATCCAAACATAACGTCCATCCAAAAATTGGATTAAATTGCAAGATACCTCTGGTACAGTGGCCACTTCGAAAATTTTGACATCTTAGTGGCCTAATTGCAACTTTTGAAAAAGTACAGTGGTCCAAAGGTGTGTTTTGCCAAAAATAAAATTCAAGCAATCAAATTCCAACCAAACAGTAGCAATTTAATTAGAGCAACAATCAAACAAATAAATTACGAGAATTTTTTTTTAAGATTAAACACAAAAAAAAAAAACGTAATTATTTTGAGATGAAAGAAGCTCACCAAAAAAACCTTTTTGGAGTTACCGATTTTTGATCGAAGGAGGCTCTTCCGCTTCACCTGGCATTTTAACACCTGCCTCGATACCACTCTGTGATTTTATATCACACCGCCCGAACAAAACCCGCATACATATGGCTTTTGAATTAATTAAAAAAATACAACCTCCTAACAACTAGCCTATTAATACAAATAATCTAATCAATGGAACTCCAAGATACCAATATGAAGGACTCTTAGAACCTGCACACAAACTGTTAGATTAAACAGTTATAAAGAAAAAGCTACCGAAGGAACAAAAAATAAACGAACGAAAGCTTTCGCAATTACGCCGTGACCTGCCACTCCACTCGAGTCATCGATCACAAAGATCTAGGCTACAAGCTTTTCGCTCGTGATTCCTTTCACCGACCAAAGTCCACC
Organism: Codonopsis lanceolata; assembly: GCA_013146195.2. Classification (NCBI taxonomy): domain Eukaryota; kingdom Viridiplantae; phylum Streptophyta; class Magnoliopsida; order Asterales; family Campanulaceae; genus Codonopsis; species Codonopsis lanceolata. The sequence continues at coordinate 65,386,152 of CM028382.1, read as the reverse complement.
AAAGAGTCCACGGTAAACCTAACAACTATCCACCAAGATTAGAGCCACAAATTCGATTGGACAAAACCTTTCCGGCAACACAACGTGGGAGAAACTGAAGAACCACCTGAAGCATAGAGCAATCGGGAAGATGACCTTGCTCACACTAAATCACTAATTGAAGGACGAACCTTCAATCACAGAAATTAGAAGAGGAAGAAAAAAGGAGGCAATTGTTTATAGGCGGCTACACTCAATTTTTGGTTTCTAGCAATTGTCCCGCAATTGTTCTCATTGCTGTCAGGGAGGGAGTATATATAATAAGGTGGTCAAATCAATCAA
>CM028382.1:65326947-65385731 GCA_013146195.2 Codonopsis lanceolata | reverse complement strand
TTGTTGTTGAGTGTTTTCCTAAGTTCTCAGCCTTGTTTGAGTGAGGTTTGAACATTGATTTGCTTTGGTTATTGATTAGAGAGGACTTTAGGTTGAATTCTAGACACTTTTTTGGCTTTGGGAGGACTTGAGGGGTGCAAGGGAAAGACCTAGGAACAACCAAGGGAGAAAAATGAAAGAATTATGAAAAAGCTTGAGGAGGAAGCTCGCATGGTCACAGAGCCATGCGACCGCGTAAACCTTTTCAGTTACGGGATTTTTTACGCATGTTCAACAATTTGACCAACTTAACCCCACCCAAACCCAACCTAACCCACCCTAAACCACCCTAGTTCGTCCCACCTATCCTCTCTTGCATGCTTGACAAGTTTTGATGATTTGGATGCATGTACAACACTTGGCAAAGAAAGACCTCCAACATGCACACCATGCATTGACACCTTCCCCACCCACTTCAGCCATTGTGTGACCAAATACCTCCACTAAGCTATCCTAATCAGTCATTCTCTTCCAAATTCGTGGCTGAACATTTCATACAAGTTAGAGAGAGTTCTTGAAGGTTCTTGAGTGTTCATCAATGGTGCCAAGTCTTGAGGAAGCCATTTCCAAAACCGAACCATAAGTGAAGAGGAGAGCAAGGAGAACACATACCCACCCTTGCATGGACGTTTTGTACAACTTGTAGGCTTGTTTAAGGTGAGTTACAACATCTCTTCTTATTTCTTTTAGCCTCATTGACCCTAGGGAAAACAATCTTGCTATATGAGGTCAATGAGAGCACTTAGGACTTTGTAGAGATGCCATGTTCTATACATGTTATATGATGAATTTTGGTTGTATGAACATATTATAGACATATTATAAAACCATGATTTTAATGTATTTAGGTGATAATGTATGATAAACCACTCTACCTTGTTATTTAAGTGTTGGGAGCATATTGGATGAGATAGTTAGGCTTGTAGAGATGCCATGTTCTCGTATATGCTAAATGATGTATTTTAGGTTGTATAAACAGATTATGATCAGATTGTAAATCATGATTTTGATGTTATTTAGGTGTGATAATGTATGATAAATCATTTCATCTTGTTGTTTAAGCATTGAGAGTATGTTTGATGAAATAGTTCGGCTTGTAGAGGTGCTATGTTCACGTATATGCTAAATGTTACATTTTTGGTTGTATGATCAGATTATAAACATATTATAAACAGGTTATAAACCATGTTTATGATGTTATTTGTGTGTGATAATGTATGATAAATCACCCTACCTTGTTGTTTAAGCATTGGGAGCATGTTTGATGAAATAGTTAGGCTTGTAGTGATGCTATGTTCACGTATATGCTAAATGTTGCATTTTTGATTGTATGATCAGATTATAAACAGGTTATAAACCATGTTTATGATGTTAATTATGTGTGGTAATCTATGATAAATCACCCTATCTTTTATTGTTTAAGTGTTGGGAGCATATTTGATAAAATGATTAGACTCATATTTGATGAAATGGCAAGAATGAATATATGCCTAGTTTGTGACTTTGATTCTATGTTCATACTTAATTGTTTGATTGGGGTTTTATGGGTTTAATGACCTTAGTAACCTATTTAATTACGTTAGTATGGACATAGGAGAGTATTGAGGCCAATGGCTTCTATACCCTAATTTTGAAAGATTGATTATGACTCAACGGAGTTGACCATTGGGTTAGTATGACATTAAGGAGTAATATGCCTAAGTCCTACGAATTTTGGGGTAGTATTGATGGAGGTTAAGCCTCCAAGCATCTTAAAGTGTATGAAGAACACTTGGTGATTAGAGTCTTGATTTTATCTCTAATGTGATTATGTGCTAGTTGTGAATTAAAAGCATGACTAGATGATTGTAGAGTACTTGCCTACTTATTTGAGCATATGAATATGAATTACGTGTGCTTGAAGTTTGAGTCCACTGAGTCGGTTTGTTGAGTCTTTGGGGCGGACGATGCATCATCTTCACGAATTGTGAGATTCGTGATTTTGATGGATCGCCGCGGATTGCACACACCCCTCTATCGATGGCCACGGTAGGGAAGTAGTTGATCTTAGTTGTAGTATGGAAACATGACTTTGATAACTATCGAACTCGAAAGGAAATGTCTCTGGACGCCGATATCCACGAAAGGGATATCGAGGACACATAAAGGTTTTGGCACATGTTTTTGCAGGAGCGACATGCGCGGAAAAAGGTAACGATATCACATCCCTTTATATGAATTGACTCACGAGTGCTTATATGTGAATAATGTGCTACGTGAATATGATATGATATGAAATGATGGTTGAATGAATTAATGAAATGTTATACTTGTTGATAACATGATACTTAAATTGTTAAGTATGAATACCTTGACATGATTATTTATGAAATGTATATTATGCAATAACATGAATTATTATTGTTGAGCATGATGCCATGACAGAAGTTATGTTAGTAACTTGCTAAGTCTTTATGACTTACTCCTATTTGTTTTGATTGTTTTCCTAGATCCGAGCCGCGTAAGTGGTTCAAGTGATTATCAAGTAGCGTTGGTGAAGCTTGGGCGACGAGGTTGCTACCTTGTAAATTTTAGTATCTTTTCGCAAGGACGATGGAACATAAAGTTATATAAACTTTATGTGGGGTAGCAAGACTTGATGTGTTTGATTATTAGTACTTATGTTTATTAGTATTTAATCTTTGAGAGCCGACATGTGTTAGTCGTGCCTTATGTATTTATGTTGATCATGCTTAGTTGTTTTAACCATGTATTGGTTTGTTTAATATGTTTATTATCCCAAGATGTTTTAGTCAAGCATGCTAGACTAGAGTTGTAGACTTAGTTTAATGTGGGTTCCTACGAGCATCGCCGATGACTTGATATATAATTGCTATAAATTGTTGTATGTGCCTATTGTGCCACATGATTTTATTTTGGACCAAGAGATTCATTATCTCTAAGGTTGTGTTAGTTTGAGCTTGTTAGCTCTGGGCGCCACTGTTTAATTATTATACGCTCCGCATGTGTTAAAGTTTTTGGCGTATCGCTGTTATGGCCTTACCCACTATTTGCTACTTGTTTTTGTTATGCCTTTGAAGCGGCACGCACTGGTCTCGTCTTTGGGATCCGGCCGGGTGCAGCCAGTTGGTATCGTGAGCTTATGTTTATAAGTTAGCTATTCTAGATAGGTTCCTGGCTTAGGGGTTGGTTTTGTGTGTGATAGTTCTATCTTAACGAAGAGTGTTCTTGTAGGTTAAAATGGTTGACACTAGAGCTGGTACTAGCAATCCGGAGGTAGTGGCGGTAGAGGCACAAATGTTGGTAGAGAGACTAATGAGAACCGTTACCAATTAGAGGTTCCTCCACTCTGACGGAGGAGCAATTCAAGCCATGGCTACCATGTATGTGGGTATGTTTATGATGATGAACGAGATGAATCGAGGGTCTTTGGTAGGGTCGAACCACCGCCAGACCACGACCACGCCCAGCCTGACAACAAGCAAGCCCGCAGCCAAGACCGCAGATTAGACGCAGACACGTGATGCGAGACATCACTCACGGATTCGATGCTTGAAGTTCGTAAGTCCAAACCAAGACAGCCATTCGATGGGAACCGAATGCTTCAAGGTCGAGTTGTGGATCGAGCATCTAGAGAAGATATTTGCACCGTTGAGGTGTGATGATGAACGTAAGGTGGTACTAGCAAGTGTTTAAGCTGTAGAGGGCGCCGCAGAAATCATCGGTGGCAGTGCTAAGAGAGAGTTGGGACATGCTGAGGATCCCCCACACATGGCCTAACTTTGTGAGGGAATTTAGAGCTTCATATGTGCCAGAGGTTGTTCGGGAGAGAAGGGAGAAGGAGTTCCTTACCTACCTAGTGGTGGAGGCATGTCTATATCGCAAGATTCTACGAGGTTCACTGCTAGCACGCTATTGCACTCATTTGATTCCGGATGAGGCCAAGAGAACACAGAAATTTGTTAAGGGCTTGAAGACGGAGTACAGGAGACAGCCTAACGTTATCCCATCAGTTTGTGGAATATAGGAAGGCAGTGGATAGAGCCTATGTGATTGAGAGGGACATCGAGGAGCATCGTGTCATGGGTAATTCGCGTTTTTCTTCACGCCCTAGACGAGCTCGGACGAGGAAATGGATCGTAATCGAGGGAATTTTCATGGGCACAATGATCGTAGGAAAGGAAATGGCAAGTCTAATCATGAAGGGCAGGCGAGGAATCAGTTAGGTGGTAGATGAGCTGCTTCTACACCGAGTCAGGGAGATCGTAGCATGATGGTGGTATGCTCCTATTGTTCGAAGACGGGGCACATAGAGGACAAATGTTGGAAGAAGAGTGGGGCACCGGTGGAGTGCTACTATTGTGGAGCTGTGATGAGGACATCCCCGACAACAACAACTCAACACCGATGCCGACAACCATTGGACCGGTCACGAGAGCTCGAGCCAAGAAAATCCATGAAGAAGTCCATGGCATGGTTCGTGAGACAATGGAGATGGAAGAACGAGCAATGAGCCATGAAGAGAAGGCCACAAAGGGTCAAAGGAAGCTGCTGAACGTGATCCAAGTCAGAAGGACGAATTCAAGCATTGTAATTACGCGAGCAGACATTCTGGAAGGCTTGCGGACACAAGGTCATCATAGGCTTGCGACCGCAAGGTGTGTCAACTTACGAGCCAACTTTCTACCGAGCTTGCGGACGCAAGGTCATCATAGGCTTGCGACCGCAAGGTGTGACGATTTTACTGCCGATTTTTCTTTCTCGCCGACCTTGCGACGGCAAGGTGTCAAGGGGCTTGCATGATCAAGGTCCCCCCGAAACTGCTTTTACGTTTTGTTAATTAGGGTTTTCTCACTAACCGCTACTCCTAATTGCTTAGTACGACTTTTCAGCCTAGTTTAGGTATAAATAGGGGTTTTCTTTCATTGAACAGTGAACTTTGAGTATTCTATTTTGTGAGTTTTATCAAAACTTATTGGTTCTTCTTGAATTATTGAGAGAATGTACAGGTGTGAAGCTTGTGTGTTTGATCTTGACTTATCAATTGATTCATCCATATCAATTGTGGCGTCTATCACTATACTTAGGTTCTTCAATTGCTTCGATTGCGGGTTGCGGCTGTACATGCCAAGGTTCCTCAGCTGCTAATTGTTGGGTCGAGGTGTCATCCCTCAAGAAACATCCTTCGATCCCTAGCTTCCACCGCCGTGAGTAAATCGCTCTTCAACGAAGCCTCCGAGAAGATCGATCAAGTCATGGGGCACGTGGAAGAGGAATTGCCCTAAGTTGAAGGGTCACCACGAGGATCGAGCCACCTCACCGTTGGGGCTAAGAGAGATAGTGATGGGAAGGCAAAGGTGCGGAGTGATCGACCACCCGATCCCAAGACGAAATCCTAAGGTCGTATGCCACCGTGGGAACAATTAACAACAAACAAGCAAAGAATAATGGGTAGGGCCATAACGGCGATACACCGATAACTCAAAACACATGCGGAAGCGAAATAAATTAAAGCAGTGGTGCCCGAGCTAACAAGCTCAAACTAAAACAACCAAAGAGATGATAAATCTCTCGGTCCGAAAATTCGATTCACGTGCCGCAACATTGGGCACGTAGGATAAACTCCCTGTTATGCAATTCATATATAAGCATAATAAACCAAGTCATCGGCGAAGCTACGGCCGGAACCCAACATTAAACTAAGTCTAAGACTCTAGTCTAACAACTCGACGGCTAAAAACATGCCGGAGAATAAACATAATATTTAACTAGCAATATATCATGCTAAACATACTCACCCACAAACCAAGCACGACTAAACCAGTCGGCTACCAACAAAATAAGTACTAACAGTTATATGTACTAACAACTATAAAGCATATGGAGATACAACCATATATACACATTAAGCACAACCACCACCGGTTGGCTACCAAAAGATTAAGCTAGCCACATAATTACAACACTTCAAAAACATAAAGGTTTGCTACCCAAACATGAAGTTTATATAACTTCATCTTCCCACGACCTCACCAAAAACAAAACGAACATCTAAGTAGCAACCTTGTCCAAAAGACTTCCTTGCCAAAGTAACCTTCCTGATTTACTTGGATCCGCTAGCTCGGCTCGGATCTAGGGAAAACAACCAACAAATAAAAGTAAGTCACAATGACTTAGTAAGTTACTAACCATAACTTCCTACCATGGCATAATGCTCAATCATAAATATATCATGCTATTGTCATGAAATAACCTCATAATAAATCATGTATGGCATTCATGCTCAACATTAAATAAATATGTTATCTATTAAGTATAACATCTCATCATAAATCCATGTCAAGTCATTCTTGTCTTAACAATAATAATTTATACCTTTGGCATAAAACAACATTCCCATAATATTCATGTGATAGCATACATGCTTAACAACATTAATCGATATGTTATCTATTAAGTATAACATGTGAGGAAATCAAAACAAACTTCATATCATATCCAATTCACGAAGCACGTTATTCACTTAAGCACTTGTGAAACAATTCATATATATTAGGGATATGATACCATTACCAGAATTCCTCTGCGCGTGTCGCTCCTGCAAAAACACGTGCAAAACCCTTATGTGTCCTCGATATCCCTCTCGTAGATATCGACGTCCCCGAGACAGTCTCCGCTCTCGAGTTCCATAGTTATCAACGCCATGTGTATTACTACAACTAAGATAAACTACTTCCCCACCGTGGCCATCGATGGAGGGTGTGTGCAACTCAAGACGGCGATACATCGCGATCACGAACCCCATAATTCGTGAGGACGATGTATCAACCCACCAAAGACTCAACAGACCGACGCCAGCTGGACTCAAAACCCAAGCACAAGTAATATATACTCATATGCTCAAAACAAGTAGGTAAACACTCTACCATCAAACTAGTCATGCAATTTATCCACAACTAGCATAAACATCACAACCGAGAATCATATAAGTCCTCATAATCAAGTGTGCTTCACACACCTTAAACTTCTTGGAGGCTCGACCTCCATGAATTCTACCCAAGATTCCATAGGACTTAAAATCATAGTTCCTAGGATTCAAACTAACCCAAAGGTTGACTCCGTTGAGTTCAATCTAAGTTTTCCGAAATTTCAAGGAATAGAAGCTTAGGCTTCATCATCCCCCTACATTCATATCTATCGTCAAAACCATAAACCCGACGATCAATACCCTCACATAAACCCCACAAAACGATTAACAAGGTAACCTAGAACAAATTAAACATCTTGGTTATAAATTTATTCAAGTCACCATACCAACCAATCATTTCCAATTCATGATTAATTCACACAATATAATTTAATATGCTCTACTAAACATATAAAACATTCTAATCATGCTCACATCATTAATTTTTGCAAGCTAATCAAAATTAGGCAAGACGCCCTCCAAGCATCTCATCCAAACCAACATTAATCCACATTGTCAATCAACATAAACAAGTTCATTAGGCTAGTTAGAGCATGAATTTTACAAATATCATAGTCTCACATAGGCCAATTGAGTTCTAGCATTCAATTGAAAACCTAGGGTTCATACATATTCTATAACCCTAACAATGGCTTCCATTGACCTCAAATACCACGAATGGCTGTTTCCCTAGGGTCAATGGAGCTCAAAAATCAAGGGAAGAGAGGTAGAAACTTACAATTTCTCAGCCCTACAAACTGCCCAAACTCGAACTCAACGATGAACCCGTTTCTTCTCACTCCGCTCTCTTCAATCTTGCGGGTTAGATGGAGAAGAAGACACCCAGCTATGGCTTCCAAGCTTAGCCTCTTGAAGCCCTAGAATCGCCCCCCTCAAGCCCTCACTTGCGCCTTGGCTGAAGAGGTCGCAGGAACGTGAAGAGAGAAGTCGCAATATTCTGTCGAACTGAAGAAGAGTGCGGCAGATTTTTGGGTTTTATAAGGGGGATTAGATCACTAATCAAATCACTAATTACCCCCTAATTCTCTTAATAGGTGATTAGGATTAGTCTTAGGCTAATTAAGTGAGGTTAGAATTGGTTTAAGTTGGGTTTAATAGGCCAAAACGTTCGGACAGCGCACAGACCAAACCAAAATCCCGTAAGCTGTTAAGAGGACCTTGCGGTCGCATCTCTATTGCTTGATGCGAACGCATCAAGTCGCTTTTCCAAAGACTCCATGTTTTACGCTTTCGCTTGCTCGGTCTCGGACTCTCCCGCATTCAATCCCAAGTCCTTCCAAGCCAAAAATGGTCTATAAATCAACCTTAATAACCTCCAAACCATAACCAAAGTAATCAAGCCTCAAACCCCATCAAAACAAGGCCAAGAACAGGCGTAACTCTCCCGACGGCCCAGGAAAAGTTAAAGCGAAAGGGTTAACGCTAAAATCAAACTAGCAACCCAACCCACAATGCAACAAGCATCTAACCAATAACCAAGGCATGTTAATGATGTTATAAATGCCTTCTAACAATTTTCCATGTGTTAATCACATAAAACGTAAGCCCGAGATTCAACACATCTCGCGAAAGAAAAATGCATACATGCATTTCGAACAACGTCAATGATCATGCTATTGACTCTATACACAACCGGGAGCTAAATGAACATATTCATCATGATTATAAATATATGAATTCATGCATATCACAAGCAAAGCAAGATTTCGTGGTTTTACGACTTTTAGACCGTAGGGGAGTACCCGAGTCGAATCAGCTTATTGGAGGTATCATTTCTATCTTCGATAGTGAAGCCACGAGTACTTATAGATCCAGGATCATCACATTCGTATGTTGCATCACACTTTGTTGATCATTTGTGTGTATTGCCTCAGTTTTTGCCTTACGTGCTTGAAGTTTCTACCCCGCTTGGGGAATGTTTATTGGCTTTGGAAGTTTATAAAGCATGCGATGTACTTGTGGATGAACATGTTTTGCATGCGGATCTGGTAGTGTTGCCACTTAGTGATTTTGATGTGATACTCAGTATGGATTGGTTATGCACTTATCATGCTTTGGTTGATTGCTTTAGTAAGAGGGTTACATTTGATTTGCCGGGTGTTCCTAAATTTATGTTCTTGGGTGATAACGCCGCCTAGTGGGTTCTTGGCGTATTTCTCCTCAAAGGCTAGGAAATTATTGTCACGTGGTTGCACGGGTACCTAGCTTGTGTGATTGATAAACGGGTTTCGACTTCCAATCTTGAGGATGTGCGGTTGTGAATGAGTTTCCGGATGCCTTCTCTAAAGATTTTGGGATGCCACCGGATAGGAGATCGAAGTTTTGTATCGAGTTGTTGGGGGCGACACGATATCGGGCGCCAGTATAGAATGGCACCTATGGAGTTGAAGGAATCGAAGGTTCGGGCTTGCAGGAGCTTTCTTGATATTGGCTTTATTAAGCCAAGTGTATCGCCTTGGGGTGCGCCGGTATTATTTGTCAGGTAGAAGGATGGAAGCCTAAGGTTGTGCATCGATTACTGGGAGTTGAACAAAGCGACGATCAAGAACAAGTATCCGTTGCCGCATATAGATGACCCTAGGTTGAAGGACCATTTCCCAGAGATCCGGTGGTCCGATCGACGAACCGAGACCGCCAAATCGAAGCTCTCGATCTTCTCTACAACAATCCTCTCTTTAATCAACCTTTCCTCCATTAATCTTAGGACTAAGGTACGTTGAGAAATCCCTGAAATTTTCATGTTCAATAAAATGACATGACCCCTTCATTATAGTTGCTCTATTGATGATTATGAACATCTTTTGTGAAGACAAATCCTCCAATTCAACCTTTGAGACATGTGTAGGATTTTATGAATTCTCTATGAAGTTGTGATTTTGACATTTTATAAAGCATGAATGTTGTTTATAATGAGCTTGGGAATAACCTTTGTGAAAGAATTCGGTTCAATTCAAGGTTTAACAAAATCACCGAAACTAGGGTTTGAAACTCGGGATTGTGTTTAAGGCTAGTTTAAGATCATGAACGGCCTAGTTATCGAGTTCTAAATGAAAGGAGAACTTAGGAAAGGGCAATGTGACTCATATAGTATCAATGCTCTATTTGGTTGAATTTTAGTAAAACTCACCGGAGTTGAAATTTGGGAGTTATTGAACAATACCGACTCCACATTCAATCCCTATGACGTTGTAGTGCGTTAGACTAATATATTAGCTTACGTGACTTTGGGATGGATTGAAGGACATGTTTGATATGAGTGATTATAAGACTCAATCGAGTTCTTATGTGGTTTATGTGATTGTGTGAAGCAAATGCACAATTGAGATCATGTTGTAGAATGATGTATCTACTTGACAAAGTTGAATTCGCTCTGTCGAATTCCTACTTGATTCTTTAATGAGTAAAAACACCTACTTGTTGAATAATGAATTTGAGGACTATTCTATGAGAAGATTTGGATTGGGGCTTTCTTAGTACTCTATACATGGAGTCTACTTGTATAAGTCGCTAGGATGACCATGTTGCTATCTAAGACTCACCGATATGGTTTGACCTTACGGGTTATTACCGCTCTAGTGTTGCTTAAGTCTTTGACTACCATCGACTTTTGTGTTATTGAATGAGTTACTACTCTAGGAAGAGTTTAGTAAATGGCTTCATGATCCGAGACTAACGGAGTAGTCTTGGATAGTACTTAATCGACTGATGGTTAAGTTGTGACTCTGTTGAATTTCATAGGTGAATATGGAATATTGTGCATATTTTATATTATGACTAAATGCATGATTTCCTACCTTGTCAAAAATTGATTCTTCTATGTGTTTCTATGATATGACTTATGAGCATATTGAATGTATTTGCCTTCGTGCCTGATCTGTTTCTACTGGTTAATGAATTGTGGTGAACTTGGATTCCACTATTAAGTGGAATTATGAATCAAAATTGAACTAAGCTTGATTTCACAATAATCAACTTGGGCTTCCCTTATATAACTTACTTGGGACTTGAACTAAGATTCCTAAATGGAATGAGAACCTTGCTATGCCTCAAACGAGAACATAGAAAAGAGTCTTGGGACACATATAGTGTTCAAACTCTATTTGGTTGAATTGTAGTAAAGACTCAACTGAGTCGAGTTAAGGAACAATTGAACCTTACGAGGATCGTGGTGAGATCCTATGACAATTATATTCCAGCTTGACTAGATTAATAGCTTTTGAAACTTGAATTGAATAGAGTGAACAAACTTGGCACTTATGCTTTAGAGACTCAAATGAGTTCCTATTGTGGTTTTGTGATTTATGTAACAATGTGCATAATCGTATGAGTTTAGTAGGTCATTATATCTACTTGAGAATTAGCAAGTAAACATCTACTTGTGCATTTCATATAAGTCCAGCTGGCATTACTTGAGTTTTCATGATGATGGTGGGACGATGCATTGTTTTCACGAATTATGGGATTCGTGGTTGCAATGTATCGCCGCACGGATCGGGTTTCACACACACCTCCACCGCTAGCTACGGTGGGAAGTAGCCCCTTGCCGTAACCAAAAGAGCGCATTGGCTAGTGCTATTTTCCGAGTAGAGAGCTCGGTACTTTGATACCGAACACGGGTATCACCGCACGATTTGATTAACTTGTGATTGCGGAGCAATACGACGGAAGTGATTTGGTATCTTCTCTATCCTTTATGTGGCTTACTATGGGCACTTATGTGATAACAAAGTGTTAGTTGAACATGAGATCTTATTGACCATGTTTGAATTGACTGATGATACATGAGAGATTTGATATGTATATATAGATATATGCATACTTGTATATGAGATATATATGAAAGACTTGATGTGTATATATATAGATATGCACACTTATGCATGATGATTTTATGGGAGATTTCATATGTATATTTAGAGATATACATACTGATATAGGTGTATATATATAAACATGCACCCTTACACGTGGTAGCAATGTGAATAACTTGATTCGTATATATAATGATATGTATACTTGCATATGATGTTTTGTGGGAACTACCTTCTAATTCATTTGATTTGTGTGTGAGCAGGGAATTACACCCTGGTTCATTTGGACGGTTTAGTAAGTAAGAAGGAGTGGATATCTTGTGGAGTATCGAAACGATACGACGCCTCTTCACGGGTTTTTCTGTCATATATAAAATGACACCTTGGTTATGTTTATGTTACATAATTATATGTTGCATATATATTGTGGTAGCGCATCGGGTCATTATGACTCATCCCGCACTTGTTTTTAGTTGCGAATCGATAGTCGCATTGAGGTCGAGTAGTTCGTGGATCGTAGTAGCTGGTCGATAGATCGAGGTTAGATCGTGTGGTTCGTGTTTGTAGCGCCGACTTTCCCGAGTAGCGCTTGTGGAGTCTTGTTCCTTTTAGCATTGTCATTAATTTAATGTACTTTGCTATTCTTGTGAGATCGACATTTTGTAAAGTTATTTAGACTTTACAGTTGGGTAGAATACTTGGGTATTTGTGTTGGTTTTTCTTGGGCCGACGTGTTGTGTCGTGCCTTGTTTGCGGTTTTAGTATTTATTTCGCTTGTCTCCTGCACGCAGAGAGTTTGGGGAATTTCCTTATTCTAGTTTTTATAGTTGTTGCTTGACCCCGGTATGCTTTAGCCGTTGGGTAATTGTTATATCGTTGGTTCTTTGTTGAAACGCCACCGAGTGCCGATGGTTTGATTAGCGTCAAATGTTGCGGCACGCGAGTTTTGTTTTTCCTCCTTTGAGAGATAATGTCTCTCTTGGTTTTCATTGTCGTTGGTTTCGAGCTTCATAGCTTGGGACTTCTTTCTTATATTGCTTCCGCTGATTCGATTTCTGAAATACCGTATTTTAGTGCGGTGTTATGTTCATGTTTAGAGCGAGTTTGCTCGATTGTTTGACTAGCACTACTACTTATCAAGTGCTTGTCCTCTTCTTAAGTTAGTTCCAGCGGCACGACCTTGGGATTTCGTGTTGGAATCCGGGTCGGGTCGTCACATTCACTTTCATCCAACTTAGTAGATATGAAATACTTGTTAATAGAACCACTTAAAGCTTGTGTTAATTGTTCTTGCTTTAGCTTCTTCTTCCTTTTTTCATTTCCAGAAAGATACTTTCGTGATGACATTTTGTCTACCTACAATAATTGTCAATTTATAAGAAACAATTCAAGTTTCATTATCACTCAAAAAAAAAAAAAAAAAAACAGAAACTCATCAAAATTCAATAGAAACCCATTAAAATTAATTTCTACAATTCTACTCATAAACAATTAAGCAAAAAATTAAAAGTCAATAATCAATAGAAAGAGAGAGAGAAACCCATCAATTCAAGCAATGAAGTAAAAATAAGAAATTAAAACAAGTAATATGTAAAGTGCAACAATCCAACCCAATACCCATTTAATGATCTAAACATAAAACATTAATGATTTATAATTTCTAAATGAATAAATAAACTAAATAAAATTACCCAAAATTGAAAACATGATAAATTGATAATGATAGGCAGTAGGTTATTAGGATTATTTAGGATGAAGAATAATTAAAGAAAAAGTCAAAATTAACAATGAACATTAATTATAGGCAGAATATTGAACAATGAAATGATGAACGTTAATTAATTAAAGAAAAAGTCAAGACTAAGTGAGCATGAGAGAATGAAAGGCAAAAAGGGGCTGGCTTCTAAAATCTAAATTCTAATTACCTGACGCCGGCTGAATGGACTATGGACTGGAGATTGGACTTTGGAGGACAGGAGGAGGCACAAAGCAACTGAGCAATCTGCTTATCTGCAAGGAGTTGTCTTGTCGAGGTTTGTTGACTTGTTGTGGCCGCCAGCGATGCCTCGTCTCCTGTGCTGCCGGGTAAATTACTATAGAATTTAGGGCTTTATTTAAAAATATATATAAAAGGAAGAATAAAATTTTGGGGCCTAAAAAATTAGGCATTTTTTGGGGGCCTAAGGCCTGGGCCTCACCCACCTCATGCAAGGGTCGGCCCTGCCTATTTGTTTTGATTGTTTTCCCTAGATCCAAGCCGTGCAAGTGGTTCGAAGTGATTCTCAAGTAGCGTTGGTGAAGCTTGTGACAAGGTTGCTACCGTGTAAATTTTAGTACTTTTCTTTTGGCAAGGACGACGAGAACATAAAGTTATATAAACTTTATGTGGGGTAGCAAGACTTGATGTGTTTGATTTTTAGTACTTATGTTTATTATTACTTAATCTTTTAAGAGCCGACATGTGTTAGTTGTGCCTTATGTATTTATGATGATCATTCTTTAGTTGTTTTAACCATATATTGGTTTGTTTAATATGTTTATTATCCGGCATGTTTTTAGCCGTTAAGCATGCTAGACTAGAGTTCTAGACTTAGTTTAATGTTGGGTTCCGGCCGCAGCGTCGCCGATGACTTGATATATAATTGCTATAAATTGTTGTATGTGCCTATTGTTGCGTCACATGATTTTATTTTTGGACCAAGAGATTCATTATCTCTAAGGTTGTGTTAGTTTGAGCTTGTTAGCTCGGGCGCCACTATTTAATTATTATACGCTTCCGCATGTGTTAAAGTTTTTGGCGTACCGCCGTTATGGCCTTACCCACTATTTGCTACTTGTTTTTGTTATGTGCCTTTTTGGAAGCGGCACGACCTCGGGTCTCGTCTTGGGATCCGGGTCGGGTCGCAACAGTTCTAAGACAAGTCGTTTTGTTGGTGTAGAAACCGCACCCCCTACCGAAAAAGATAGGATACTTGATTTGAAGCGTCATAACCAATTACACCAAGGTTGGTTGATAAGCTAGGAAGACACCACAAGTAGTAGAAGACTACACTTGATAAGTCTAAGTTCTCAGAGAACAAAAAGAGTTGAACAAACTCACACAACTATCATTCCAAAATTTATGTTCAAGGCTTACATGAGAGGCCTATTTATAGGCTAATGTGGTGGAGAATACAATGTTCATGATGTCATTTATAAGTTGTACTAGCTATTATGATAAGCTATCAAAGACTCTTGAGTTCTCCAAGTTCATGAATGGATTTAACTTATCTTGAATGGAATTTTCTAGATTTAGAAGAGAAAATTCGGATGCCTCCTTTGTTGACTTTGAAAAGGCTGAATTTTGGTCTTGTTTGGGGCTAAAAATGTACTCCTTCTATGGGCTAGAGTTCCATCACCATGAGACTCCATTTTGCACTTCAATTGGGCCTTCTTTCTTGTGCTTTTGAGCTAGACCAATCCAAGACTAGGGCCTAGTATTGATTAATAACTTGGACTAAAAGGACTTGATTTGTTTGGTTTCCTTGAGTTGTAACTTGAGCTTGAACCCGACAAGTTCCAATTAAACCATTGATAATATTCTTGAATTCTTTGGACTTGGACCTAGTGATAGGTCCAACTTGCCATTTCAATGGGTCTTGTTCTCTTAGAGTTGAGCTCTCGGATGGAACTACATCATCCCCCCTTTCTTGAGAGTGATTTGTCCTCAAATCTATAAGTGCAACTATATGATTCGCTATTGAGAAGAGAGACATCCAATCTGCTCATTGTGTAGAGAAGAAGTGATTGTTGATTAGCCGCTTGATGAACCAATGTAAGCATGGAATTGGAACGTGATGTGAATCGAAACTACCAATCGCGATTGTAACAACCAAATTAAAATATACGCGGACTCACCAGTTAAACTTCACTCGTTTAACGTAAAGATGTCCATTGATTCGCTCAACCTCCACTTCACTCACTTTGGTTAAAGGAATCGGTTTTTAGAACCACTGTTCTAATGCTTCTTCAAAACAAAATCCGTCCTTCCTATTACAAAAATAAAGTTATTTTATACCTAAGCTAACCTACTGAACTAGGGCACGAACCTCTAAGTCCTAAGCCCATTAAACAACTAACAAGCCCTACTAAAATAAAAGGAAACAAAGTTAAATTTGAATGCCCACCCTTCGATCCTTGCTAGAGACTCACGATCAGGCCCGTACTCTCGAACCGTAGCCTCCAAAACGAACCCAACCATCTCAGCCACTCCAAGATAAACAAGTGACCCCATTGAATCCTTGAAGCCCATGCCCGAAAGTAAACTCGTGAACACCCCCATGTAGGCCGTCTCTTGCTAGTAACAGATTACTCCCATGTTCACTTAACATCTCTCTAGCCTTGTCTAAAGTGTTCGCAAGTGCACCCGCATCATACTCCCCCTCTTCGGAAAGAATTGGCCCCAATTCTTTTAGGGTGTCATCAGCCAAATATGGCGATAAATCCCCCACATTGAATGTGGCGTTCACTGCATATTCCCCCGGTAATTCCAACTTGTACGCACTGTCCCCAATTCGCTCCATTATACGGAAAGGTCCATCTGCCCTCGGCATCAGCTTGTTCTTACGTTTATCCGGGAATCGCTCCTTCCGCAAGTGTAACCAAACAAGGTCTCCAACCTGAAAAACGGGCTGTCTTCGATTCTTGTTGGCCTGCTTCTTGTAACCTTCATTAACCCTTTCAATCCTTGCCTTAACTTGAGCATGAAGTTTCTACATGTTCCTCCACATATCCAGCGCGCCGGTCTGCTTTTCCCCACTCACCTTCGTTGGTGCTAAGTCGACTGGTATTCGCGGATTACTCCCATAAACTACCTCAAACGGCAAGCGTTTCGTTGCATAAGTTGGTGTACGATTGTAAGCAAACTCCGCGTGTGCTAACTTCACATCCCAATCCTTCTGCATCTTCCCAACCAGACCTCGCAGCAACGCCCCAAGTGTTCTGTTGGTGACCTCGGTTTGCCCATCTGTTTGGGGATGATGGGACGTACTGAACAGTAATTTAGTCCCGACCAGTTTCCACAATGTACGCCGAAAGTGACTCAAAAACTTGCTATCCCGATCACTAACAATAGTCTTTGGTAGCCCATGTAGCCGGATGATTTATCTGAAGAACAACTCTGCCACCAACGACACATCATCTGTCTTGTGGCAGGGAATAAAATGCGCCATTTTTGAGAATCTATCCACCACAACCATAATTGCGTCTTTACCCCGTTTCGTTCTTGGCAGTGCTACGATGAAGTCCATAGATAAATCTTGCCACGGTTGTTCCGGGACGGGCAGAGGGATGTAAAGCCCTTGGTGGAAAGTACTTTTCATCATTTGACACGTAACACATCTCGAAACAATGGCTTGAACACTGCCCAGCATTTTCGGCCAAAAGAAATGCTCTTGAAGTAGTTCAAGCGTCTTGGTGATGCCAAAGTGCCCAGCCAAGCCTCCTCCGTGTACTTCTCGAACTAGTAATTCCCGTAACGAGCATTTTGGAATACACAAGTGATTTCCTTTGAAGAGGAACCCTTCTTGCAAAATAAACTGGCCACCATTACTCTTTTCGCATTCACGGATAGTCTCCCCAAAATCTGGATCGTCCCTATAATATTCCTGGATGATTTGAAATCCCAACAGTCTAGCTTCCATCACTGCCAACATCGAGTATCTCCTAGACAAAGCATCAACTACCACGTTACTCCTTCCATCCTTGTATTTAGACGAAAAATTAAATGATTGGAGGAATTCTACCCACTTCGCATGTCTCGACTTCAGTTTGTGCTGTCCGTGAATATACTTTAGCGCTTCATGGTCGGAATGCAAAACAAAGTGGTTGGGCCTCAAATAATAGCTCCAGTGATCAAGAGCCCGTATGATTGCGTAGAACTCCTTGTCGTACGTGGAGTAATTCAGCCTTGCTCCCCCCAGCTTTTCACTAAAATAAGCTACGGGTCGCCCACCTTGAATCAACACAGCCCCGATGCCTACTCCACTCGCATCGCACTCCACCTCGAAAGGTTGTGTAAAATCAGGTAAGGACAATACAGGGGCTTCGCACAGCTTGTTTTTGAGGGCTTCAAATGCCTTCTGGGCAGTCATAGTCCATTCAAATTTTCCTTTTTTCAAAGTTTCCGTCACAGGACTTGCTATAGTGCTAAAATTCTGTATGAACCGTCTATAAAATGAGGCTAGGCCGTGAAAAGATCATACCTCAGTAATGCTCGTGGGGGTTGGCCAAGACCTAATAGCTTCTATCTTTGATTGGTCCACCGCAATTCCGTCGAGAAAACATAACCCAGGAAGTTCACGCTAGACTGCAAGAAGGAACACTTTTCTGCTTTTCCATATAACTTGTTTTCTCTCAAGGCCGAGAGTACGCTATGAAGATGTTGCTTGTGCTCCTCTTTAGTCTTGCTATAAATTAGGATGTCGTCTAAGTATACCACGACGAACTTCCCTTGGAACGGTCTCAACACCTCGTTCATCAATCTCATAAAAGTACTCGGGGCGTTAGTGAGCCCGAACGGCATAACTGTTGATTCTTATGTTAAATTTATATTTGATCAGTACATTACATTAGTTTTATACTTCAGTGGCTAATCGGGCTGCGTATCGATTAGCGTGGCAACTGTGTATAGAACTTTGCCTTGTATAGTTTTTGTAGGACTTTTCAGGTTCATCGGAAGACCACTTCTCAGCTTCACCGGAAGACCTGCTCAAAGCTCAAGATCGGTAGACCTCGTGTCCAGCTGATCTGCTTCTACGTGTCCTCCCAGCTTAAAGCTAGCTGGATTAATTCAAACTTATTCCCATATATTGTTTGAATTAATCCAAGTCTTTTCCTGACATGTCAAGCCGCCGAAAGCAACTTTCCGAAAAGCAGGAATACTTTTCGCCTCGAGCGATGAAAGCGAAAAGCGCATCGTCCCCTACTTTCGCTTCATCTCTCGATCGACACCAAATCGCCCACCTTTTGAAGATCTCATAAATGATTATCTGCTCTAGTTATCGTGAAGACGAAATTCCTTGATCGACCCCATGCATTTAATGCATTTATGAATAGAGTTTGAAGTCTTCGTCTTCTCCAACGGATCTTTTGAAGTGCATCTGCTTTAAATACTGCCATTGAAGACTGGAACAAGAGACAACTATACAGAATCAATCGAACACTTAAAGAATTGCTCTGAATCTACTCAACTCCAAGTCTTTCAGCTCAGTGCATTCAATAGATCCTCAACAGATCTAGAAGTCCACGTCAACAACAAGAAGCTGCTCTTCAACAATTATTGTTTTATTCTTCTTGTTGTTTACTTCCATTAACTATACTTCTGCACGAATTAAATATCTTGTATTTACAGATATTTAATTCCCTAGACCCAAACACAAGTCAATATTTTGTACACGATCCACTAGGGATATTCTTTGTAATTGATCTAAGTGGAAAACATAGTGCACAATTTAAATCCAAGGTTGACTGCCTTGGTGGTGGACGTAGCACTCATTATAGTGTGAACCATCCCAAAATACTTGTGTTATTTCCTTCTGTCTGTCTATTTATTGAACTGCTTAGTTTCATTATTTACATTATCCATTTCAGCAGAACTTAAGTAATCTGTAAAAGGTCTACCGGTAGTCCTTATCGGCAGACCTGGAACAATCTTCTTGAAGGTCTTCCGCTACTTGATTCTTTTCATAGATTGCAAGTAACTTTCAAGGAACTTACTTTAAAAGTTTTAAAGTGTTAATAAGCTATTCAACCCCCCTTCTAGCTTATTATTGTGCTCATTGGGACCCACAATAACCTTCCACTCATACAGGCCGTGTTTGGTCTTGAACGCAGTCTTCCACTCATCCCCTTTCTGAACCCGAACCTGGTAATACCCACTGCGCAAGTCGATCTTGGAATACACCTTTGACCCGTGCAATTCATCAATTATATCATCTATCCGGGGGATGGGAAACCGATACTTGATCGTGATGTTGTTTATGGCCCTGCTGTCGATGCACATCCGCCACGTGCCATCCTTCTTGGGTACTAGAAGAGCGGGAACTGCGCAGGGACTTTTACTCTCTTCTACGTATCCTTTGGCCATCAAATCCTCAATCTGCCGCTGAAGCTCTTTCGTTTCCGTAGGGTTACAACGGTAAGCTGGTCTATTGGGTAATGGCGCCCGTGGTGTCAAGTCTATCTGGTGTTCTATTCCCCTCTCAGGCGGAAGTCCGGGCGGTAAGTCATCAGGAAACACATCCTTGAATTGCTCCAGGGTTTCTTTTGCCAAGGGATGTATTTCTTCTTGTTCTGGTTCGATGAGCTCTTGTACTACCAGCGCGAAAATTGTCCTACTTTTAATCACCTTCTCCACTTCGTCCAACCCAACCTTGGCCTGAAGTTCCATAGTTTCTTTATCCTCTCGGTCGGGTTCTTTTCTGGATACTCCCCAGCCGCCATCTTCTTCGATCGAGGTCGAAGGTTTCAGCCGAAACTTTCTCCCCCCCTTCGTCGCAATATACGTGTTCTGCCTCCCGTCATGCACAACAAACCTATCAAACTGCCAAGGCCGACCTAACAACACGTGACACGCGTCTAAGGGAAGGATGTCGCATAAGACTTTGTCTTCAAAACCCCCGATGGAGAATGAGACCACCGTTTGCAAGGTGACCATGACTCCCTCGTCCTCTTGGAGACCAAATAACCTGTACGGGAACGGGTGAACTGTTGTGGACAGCCCTAACTCCTCGACTAAGGTGGTGGAAACCCCGTTAACGCAACTTCCCCCATCGATGGCTATGACGAATACTCTTTCCTGAATCAGCCCGCGAGTCCTGAAAACCCTCTCCCTTTGTACGATTTCTTCCATGGATGGTTACGAATAGGAATCCGTAACAAGCTAGCTCTGATACCACTTGATGTGAATCGAAACTACCAATCGCGATTGTAACAACCAAATTAAAATAAACGCGGACTCACCAGTTAAACTTCACTCGTTTAACGTAAAGATGTCTGTTGATTCGCTCAACCTCCGCTTCACTCACTTTGGTTAAAGGAATCGGTTTTTAGAACCACTATTCTAATGCTTCTTCAAAACAAAATCCGTCCTTCCTATTACAAAAATAAAGTTATTTTATACCTAAGCTAACCTACTAAACTAGGGCACCAACCTCTACGTCCTAAGCCCATTAAACAACTAATAAGCCCTACTAAAATAAAAGGAAACAAAGTTAAATTTGAATGCCCACCCTTCGATCCTTGCTAGAGACTCACGATCAGGCCCGTACTCTCGAACCGCAGCCTCCAAAACGAACCCAACCATCTCAGCCACTCCAAGATAAAAAAGTGACCCCATTGAATCCTTGAAGCCCATGCCCGAAAGAAAACTCGTGAACACCCCCATGTAGGCCGTCTCTTGCTAGTAACAGATTACTCCCATGTTCACTTAACATCTCTCCAGCCTTGTCTAAAGTGTTCGCAAGTGCACCCGCATCAGCTGAACCAGTTTGAAAGATGTAAGGTGTGGAGCTTAGTACAAAGGCCGACTGATCATCCAGTCATCGGCACTAAATGGGTTTTTCGAAACAAAAGAGATGAAGATGGAAATGTCACCAGAAACAAAGCTAGACTGGTTGCTCAGGGCTACCGACAGGAAGAAGGAATTGACTTTGATGAAACTTTTGCTCCTGTTGCTAGACTAGAGGCAATCAGACTCTTTCTAGCCTATGCATCGTTCATGGACTTCAAAGTGTATCAGATGGATGTAAAGAGTGCCTTTATGAATGGTGATCTTCAAGAAACTGTATACGTGGAACAACCTCCAGGATTTGTCATTTCAGACAAACTGGATCACGTCTACCGACTCAAGAAAGCTCTCTACGGCCTGAAGCAAGCTCCGAGAGCTTGGTATGAAACTCTATCCATGTTCTTAATAGAACAAGGATTCATGAGAGGAAGGATAGACACTACTTTATTCATCCTCAAGCACAAAGGCCATTCTCTTCTGGTACAAATCTATGTGGACGATATCATCTTTGGATCAACTAACCAAAGCCTGTGTAAAAGATTCGAGAAGCTGATGCAAAGCAAGTTCGAGATGAGCATGATGGGTGAACTTACCTACTTTCTAGGACTGCAGATACAACAGACTTCCGACGGAATCTTCATCAGCCAAACCAAATATGCAAAGGAACTAATCAAGAAATTCGGTCTTGATTCAGCTAAAGGATTTGAAACTCCAATGTCTACCGACTGCCATCTTGACAGAGATGAGAAGGGAAAGCAAGAGAACATGACCAAGTACCGAGGAATCATAGGTTCACTTCTTTACCTTACTGCTAGTAGACCTGACATTATGTTTGTTGTTTGTGTTTGTGCAAGATTTGAGAGATCCAAAGAGTCACATTTGCTTGCTGCCAAACGTATCATCAGATATGTTTCGAAAACAACAAATCTAGGCATATGGTATTCCAAAAACAACAATTTCGATCTAGTTGGATACTCAGATGCAGATTATGCAGCCTTCAAAGTGAGCAGAAGAAGCACCAGTGGGACTTGTCAATTCCTTGGAAATAGAATTGTCTCATGGTCCTGCAAGAAACAAGGATCAGTTGCAAACTCAACCACAGAAGCTGAATACATTCTTTAGCATTTGTTGCTCACAACTCCTATGGATGAAGCAACAACTAGTGGACTACAACATCAAGACTGCAATTTGTCCAATCATGTGTGACAACACATCAGCAATATCAGTCTCCAAAAATCCAGTAATGCACTCCAAGACAAAGCACATTGATATCCATTATCATTTTCTCAAAGATCATGTGGAGAAAGGTAACATCAGTTTGGAATATGTTCCAACTGAGCATCAATTGGCTGACATTCTCACAAAACCACTGGATGCCACCAGGTTTGCTTATTTAAGGAGAAATCTTGGTATGATTGATCCTACTGCTTAATTTCAAATTTTTTGTCAATGTTTCTTTCATACCGGTAGACCTAGTTTTATACTAATCGGAAGACGTAAGTCTCTCGTTACCGGAAGACTTCAAGGTTAGTATTATTACTTAGTCTATTATTTTAAAGAGGTTTCTAAAGCAATAAAGGGGGTCAAGGATAAAATTTGGTACTTAAGAAAATATCTTAAGTTCCCTCTTTTTCAACTAAAATTTTCTCGCCTTTAAATAGACCTTGAACCGCCTTTTACAAAACTTTACAGAACCCCTTTGACAAAATATTTCTCTCTCTATTCATACTCTCTCTCTGTGTAACTGCTTTCTGCAAATCCAAATCTTTCTTGTTTCTTCTTCTCATCAACATCAATGGTATGTTCTTCTCTACTCTCTACTTGAAACTTATTATTTTCTGTTTTGCATTTCATTTCATAACCTAAAATTGTTTTGGAATACAAACGGTCATTTTCGAGTTTCTACAGTATTCGCCATTGTTGTTCTTAAAAATCTAGAAAACTAACAGTCGTTTATGTATATTCAATGTTTATTCTTATGAAAACTTCTGTCGTACATTTCTCGGGTGTGGATACTCTAAACATTCTAGGGTTTCAAGTTTTCATTTCGAAAAATTCCAATTATTTCAGAAAACCTTGAAATTCCTACTTGTTTAGTTCTTGAGGTAAAAAGCCCTAATTTTTGTTTACATTTCTTTCAGGCCAAAACCTCAAAATCTAAGCGAGACAGCGGAAAGAAATTAAACCCAGAAACCGACATTCCTCCAAGTACGGATGTCAACCTTCCGGGATATCCAACCTTTCCCGCCTCTCATGACATAATAGTGGCCCTGGACCCAAAGGTGTACATTCCAGGGATGTGCATTGACCTTCCAACAGTCTGCTCAATTGTCTCTGGCGTCAAAGCATGTGAGGATATGAACGCCTCCGGCATACTACCTCTCTTCTGCCTCAACGACAAGAACTACAGTATCTTTCTGGCAGAAGAATTTTATCAGAGGATGGAACTCATGAGCCCTAATGCTCTATGAGGATGGATTAGGCGCCGACCAATCTCCATCACCGCCAAGAAGATTTCCACCATCATCGGCGTACACTTTGGTGGACCTCTTGAAGCAACCATTACTGAGGCTGTACATGCCTGGGAAGCAATGAGAGGAGTAGACACTTACAGAGAACCTCAAGGGAAAATGCTCCGAAATCTATTCCCTCTTGACGTCTACTGCTCCAGCCACCTTATTGACAAGGGGCTTCTTTTCAAAAGTGGAGCACATGACATGTTCACGGCTCAACAGATCAACCTAACCAGTGCCGTGTTCCTTCAGCTCCGTCTCAACTGGGGGGCCGTCATCTTCAACGAATTAAAGCAGTGGGTAGAGAAAGCTAAGAACAACCCCACCTGCAATCGCCCCTTCGTTAGGCTGATCAATGCCCTTCTCAGAGATGATGCCAATGTCAACTCTTCATTGAAGGAAGACGAACTGATTGTAGTGGCCAAGGAGAAACAACTAACCGCTTCGTTCTTTAGCAAATATTCTGAATATGAGAACAAGCGAAGGCTGCAAAAGGGTCTACCGCCCGTCTCCATAGACAAAGTGGCCAAGCCTGTACCAATCTTGGTTACTCGCTTCAACATGGAAGCCCATGACGCGGCCAGAAGAACCTTCAAGAAGGCCTCTGCAAAATTTGATGATCAAGTGGCCACGTCTCTCCATCAAAAAGCCAAAGACTTGGCTGATGAGGCAGAACAACTGCTAAGAACCAAGATGGCAGCCAAGGGCAAGAAGAAGACTAGGCCGGAAGATGCAGTGCCTACTGAAGAGGAGCATGCCAGATGGATTAGGAAGGAGATGAAGGAAGGCCAAAAGAACAAGACCCCAGCCCAGTCCAGCCATCCTTCACCTTCACCAACCCAAGCCCAGCCCTCCTCTCAATCACAACCAACCTCTTCCCAACCTTCTTCTCAACCCAAGAGACCTCCCTCACCTTCATGCACCCTCTCCTAAACCAAAACGAAGGAGACTTCGTAAAACCTTTGAAGACCAGCCACCGGCAGACACTCCTGCCACTACCGATGAAGCAGCTGAGTCTCCTATTCAGCCGCTAAGGAAGAAAAGGAGATCTGCCGGTCCCAAACACTTTACCGCCAGCCAACCAACTAACGACGCCCAACCAACCACCAACTCCCAACCAACTACCACTACCTCTACCACCACACCTATCCAACAACCCATTCCTCCTGAGTCATCTACTTAGAGGAATTCACCACCTCCGGAGGAGCCTAAAACTCAGGAGGAGCCAGCCAGAACCCCCACTCCTCCTCCCCCTTCACCCTTCAACTACTCACCTGACCCATCTACCCCTTCCTCACCTCACCAAACCCAACCAACTTCATCAACTGCATCACATCCAACTCCAATCCCTCCCACAAAGCCAATAGACTCTGCTGCTGCCAAGTTCCTTTTCGAACTTTCCTCAGTAGCAGACCTATTCACCCCTGACCAACAACCTCCTCAACCTTCCTTTCGCAAACCAAAATCCCTCTTCTACCCTGCCCCTTCTTTCTGGTTCTCTACCGACCCTTTACCCGAATCATCTCATATCAGTGACAATTCTGACACTGACATTGAGATTGATTCTCCTCCAAAACCTCCTCCCTCTCCACCTCAAACCATATCTTCCAATTCTTCCTCTTCCTCATCATCTTCCGACTCCTATCCTCCTCGCCCTCAACAACCCTTCCGGCCTGCCTCTCCGGAAACCACTATTCACATTGGCCAGGCATGAACTCCCCTCTGCCAGCCAATGATGAAATTTTGTCTAGGCTAGACGTCATATACCAACGGCTAGGCGAACTTACAAGCATCTCTACCGCTACCGCCAAAATAGCCACTGCAGCTTCTAAGGCCAATGACCGGACTGCCGCTCTTCTTCGACAATTTCAAGAGGATGTCTGGACTCGCTTTGGACAGATACGACACGACTTCACCGATGTCAAGATCAATGTTGAAGCTCAACGAGATGAGTGTGTCTGTATCTGCTCCTCCCTTTTCTACGAGCTTTTCCATGCCATCACTCTCCATCTCGGTAACGGTCGCCCTCCTATTCTAGAGCTCAACCGTATTGCTCGAGACTCTGCTCACGACGTTATGAATGCTAATCGTGATCGTGATCTGGCCATCACGGAGGAGAAGCA
This sequence comes from Codonopsis lanceolata, assembly GCA_013146195.2. NCBI lineage: Eukaryota > Viridiplantae > Streptophyta > Magnoliopsida > Asterales > Campanulaceae > Codonopsis > Codonopsis lanceolata. The sequence goes on along the minus strand of CM028382.1, from coordinate 65,359,710 downwards.
AATGAGGTCAATCAACAGAATGCTGATGGAAGAGAACAACCGTCTTCGTGAAGAACTGGACTACCGTTCTAGTTCCACCAGACCTCCTACTGATGCAGATGACGAGTACGTACGCAGAATGGAAGAGCTAGAGATAGAACGAAGGGAAAAGGAGGCTGCAGACAAAGGCAAAGGGAAAAGACCTTGGTAATTTTTGTATCTTTTCTTCCCTTATCTTTGTATTTATCTTACATTTTGAAAACTCTGTTATATGTAAACGTCTTGTTTATAAATACAAAAGATTAATTGATTTCAAAATTGTCTTGTTTAAATTCTTGTTACTTTACTATTTACATTTGTTTAGAATTTAAACAATCAGTTTAAAAATTTATTTGAACTGCTGCTAATCTGCGTGCTGTTCTATGATTTTTTATACCCTTATATGCACTTAGATTAGTTCCTTACAATTGAGGTGCTCTTCTGTTTGATAGAGACATGTCTTCTGCTACATTATATATAAATTTCTCAGACATGCTATTATCTATCACATAGTCTGTTTTTAGCCCTCATTTGTAGTAATGATGACCAGATATAAATAGGAGGAGATTGTTGATTCTTATGTTAGATTTATATCTGTTCAGTTCATTACATTTAGTTTTATACTTCAGTGGCTAATCGGGCTGCGTATCGATTAGCGTGGCAACTGTGTATAGAACTTTGTCTAGTATAGTTTTTATAGGACTTTACAGGTTCAGCGGAAGACCTCTTCAAGCTTCACCGGAAGACCTGCTCAAAGCCTACATTCGGCAGACCTTGTGTCCACCTGATCTCTTATGACGTGTCCTGTCCAGCAATGACTCATTGGATTAATTCAAACTTATCCTAATCATTGTTTGAATTAATCCAAGACATTCCCTGACATATCAAGCCGCCGAAAGCAACTTTCCAAAAGCAGAAGACTTTTTGAGCGATGAAAGCAGAAAATCGATCGGTCTCCTACTGCGCAACCACTCTCAGATCTGACACCTAAAAATCGCCCACTTTTTGAAGATCTCAGAAATCACTCCCTGCTCTAGATATCTGTGAAGACGAAAATCCTTGACTGACAGCCCCATGCATTTAATGCATTATTGAAAAGAGTTGTTGAAGTATTCGTCTTCTCTAACGGATCTTTTGAAGTGCACCTGCTATAAAAACTGCCATTGAAGACTGGACAACAACAACAACAGATAGAATCAATCGAACACTAAAAGGATTGCTCTGAAACTCCATAACTCCAAGTCTTACAACTCAGTGCAATCAAGCGATCCTCTACAGATCTAGAAGTCCTCGTCAACAACAAGTAGTTGTTCATCAACATTTATTGTTTTAACTTCTTGTTGTTTACTTTCATTAACTATACTTCTGCACTTATTAAATATCTTGTATTTACAGATATTTAATTCCCTAGACCTCAAACACAAGTCAATATTTTGTACACGATCCATTAGGGATATTCTTTGTAATTGATCTAGTGGAAAACATAGTGCACTATTTAAATCCAAGGTTGACTGCCTTGGTGGTGGACGTAGCACTCATTATAGTGTGAACCATCCCAAAATACTTGTGTTATTCCTTACTGTTTGTCTGTTATTTGAACTGGTTAAGTACTTTGATTATCATTATCCGTTTTCAGCAGAACTTTAGTAACTTGTAAAAGGTCTACCGGTAGTGCTTATCGGTAGACCTGGAACAACTACCTTGAAGGTCTTCCGCTACTTCAATCTTTCAATAGATTGCAAGTACCTTTCAAAGTATTTACTAAAACTTTTTAAGTGTTTAATAAGCTATTCAACCCCCCCCTTTCTAGCTTATTATTGTGCCCATTGGGACCCACACCTTTCCAAAAGAAAAGGTACTAAAATTACAAGGTAGCAACCTCGTCAAAGCTTCACCAACGCAACTTGATAATTACTTCGAACCGCTCGCTCGGCTCGGATCTAGGCAAACTATCAAAACAAATAGGAGTAAGTTATAAAGACTTAGCAAGTTACTAACATAACTTCCTGTCATGGCATCATGCACAACAATAATAATTCATGTTATTGCATAATATACATTTTATAAATAATCATGTCAAGGTACTCATACTTAACAATCTTGAATATCATGTCATCAACAAGTATAACATTTCATTAATTCATTCAACCATCATTTCATATCATATCATATTCACGTAGCACATTATTCACATATAAGCACTCGTGAGTCAATTCATACAAAAGGGATGTGATACCGTTACCCTTTTTCCGCAGTGTCGCTCTTGCAAAAAAACGTGCAAAACCTTTATGTGTCCTTGATATCTCTTTCGTGGATATCGACGTCCCCGAGACATTTCCCCGCTCGAGTTCCGATAGTTATCAAAGTCATGTTTCCATACTACAACTGAGATCAACTACTTCCCTACCGTGGCCGCGATATAGAGGGTGTGTGCAATAGGGCGCGGCGATCCATCAAAATCACGAATCTCACAATTCGTGAAGATGACACATCGTCCCGCCCCAAAGACTCAACAAACCGACTGCAGCTGGACTCAAACTTCAAGCACACGTAATTCATATTCATATGCTCAAGTAAGTAGGCAAGTACTCTACAATCATATAGTCATTCTTTTAATTCACAACTAGCACATAATCACATTAGAGATAAAATCAAGACTATAATCATCAAGTGTTCTTCATACACTTTAAAATGCTTGGAGGCTTAACCTCCATTAATACTACCCAAAAATTCGTAGGACTTAGGCATATTACTCCTTAATGTCATACTAACCCAATGGTCAACTCCGTTGAGTCATAATCAATCTTTCAAAATTAGGGTATAGAAGCCATTGGCCTCAATACTCTCCTATGTCCATACTAACGTAATTAAATAGGTTACTAAGGTCATTAAACCCATAAAACCCCAATCAAACAATCAAGTATGAACATAGAATCAAAGTCACAAACTAGGCATATACATTCTTATCATTTCATCAAATAGGAGTCTAATCATTTTATCAAATATGCACCCAACACTTAAACAACAAGGTAGGGTGATTTATCATACATTACCACACATAAATAACATCATAAACATGGTTTATAACCTGTTCATAATCTGATCATACAACCAAAAATGCATCATTTAGCATATACGAGAACATGGCATCTCTACAAGCCTAACTATTTCATCAAACATGCTCCCAATGCTTAAACAACAAGATGGAATGATTTATCATACATTATCACACCTAAATAACATCAAAATCATGATTTACAATCTGATCATAATCTGTTTATACAACCTAAAATGCATCATTTAGCATATATGAGAACATGGCATCTCTACAAGCCTAACTATTTCATCAAACATGCTCCCAATACTTAAACAAAAAGATGGAATGATTTATCATACATTATCACACCTAAATAACATCAAAATCATGATTTACAATCTGATCATAATCTGTTTATACAACCTAAAATGCATCATTTAGCATATACGAGAACATGACATCTCTACAAGCCTAACTATCTCATCCAATATGCTCCCAACACTTAAACAACAAGGTAGAATGATTTATCATACATTACTACACATAAATGACATCATAATCATGGTTTATAATAAGTTTATAATCTGTTCATACAACCAAAATTCATCATATAGCATATACTAGAACATGGCATCTCTACAAAGTCCTAAGTGCTCTCATTGACCTCATATAGCAAGATTGTTTTCCCTAGGGTCAATGAGGCTAAAATAAATAAGAAGAGATGTTGTAACTCACCTTAAATAAGCCCTACAAGATGTACAAAACGTCCATGCTAAGGTGGGTATGTGTTCTCCTTGCCCTCCTCTTCTCTTCTATGGTTGGGTTTTGGAAATGGCTTCCTCAAGACTTGGCCACCATTGTTGAAAACTCAAGAACCTTGAAGAAACTCTCTTAACTTGCATGAAGTGATCAGCCACGAATTTGGAAGAGGGTGACTGATTAGGATGGCTTAGTGGAGGTATTTGGTCACTCAATGACCGAAGTGGGGTGGGAGGAAGTGTCCAATGCATGTTTGTGCATGTTGGAGGTCTTTCTTTGCCAAGTGTTGTACATGCATTCAAATCACCCAAAACTTGTCAAGCATGCAAGGGAGGATAGTTAGGACGAACTAGGGTGGTTTAGGGTGGGTTAGGTTGGGTTTGGGAAGGGTTTAGTTAGGCAAATTGTCCAATTTTGTTCCCTTGTTCGGTTTAGGTCTCTCCCGCATGCAACCTCGAGTCCTCCAAAGCAAAAATGTGTCTACAATTCACTCTTAAAGTCCTCTAAAACATAACCAAGGCAAATCAAAGTTCAAACCTCACTCAGACAAGGCTAAGAACTTAGGCAAAACACTCCCGAACAACAACCGAAAAGGCCAAACGAAGAAGGGTTACGACTAGAATCAAACTAGCAACCAAACCGACGATGCAACTAGCATTCAATGTAAGATCCCGATTCCCGGTTAGCTTGAATTGCGTGTAAAGCTCGCATTTCCTCTTTCGTTGATTGCTCGTTTGGTTTGTGAGAGAGTCTAAATGTGTATGAGAGATCACATTAAGACTAAAACACTTCTAAGAAATGTCATATAGTGGTTGACTTGTTAAAGTCAAAAGTCGTAACCCGACGATAGTCGAAGTGCGACTGATTGAGAGCTTATTCGGTTTTGTGTTCGACCTCGATTTGGTCCTGCATCTTTACATGATGATTAAATAACATGTTTATATGTGTTAGACTTCTAATTGGATGTATTCCATAAGTCTCGTGAAGTTTTGACGCCTCGAGAATAGCAATTCTCCTTGTCGCAGTAGTTTGAGATTGAGCCGGCGAACGCTCTCGCCTTTCTTGAGCCTATTTCTCCTATCTATTGTTTATCATTTGAGAGGCATTCAGGCCTATTTTGTAGCCCTAATAGGTGTTTACAATCATGGGTCATTACCCGTCCGGTTTATGGATTCATTCGACGCTTCGATAGTAAGTTGTTACGCCTTGCGCCGGTTTTGCCCCGGTTGTTTCGGTGTTGTTTATGGGAGTCTAGACCTAATTTAAAATTGGTTTGAGACTTGGATGGTTTAGTTTAATGTTTGAGGACTTTAAGGGTTCAATTATGAGCCATTTTGAAGCTTTAAGACTCGAGAATGCATGCGGAGAGAGCCGGATCGAGCAAGAAGCAACAAAAGCTGAGAAAGGGTAATTAAGGGTGATGCGGTCGCATCACTCACATTCAAAGCGACCGCAAGGGCCCCTGAATGGCTGTTACGGGATTTTTGCATCCATTTTGTGCGCTGTCCGAAATTTGACCAATTAAACCCATTCTAAACCTAAGTTAAACCCATTTACTTAGCCTAAAACTAGTCCTAATCATTATTAGTGAGATTAGGGGTTAATTAGTGGGTGATTAAGAGGAACTAATCCCCCATATAAAAGAAAATCGCCGCACTCTCTCTCATTCCGTTCGCCAAAGCACACCCCCCTTTCGCCTTCTCGTGAGCATTCAACAGGAGCTTGGGAGAGACGATTCTAGGGCTCTTGAAGGGCTGATCTTGGAGGCCATTGCTAGGAGCTTCTTCCTCCATTCAACCCGCGAGTTTGAAGAGGGAGAGGTGAGGAGAAACGGCCATCTCCTTGATGTCGGGTATGGCAGCTTGTTAGGGTGCCATAAGGTAAGTTTCTACCCTATTTATCTTGCTTTTGGGCTCCATTGACCCTAGGAAACAATCATTTGTGGTATTTGAGGTCAATGGAAGCCATTGTTAGGGTTTGTAGAAGAAGCATGAACCCTAGGTTTTCAAATTGATGATAGAACTTGATTGACCTATGTGAGACCATGATATATATGAAATTCATGTTCTAACTAGTCTATTGAACTTGATTAAGTTGATTATCCATGAGTTTTGATGTTGGTTTGGTTGAGATACTTGGAGGGTGTTTTGCCCAAATTTGGTTTAGCTTGCAAAATTATTAATGTAAGCTTGATTACTATGTTTTATATGCTTAATAGAGTATATTAAACCGGTTGTATGATTTAATCATGAATTGGGAGTTATGAATGGTAAGATGAGCTAAATGAAATTGTGCTCAAAATGATGAATTTATTCTATGTTATATTAGTGAAGGTTTTGTCGGGTTTATGAGAGTTAAACGAACCCGGGATGATGGTTATTGTGGATAGTTATGAATATAGGGAGAATTGAGAACCATAGCTTCTTTGCCCTAAAATTTTAGAAAGGGTAGATTAGACTCAACGAGTCATTATAGGCTTGATAATATGTTAAGCAAACTTGGGTTGAAATCCTACGATGATTGGATTTCGTTTGGTTAATGGAGGGAAGAACATAACTTCCAAACTTTAAATGGTTGGTGATTGAGATGTGTTTTGTGGATTTTTAGTCTTGGGAATTAAGCCCGAATGACTATTGAGATTGGGTTGTAAACCTTAAGAAATTATTACGGTATGAATTTATAAAACACATAAAGAATGAAATGTGTTAGTAAGACTCAACGGAGTCGTAATAAGGCCAATAAAATGATAAAGAGCCTTGGGTTGAAACCCTACAATGTTTGGGTTTGCTTGGGTTGTGTTTGTGCACACCGGGTCTTTGGTTTGTGTCCAATGGAGACATTCATGGTATGAAGATTTATTAGAAATATGTTTTAAGCATGCTTGTTAGAGCATGGGATAATTGAGACCCGCATAAGCATAAGTCACGAGATTATTTAAGAGAAGATTAAGAGAGAATCCTCTTCTCAAGGATTTTTGTTGCGTACATATGAAAACGCTTAGCGAAGTGACTACGGAGTAGTCATGAAGTTTTAAGTATGGTGTTGGGTTATCGATCATGTATGACGATTAGGACTATGATTGAGTCCGTGTACTTAAAATAAAGACTAAAATAATAAGTCTTGATTGGTGGATATTTTGAGACTAGCGTAGTAGTCTTGGTTTGATTTGAGTTGAGGATTAAGGAAGACCTCACATTATAATTTTATTAAGCTAGTAAGCTATGCTTGAATGGGTTATTGACTTGAGGAATAATGAATACCTCAATAAAGTAGTTCTTGAACTAAACTTGTAAGTTAGTTGAACTCAATGGTTATATGCAAATATATGCATTGTTCATGATGTTTGGTAGAGCATTATGTCCTACTTGTTTATATGCAATTATATGCATGGTTTATGAGATTGTGAGAGCATTATGTCCTACGTGGTTATATGCAAATATGTGCATGGATTATGGGATTTTGTGGAGCATTATGCCCTATTTGTTTATGTGCAATTATGTGCATGGTTTATGAGTTGTTGTAGAGCATTATGTCCTACATGATTTAATGAGTCCGATAATAATGAATTTGGTCTCATTGGTTTAGACAAGTAAATATCTACTTGAACGTTTGGTTAAAGTCCAAATTGGTGGCGGGTTTTGGTTGTTGTGTCAAGAATGGGACGATTCATAGCCTTTGGGAACAATCGCTACGAATCGTTGCATTGGGTCCTTTTTCTCCTCACTATTTGGCCAATAGTGGGATGTGATCTCGAGTTATGCCACCTAGCCCCGACATCGAAGCTCTCATTTCTCATCCTGAGATCGGATGAATGTAACGAGTACTCATTAAGGGAAACTGATGAGTTGAGATTATTTGGGGAGGAAACCCCAGGGTATTATTGATTGGGAATTGAGCCCGAATCATGGTTTGAGATTTGATATCATGGTAAGTTGGTTGGGTTTGAAACCCGGATCTAATTGTAACGGTTCGACACGCTTCGTTACACATGTTTATTTATGAGCATTTATATGAAAGATAAAATGCTACTTGATTTATGTGAGTTTATGTGCTTTAAAAATTAAGTACATGTTTCATGATGGTATACTAGCATGATACCATGATTTTATATGATTGTGCATTTATGCCATGCCATGTCATAATATGCCATATGTTGCATTTAGAAACTTACTGGGTCATTATGACTCACTCCGTGTGATTGTTTTCCCTAGTGTGTGCAGTGATCCCGTTAGTACGTGCAGCGGCTTCGGATAACGACTTTTAGCAGGTGGTCTTCCAAGTCAAAAGCTTGGAGTTATTTAATTATTATGTTGTTATTATTTGTGAGGCTCGAATGTAAAGTTATGTAGACTTTACTTGGGTAGATTGTAGTATTATTTTATGGTTGTGTATTTGGGAGCCGGTTGTATTGCCGAGCATTTGTACCCTTAGTATTTATTTCCTTTGTCGTTTCGAGCATGTGTGGCTCGTTTATTCTAGTTGTGGTATATTGTTGTTCCTACCTCCGATAGTTTTAGTCGTGAGGTTTGGTTGGTGGTTTAGCATAATTTTTATGGTTATAGTGAATTGTTCCTCCCGCATGTTATAGCCGTTGAGTGTTGTTTATCGTTGGGATTTTGTCCGTGCCTTGGTTGCCGATGGTTTGTGGTGCGTGTCTAATGTTGCGCCACGCCGAATTTTGGGCCGAGAGATTTACCATCTCTTTGGTTGTTTATATTTAGAGCTTGTTAGCTCGGGTCCCATTATGGTTTTGCTTCCGCAGTTTTGGTTTTATTTTCCGTATTGCCGTTATGGCTTTACCTTCCGCCGCCGTGAGCTGGTTGGCTTCTTTTGACTCGCACTAATATGCTTAGCGAGTGTGCTTGTCCGTCTCTTAGTTTGTCCTGATGGCACGACCTTGGGATCTCGTATTGAGATCCGGGTCGGGTCGTCACATTGCAAAAGGTTGCTAATCCTTAGGACCCGAAAGAAAATAAAGGGTACATTGTTTACTTTAATTTATTTCAGGAATGCTTCATGGCTATAGAATCGAGAAAACAAAGACATCGGTACCTAGACGGTGGTCGCTCAAGACACATGACCGGGAATGTAAGTCTTCTTCGTATATAGCTGAAGCAAAGGACCCACCGTTATCTTCGGAGATAATGCAAGAGGAAAGACAATTGGATATGGCTCAATTACTGAGGAAGTCTCTCAATCAACAAAGTTTCTCTAGTAAGTGGTTTAAAGCACAATCTTTCGAGCATATCCCAGTGCGACAAAGGACTTCTATGCCAATTCAATTCCAACGATGCCTCATCAAAGACAAGTGAATCTGCTCTACAATCTCCAGGCAATAGACAAGGAAACGCCTATGTCGTGGACTTAATTCTTCTAGGAGATTCTCAAACTCAGTCTAGTAGCCAACAATGTTCGTAACAACTGGCTATGGCACAAGCATCTCGCTCACCTCAACTTCAAGCACCTCTCCAAGCTCTCCAAAAATGGGCTTGTCAAAGGTCTACCTACGGTGTCCGCCGATCATGACAGAAGTTGTAAGGTTGCCAACTTTCCAAGTCTTCCTTCAAAAGAAAGTCTGTTTTTATCAACAAACCGACCTCTTCAACTTCGCATATGGATCTCTTTGGACCTATTACAACGGCCAAGATTTCGGAGACAAGTACACACTTGTAGTAGTTGATGAATACTCTAGATTCACTTGGATTGAAACTATGACATCTAAAGATGAAAGCATATGATCTAGTCAACGCACTTTTAAAGACTTCAAACTCAAAAGCTTGAAGACATTTGTGACATAAGATCGGAACAATGGCAATTAAAAACAATGGTGTAGAAAAGTACTATGATGACCATGGGATCGGCCACAACTTCTGCTCGCCGGTACTCCTCAACAAAATGGTGTAGCGAGAATGGAAGAACGAGAACACCGATTGAAGCAACAAGAATAATCTTTGGCGGCTAAACTTCAAGTATTTACAGGCGGTAGTCAATCCGCATGTTTTACCTGAATAGATCCACGGTAAACAAGTTTCATAATAAAACTCCATATGAAATATGGAGAGGAAGATCCCCAAACATAGGATTTCTTAAAATCTTCATTGTAAATGTTTTATTCTTTATAATGGAAAAGAATATAGAGGAAAATTTGATGCAAAATCGAGACGAAGGAATTTTTACGGGTTATTCCAAACATTCAAAAGCATTTCGCATTTTCAAGATAAATCTAATTTAAAAATCTTAGAATATGTGCATGTTTCTTTTGATGAATATGACTTGTTAGAGCCTAGAAAGGCTCGAACGTTGCTAATGATTACGATAATGATGAGGCAGTACAAATACATCTACTTCCACTCCTCATCGAAAACGGCAACCGGAACCCTCAAGTACCGCTAACCCTTCACCAGACGAGAACTCGCCGGTACCGATAACAACTCTTCGTTGACCTGAACCCATCTCTTGTTTTACCCCAAGCACCTTCTGAGATCACTCATCCTTCTTGTTCACGAGAAAATGAAGGTTTTGAAGATCCTATCTCTTCGAACTAGATTTTGGTGAATCTCCTTCTCAACCTACTCGGACTTCTTAAGGGAAGAACCCACCGAAGTGATCTTCCTCCAAGCATTATTGAAGCAAGAGATCACCCTATTTCTCAAATCATTGGTGATCTCAACACGGAGTTCGTTTGAGAAATAAAGTTTGAGAAGAAACTATGTTTGCTTATGCATTTGTATCGAACTCGAACCAAAGAAGATTGATGAAGCTATTAAAGATCATAACGGATTGAAGCTATGCAAGAAGAGCTGAACCGTTTGAAAGATGTAAAGTGTGGAGCTTAGTTCAAAGACCGATCGATCATCCGGTCATCGGCACCAAGTGGGTTTTCGAAACAAAAGAGATGAAGAAGGAAATGTCACGTAAATAAAGCTAGATTGGTTGCAGGGGCTACGAGAAGTAGGAATTGACTTTGATGAAACTTTTGCTCTGTTGCTAGACTAGAAGCAATCGACTTTTTCTAGCTTATGCCTCGTTCATGGACTTCAAAGTGTATCGAGATGGATGTAAAGAGTGCCTTTACGAATGGTGATCTTCAAGAAGCGGTATACGTGGACGCCTCGGGATTTATTATCTCGAGACAAAGCGGATCACGTCTACCGACTCAAGAAAGCTCTCTACGGCTGAAGCAAGCTCCCGAGCTTGGTATGAAACTCTATCCAAGTTCTTAATTGAACAAGGATTCGTGAGAGGAAGAATAGACACTACTTTATTCATCCTCAAGCACAAAGGCCATTCTCTTACAGGTACAAATCTATGTGGGCGACATCATCTTTGGATCAACTAACCAAAGCACGTGTAAGAGATTCGAGAAGGCGATGCAGAGCAAGTTCGAGATGAGCATGATGGGTGAACTTACCTACTTTCTAGGACTGAGATACAACGGACTTCGGCGGAATCTTTATCGGCCAAACCAAATATGCAAAGGAACTAATCAAGAAATTTGGTCTTGATTCACCAAAGGATTCGAAACTCCAATGTCTACCGGCGCCATCTTGACAAAGATGAAAAGGGAAAGCAAGAGAACATGACCAAGTACCGAGGAATCATAGGTTCTCTTCTTTACCTTCTTGCTAGTAGACTTGACATTATGTTTGTTGTTTGTGTTTGTGCTAGATTTCAGGCAGATCCAAAGGAGTCGCATTTGCTTGCTGCCAAACGTATTGTAAGATATGTCTCAAAAACAACCAATCTAGGCATCTGGTATTCAAAATCCAATAATTTCAATCTAGTTGGATACTCAGATGCAGATTATGCGACCGCAAAGTGAGCGAGAAGAAGCACCGGTGGGACTTGTCAATTCCTCGGAAATAGACTTGTCTCATGGTCTTGCAAGAAAACAAGGATCGGTTGCAAACTCAACCACGAAGGCTGAATACATTCTTTTGGCATTTGTTGCTCTCAACTCCTACGGATGAAGCAACAACTAGTGGACTACAACATCAAGACTGCAAACTGCCCAATCATGTGTGATAACACATCAGCAATTTCAGTCTCCAAAAATCTAGTAATGCACTCCAAGACAAAGCACATTGATATTCGTTATCACTTCCTCAAAAGGTTAGTACTCTTACTTAGTCTATTTTTTTGCTAAAAAGGTTTCTAAAGCAATATAGGGGGTCAAGGATAAAATTTGGTACTTAAGAAAATATCTTAAGTTCCCGCTTTTTCAACTAAAATTTTCTCGCCTTTAAATAGTCCTTGAACCGTCATTTGCAAACTTTACGAAACCCTTTGACATAAATATTTCTTTCTCTCTCTCTCTCTCTCTCTATCTGTGTAACTACTTTCTGCAATTTCAAATCCTTCTTGTTTCTTCTTCTCATATTCAACAATGGTACGCTCCTCTCTACTCTACTCGAAACTTAATATGTACTGTTCTGCATTTCATTTTCAACCTAAAATTGTTTTGGAATTCAAACGGTCATTTTTCGAGTTTATACAGTGATTCGCCATTGTTGTTCTTACAAACTTGAATACTAACAGTCGTTTATGAACATTCATCGTTTATTCTTATGGAAAACTGCTGTTATACTTTTCTCGAGTGTGGTTACTCTGAACATTCTAGGGTTTCAAGTTTTCGCTTAGAAAATTTCAATTATTTCAGAAAACCTTGAAATTCCTACTTGTTTAGTTGGTATGATGAAAAACCCTAATTTTTATTTTTCTTTCAGGCACGAACTTCAAAATCGAAGTGCGACAGCGGAAATAAATTGAACCCGGAAACTGACATTCCTCCCAGCTCGAATATCAACCTTCTGGGATACCCAATCTTTCCCGCCTCCCATGACATCGTCATCGCTCTGGACCCGAAGCTATATATTCCAGGAATGTGCATTGACCTTCAGTCAATCAACTCTATAGCTGCCGGCGTCAAAGCTTGCGAGGACATGAACGCTTCTGGCATACTCCCCCTCTTCTGCCTCAACGACAAAAATTACAGTATCTTCCTGGCAGAAGAATTTTATCAAAGGATGGAACTTATGAGCCCAACTGCTCTTCGAGGATGGATTAGGGGCCGACCTATCTCCATCACCGCCAAAAATATTTCCACTATCATCGGCGTACACTACGGAGGAGCTCTCGCAGCAACCATGGCTGAGGCTGTACATGCCTGGTAAGCCATGAGGGGTGCAGAAACCTACAGGGAACCCCAAGGGAAAATGCTCATAAATATTTTCCCTCTGGACGTATACTGCACAAGCCACCTCCTTGACAAAGGGCTCCTATTCAAGAGTGGAGCACATGACATGTTCACCGCCCAGCAAATCAACCTGACCAGTGCTGTATTTCTTCAGCTCAAACTCAACTGGGGGGTCATCATCTTCGATGAGCTAAAGCAGTGGGTGGAGAAAGCAAAGAACAACCCCACTTGCAAACGCCCCTTCGTCAGGCTAATCAATGCCCTTTTAAGGGATGATGCAAATGTCAACTCTTCCCTAAAGGAAGATGAATTGATTGTTGTGGCCAAGGAGAAGCAGCTCACAGCTTCGTTCTTCAGCAAGTACACCGAGTACGAGAACAAGCGACAGCTGCAGAAGGGTCTACCGCCATTTACCCTTGACAAAGTGGCCAAGCCTGTACCCATGTTGGTCACCCGCTTCGACATGGAAGCGCATGACGCTGCTAGCAGGACCCATAAAAAGGCCTCTGCAAAATTTGACGATCAAGTGGCCGCGTCCCTCCATCAAAAAGCCAAAGACTTGGCTGATGAGGCAGAGCAGCTGCTACGGACCAAGATGGCAGCCAAGGGCAAGGCAAAGAAGACAAGGCCGGAAGAGGCAACTCCAACTGAAGAGGAGCAGGCCAAGTGGATTAGGAGAGAGATGAAAGAAGGCCAAAAGAAGAAGGCACCAGGCCAGACCAGCCATTCTTCACCTCCACCAGCCCAAACCCAGCCATCCTCTTAGCCACCTACCCAAGCCAAGCCATCCTCCCAGCCACCTACACAAACCAGCCAATCACCCTCACCATCTCCTGCACCCACTCCCAAACCAAAACGAAGGAGACTTCGTAAAACCTTTGAAGACCAGCCCCCGGCAGACACTCCTGCCACTACAGATGAAGCAGTTGAGTCTCCTACTCAGCTGCTACGAAAGAAAAGGAGAACTGCCGGTACCAAACCATCTACCGCCAGCCAACCAATTACCGACGCCCCACCAACTACCTCTACCGACGCCCATCCATCTACCGATTCACAACCCTCAACTGTCAACCCTTCATCTATACCTTCTACCGACGCCCAACCAACTACCGACGCCCAAACCTTACCTGTCAACCCTTCATCTAAACCTGTCAACCCTTCATCTATTCCCATCAACCCTTCACCACCTCCGGAGGAGTCTATCCCTTAGGAGGAGCCTCAAATTCAGGAGGAGCCAGCCAGAACCCCCACTCCTCCTCCACCTTCCCCCTTCAATTATTCACCTGACCCATCTACCCCTTCCTCACCACCCCAATCCCAACCAACTTCATCAACCACACCACAGCCAACTCAAATCCCTCCCACCAAGCCAATAGACTCTGCTGCTGCCAGGTTCCTCTTCAAGCTTTCGTCAATAGCAGATCTATTCACCCCTACTCATCAACCTCCTCAACCTCCTCAACCTTTTCAACCTCTCCTTAGAAAACCAAAATACCTCTTCTACCACCGCCTACGGTTTCTACCGACTTACCGAATCATCTCATATCGGTGATAACTCGGACAACGACATTGAGATTGATTCCACTCCAACGCCACCTCCCCCTCCACCTATAAACATATCCTCCTCCACCAACACCATACCTACCCAAGACTCGTCCTCTTTGTTGATTCTTATGTTAAATTTATATCTGATCAGTACATTACATTAGTTTTATACTTGATGGCTAATCGGATAATGATTAGCGTGGCAACTGTGTATAGAACTTTGCCTTGTATAGTTCTTGTAGGACTTTTTCAGAACATCGGAAGACCACTTCTCGACTTCACCGGAAGACTGCTCAAAGCTTAAGATCGGTAGACCTCGTGTCCAAGCCGATGCTGCTTCTACGTGTCCCCTCCAAATTTAGCCACCGATTAATTCAAACTTATTTCCATATATTATTTGAATTAATCCAAGTCATTCCACGACATGTCAAGCCGCCGAAAGCAACTTTCAAGCGGGGAAGACCTTTTCTCGAGCAGTGTAAAAGCGATAAAGTAGATGGCCCTACTTTCTCGCTTCATCTCTCGATCGACACCAAATCGCCCACCTTTTCGAAGATCTCGAAATGATTATACGCTCTAGATATCTGTGACGAAATTCCTTTTGTGACCCCATGCATTTAATGCATTTATGAATAAATTGTTGAAGTCTTCGTCCTCTCCAACGATTCTTTTGAAATGCACTGCTTTAAATACGCCATTGAAGGCTGGAACAACGGACTGCATGCGAGAATCAATCGAACACTAAAGGAATTGCTCTGAATCTACACAACTCCAAGTCTTTATTTCGGTGCATTCAATAGATCCTCAACAGATCTAGAAGTCCTCGTCAACAACAAGAAGCTGCTCTACAACAATTATTGCTTTATTCTTCTTGTTGTTAACTTCCATTAACTATACTTCTGCACGAATTAAATATCTTGTATTTACAGATATTTAATTCCCTAGACCCAAACACAAGTCAATATTTTGTACACGATCCATTAGGGATATTCTTTGTAATTGATCTAAGTGGAAAACATAGTGCACAATTTAAATCCAAGGTTGATCGCCTTGGTGGTGGGCGTAGCACTCATTATAGTGTGAACCATCCCAAAATACTTGTGTTATTTCCTCTTTCGTTTAATTATTGAACTGTTTAGTTTCATTGATTATATTATCCATTTCAGCAGAACTTAAGTAATCTATAAAAGGTCTACCGGTAGTCCTTATCGGCAGACCTGGAACAATTCTTTTGAAGGTCTTCCGCTACTTGATTCTTTTCATAGATTGCAAGTAACTTTCAAGGAACTTACTTTAAAAGTTTTAAAGTGTTAATAAGCTATTCAACCCCCCCTTCTAGCTTATTATTGTGCTCATTGGGACCCACACTCTTCCGCCTCCATCACTCCCCCTCTCCAACAGCCCATACGGCCTGCAGACTCTACCTCTGCCGGCACCATTCACATTGGCCAAGCTACTAGTTCTCATCCGCCTGCCAATGATGAAATTTTGTCCCGGCTGGATGCCATCTACCATGTGACGACCCGACCCGGATCCCAAGACGAAATCCCAAGGTCGTGCCGCCAGGGAAACAAATAACAACAAACAAGTAGCAAATAATGGGTAGGGCCATAACGGCGATACACCGACAACTCAAAACATACGCGGAAGCAAAATATAACATAACAGTGGCGCCCGAGCTAACAAGCTCAAACTAAAACAACCAAAGAGATAGTAAATCTCTCGGTCCAAAAATTCGACTCGCGTGCCGCAACATTGGGCACGTAGAACAAACTCCCTGTTATGCAATTCAATATAGAGCATAAAATAAACCAAGTCATCGGAAGCTACGGCCGGAACAACATTACACTAAGTCTAAGACTCTAGTCTAACAACTCAACGGCTAAAAACATGCGGAGTACAAACATAATATTTAACTAGCAATTTAACATGCTAACATAATCACCAATTAACCAAGCGCGACCAAAACCAGTCGGCTACCAACAACATGAGTACTAACATTTATAAGTACTAACCACCAGAAAACATATGGAGATATAACCATAAATAAACATCCAGCACGACTTCTACTTGTCGGCTACCAAAAGAATAAGCTAAACAACATAATTACAAAAACACAATTCACATTTAGGTTGCTACCCAACATGAAGTTTACATAACTTCATCTTTCCCAACGACCTCACCAAAAACAAATAAACTATCTAAGTAGCAACCTTGCCAGAAATAATACTTCGTCAACGCAATCTTCTTGATTTACTTGGATCCGCACGCTCGGCTCGGATCTAGGAAAACAACCAACAAATAAAAGTAAGTCACAAAGACTTAGTAAGTTACTAACCGTAACTTCCTATCATGGCATAATGCTCAATCATAAATTACATCATGCTATCGTCATGAAATAACTTTATATAAAATCATGTTATGGCATCCATGCTCAACATTAATAAAACATGTTATCATTGTAGTATAACATCTCACTAAAATCCATGTCAAGGCATTTATATGTAACTTAACGATCATAATTCTTGTTATTGATATAACATAGCCTTCAGATGATTTACATGTCAAGGCATATAAACTTAACAACAATAATTCACCTTTTAACATAATGCCATATCCGAATAATATTCATGATAAAGCATATTAACATAACAACGGTAATTCATGTTATTGTTATAACATAGCCTTCCCATAATATTCATGTCAAGGCATATAAACTTAACAATAATGATCTATACCTTTGGCATAAAACCACATTCCAATAATACTCATGTGATAGCATACATGCTTAACAACATTAATCAATATGTTATCTATTAAGTATAACATGTAAGAAACCAAAACAAACATCATATCATATCCAATTCACCAAGCACGTTATTCACTTAAGCACTTGTGAAACAATTCATGTATAAGGGATATGATACCATTACCCAAATTCCTCGCGTGTGTCGCTCACGCAAAAACACGTGCAAAACCTTTATGTGCCCTCGATATCCCTCTCGTAGATATCGGCGTCCCAGGACGATCTCCGCTCGAGTTCCATAGTTATCAAAGTCATGTGTATTACTACAACTAAGATAAACTACTTCCCCACCGTGGCCATCGATGGAGGGTGTGCAAACCCGAAGCACGGCGATCATCGCGATCACGAATCCCATAATTCGTGAAGAGCGATGTATCGTCCCACCAAACTCAACCAAACGCCCGTTGGACTCAAAACCCAAGCACAAGTAATATATACTCATATGCTCAAAACAAGTAGGTAAACACTCTACTATCAAACTAGTCATGCAATTCATCCACAACTAGCATAAACATCATAACAGAATCATATAAGCTCATAATCAAGTGTGCTTCACACACTTCAAAACTTCTTGGAGGCTCGACCTCCATGAATTCTACCCAAAATTCCGTAGGACTTAAAATTATAGTTCCTAGGATTCATACTAACCCAAAGGTTAACTCCGTTGAGTTCAATCTAAGTTTTCGAAAATTCAAGGATTAGAAGCTTAGGCTTCATCAACCCCTATGTTCATAACTATCGCCCAAAACCACAATCCCAATGTTCAATATACTCATATAAACCCAACAAACTAATTAACAATGCAACTTAGAATAATTTAGCCATCTTGTGCATAATATCATCAAGTCATCATACCAATCATAACATTCAATTCATGATTAAAATTCACAACATGGTTCAATATGTTCTATTAAGCTTGTAAAACATATTAATCAAGCTAACATCATTAGATTGCAAGCTAAAACCAAATTAGGGCAAATCACCCTCCAAGCATCTCAACCAAACTAACATCAATCTTCATGAAAAATCAACATAATCAAGTTCAATAGGCAATTTAGAACATGAATTTCACATAGACATGGTCTCACATAGGCCAATCAAGCTCTAACATAAACTTGAAATCCTAGGGTTCATACATTTCTAGAAACCCTAACAATGGCTTCCATTGACCCACATAGCACACATGGTTGATTCCTAGGGTCAATGGAGCCTAAAAGAAAGAAGAAAGGTAGAAACTTGCAAATCTTAGCCCTAACAAGCTGGAAATTCGTGCCCTAGAGATGATGTCTTCTCTTCATCTCCTTCTTCAAGTTTGTAGGAAGAATGGGGAAGATGAAGCCCACATGGCTTCCAAGCTTGGTCCCTTTGAAACCCTTGAATCAACACTCTCAAGCCCTCTCTCAAGCTCCCTGTTGAGAGCTCCCAGAATTCGCAAGAAGAGAAGAAGGGAGTCACAGGTTTACGTTTTGCCGGGAGCTATGAAGAATGCGGCGGATTTTGGGGTTTTATATGGGGGATTAACTCACTAATAACCTCACTAATTAGCCCCTAATCTCTTAATAGGTGTTTAGGATTAGTTTAGGTTAAGTAATTGGGTCAAGGTGTGGCTTAAAAATGGGTTAATTGGTCAAACAATTCGGACAGATCAGAAAAAGAGGCAAAAATTCGACTTTTCAGGAACCGACCCCTTGTCGCAGGGGTTAAACAGGGTTATGGGCGATGCGACCGCATCAAGCCATTTTCAGCATTTAGGGTTTTACTTTCTTGCTCGATCCGGCCTCTCCGCGTGCGTTCTCGAGTCCTTCCAAACCAAAAATGGTCTACAATTCAACCTTAATGTCCTCCAATCTATAACCAAAGGAATCAAGTCTCAAAACTCATCAAAACAGGGCCAAGAACTCAGGCAGAACTCGCCCGAACGACGACCGGAAAAGTGAAACTGAAAAGGGTTTTCGCTAGAATCCGACTAGCAACCAAACCGTCGATGCAACTAGCATCTAACAAACATCCAAGGCATGTAAATGATGTTTTGAATGCCTTCTAACGATTATCCATGAAGTTACAACATAAAACATAAACCCGAGATTCAAAGCATCTCGCTGAAAAGAAAGTGCATACATGCATCTCAAACGACGTCAACGATCATGCTATTGACTCTAAACATATACGGGAGCTAAATGAACACGTGTATGATGATTATCAATGTATGAATCCATGCATAACACAATCAAGCAACATTTTAGGGTTTTACATACCAGCGGCTAGGCGAGCTTACAAGCATATCTACCGCTACCGCTGAAATAGCCACTGCAGCTTCCAAAGGCAACGATCGGACTGCCGCTAATCTTCGACAGTTTCAGAAGGATGTATGGACTCGATTTGGGCAGATGCGGCACGACTTTACCGATGTCAAGATCAATATCGAAGCTCAACGAGACGAAGGTGTCCATATCGTGTCCTCCATTTTCTACGAATTGTTCCATGCCATCACTCTTCATCTCGGCCACGGTCGTCCTCCCGTTCTTGAACTCAACAAACTTGCTCGAAACTCTGCTCACGATGTCATGAATGCCAACCGTGATCGTGATCCGCCTTCACGAGGAGAAGCAAATGAGGTCTATCAACGATCAAATGCAGAATCTTGATGGAAGAGAACAGCTGCCTCGTGGAATCTTGATGGCTCTTGGACTACCGTTCTCGTTCCACCGCACTGACCGATGCGGTATGACGAATACGGCGAAGAATGCAAGAGCTAGAGCGAGAGCGAAGAGAAAAAGGAGGAGGCTGCAAAGGCAAAGGGAAAAGACCTTGGTAGTTTATGTATCTTTTCTTCCTTCCTTTGTATTTATCTTATTTTTGAAAACTCGTTGAATGTAAACATCTTGTTTATAAATACGTATGATTATTTGCCTTTCAAAAATTATCTTGTTTAAACTCTTATTGCTTTATATTTCATATCTGTTTAGAATTTAAACAATCGCTTTAAATTTATTTGAACCGCCGCTAACTGCTAATCGTTGTCTTTGTTCATGATTTTCTTATTCATGTATGCACTTAGATTAGTCCCTTACTTGAGGTGTTATTCTGTTTGATAGAGACATGTCTTCCTGCCATTTAATATATAAAATTTCTACATGTTATTATCTATCAAAAGTCACATGCTTTTAAAACCCTCATTTAGTAATGATGACGATATAAATAGGAGGAGATTGTTGATTCTTATGTTATATTTATATCGCTCAATTACATTACATTAGTTTTATACTGATGGCTAATCGAGTTGCGATCGATTAAGCGTGGCAACTGTATAGAACTTTGCCTTGTATAGTTTTTGTAGGACTTTTTCGGGTTCAGTTCAGCGGAAGACCTCTCCATTTGCTTAAACGGAAGAGGACCTCTCGGCTTTCACCACAACCGTAGACCACGTGTCCGCCTAATCGCTATGACGTGTCCTATCCAAAGAAAGATTGATTGGATTAATTCAAACTTATCTCAATATGGTATTTGAATTAATCCAAGACATTCCCCGACATATCAAGCCGCCGAAAGCACCTTTTCCGAAAAGCAGAAGACTTTTCGTCCTGAACGAATGGAAAGCGTGAAAAGCAATCGTCCCCTACTTTCTCGCTACAACTCTCGATCCGACACCAAAATCGCCCACCTTTTTCAAGATCTCGTAAATCATTACCTGCTCTAGATATCCGTGGAAAAGACAAAAGTCCTTGATCGTGACCCCATGCATTTAATGCATTGATGAAAAGAGTTGAAGTCTTCGCCTTCTCTCCAACGGATCTTTTGAAGTGCACTCGCTATAAATGCCGCCATTGAAGACTGGAACAAGAGACAACCGTGTATTTAATCAATCGAACACTTAAAGGATTGCTCAAACTTCATAACTCCAAGTCTTTCACTCAAGTGCATTCAATAGATCCTCAACGATCTAGAAGTTCCGCCAACAACAAGAAGCTGCTCATCAACACTTATTGTTTTACTCTTCTTGTTGTTAACTTCCATTAACTATACAAGCATCAATTAAATATCTGTATTTACGATATTTAATTCCCTAGACCCCAAACACAAGTCAATATTTTGTACACGATCCATTAGGGATATTCTTTGTCATTGATCTAAGTGGAAAACATAGTGCACAATTTAAATCCAAGGTTGATCGCCTTGGTGGTGGACGAGCACTCATTATAGTGTGAATCATCCCAAAATACTTGTGTTATTTCTTACTGCTTGTCCGATACTTGAACCGGCTTAGTTTCATTGTTTATATTTATCCATATACGCCAGTAACTTAAGTAAACCGTAAAAGGTCTACCGGTAGTCCTTATCGCCATTCGAACAACTTCCTTGAAGGACTTCCGCTACTTGAATCTTTTCTATAGATTGCAAGTATCTTTCAAGTATTTACTTAAAAGTTTTTAAAGTGTTTAATAAGCTATTCAACCCCCCCCCCTTCTAGCTTATTATTGTGCCCATTGGGACCCACAATATCAATTCATCGGTGACTTTACTACCGGAACCCAACACTACACAGTTCATGCAAATATACCTCGACGGCTACAACATGCCGGAGAACAACATAAATAAATAAGAGCTAAAGTAATGCCTAGCGGAAGTTAAATCAAGTGAACCACACTACATCTATACAAGGCTCGACGTACATGCGCCGGCACTCAAAATAGGATAGATGAACTACAAGTATAGATATAAATACAAATAAAACCAAGTTCCCAAGCAAAGTCAAAATGACTTGCTAAACCCAACGTCCTTACAAAAGAGAACAAAATAAGGACATCTATAAACCACAACCTCGTCGCGTGCGATCACGGACAAGCAAGAATCCTGCAACACCTCAACGAGCGGTACCTGAACGGCTCGGATCTAAAGCAGTAAAAGGGAGGGGGTAAGTCATAAAGACTTTGTGAGTTAACAATTATGCATGTCATGACATTATGCAACATACATAGCAAGATATCATCTTTAATATCAAGTCACTCAAAGTATTCATTTAATAAACACTTAAATCACATATCCATGGTAGCACATTGTTTCACATAAGTTCTATAAAGTAAACCACATAAAAGGAGGATATGTTATGGAACCGGTGCCGTTACGTAGATCCTGTAATACACAGCGTTAATATTTCGTGCCAATGATACCCGTGATGAGTGTATCAAAGTGCCGAGTTCTCTAATAGGGTACCAAGCTCTCTCCTTGGTACTTAGACTTTCCAATGTGCTCTTTTGGTTACAAAGAAGTGCTACTTCCCACCTGTGCCAACAAAGGGAGGCGTGTGTGATAAAAACTCGGTATAACAACCCATCACTATCACGAGTCCCATAACTCGTGACGGCGATGCATTGTCACACCAACGACTCAATCAAATATGCTACGGACTAATGCAATGCCAAGTAGATGTTTACTCGTCATATAATTCAATAAGGAACAAGTTCGACAAGAGCGAACTTATTCAACAAGTAGTTGTTTACTCATTTAAGGAATCAAACAAGAATTCGACAAGAGTGAATTCAACATGTCAAATAGATACATTATTCTACAACATGCTCTCAATCATGCATTTACTTCACACGATCACACAAACCGCATAAGAACTTGATTGAGTCTTACAAGCACACATACATCAAGGCATAATCATCAATCCATCTCAAAGTATCGTAAGCTAATTCATTAGTCTAACGAACTACATTCGTCGAAGGGATTGATTGTGGAGTCGTTATTGTTCGATAACTCCCTAATTTCAACTCCGTTGAGTTTTACTAAAATTCAACCAAGTAGAGCATTGATACTATATGTATCACATTGCCCTTTTCTAAGTTCTCCGCTCATTTAGAACTTGATAACTAAGCCGCTCATGTTCTTAAACTAGCCTTAAACACAATCCCGAAGTTTCAAACCCTAGTTTCGTGATTTTGTTAAACCTTAAATTGAACCGAATTCTTTCACAAGAGTTATTCCCAAGCTTATTACGAACAACATTCATGCATTACAAAATGTCAAAATCATAACTTCATAGAGATTTCATAAAATCATACACATATTTTATATGTTGAATTGGAGGTTTTGTCTTCACAAAAGATGTTCACGATCAACATTAAAACAACTATAATGAAGGGGTCATGTTATTTTATTAAACATCGAAATCTCAGGGAATTGTCACTTACCTTAGTCCTAAGATTAATGGATTAATGAGTGATCAAAGAAAGGATTGTTGTAGAGGAGATTGAGGCCTTCGATTTGGCGGTCTCGGATCGCCGATCGGACCACCGGAACTCCGGGAAATGGTCCTTCAAGTTGTAGTGACCTCCATGGACGAAAATGGAGTTAAGTCTCTGTTCAGTTGTTGTTGATCAACAATGGCTGTAGAGGCTGAACAAATGCTTATATACTTGCCTAGAAGACCCTAATCCATGTGATGGGTGTTAAATGGCTTCTCATTGGCCAAGGCATGTGAGCCATTGATAAGAAATGATCTAAGGCTTAAAAGGGGTCTTAGAAGAGTCAACAAAGGAGGCTTGGACTCACTTAGGTCGGCCAAGGGGCAAGGGCTCAAGGGTCAATAGCCAAATCCACTAAAACACTCACCAAAGCTGAAAACAGCTCAATGCGGTCGCATCCAAAATGGACCATGCGAGCGCATGGTCCCTGCTTCCAGATTCTACACATTTGGTGATGCTCTCAGCATCTCATGCGAGCCAACAGCCAAAAACCAATGCGGCCGCGAGGTTCACTACTCAAACTTGTTCTAAACATGTCCTAAATGATCTCAAACTCAAAGGCAACAATCCTAAGGTGTAACCCAACTCAAAACAAGTCGGAAACACTCCGAAACACATCCGAAACATGTTAAAACATGGCTGGAACCACTCGACAAACGGCCAACGAATCAAACACGAATCAATCCCAACTTAATATAGGATAGAATGAACATGTATTAGGCTTGTTTAATCATGGTTATGACTTGTATTCAATGCCTAGAACTCAACCGAACTTCTCTCGAGACGAAATGAAGGCAATACAAGCAATAATGTACAACATCAAAACACAAACGAAGAAACGAAGCTTCTAAACATCCAACCAAGCACACAACAACTAAGATGAACATTGTAAATCTTATATGCAAGGTATTAAGACTCTCATGAGACTTATTAAGGTGCTAACACGTTAATACGAACACCCAAAACAACAACAACATGGCATGCAACGCATGGAAGACCATTACTCTATTATGATCTCAACCAACTCAATGCCAAAATGATATGAATGAAATGAAGTCTCTAACATGTCAAGACCTACAACAAACATGTTATAATGATGACAAACATGAAATGGGGTTTGGGTTCTCACAGGTGCACCCCAAGGAGACACACTCGGTTTAATCAACTCCATATCTAGAAGTTCCTACAACTGATCCTTCAACTCTCGCAACTCCGCCGGAGCCATACGGTAAGGTGCCCTAGAAATAGGCGAAGTCCCTGGCAATAGTTCAATACAAAACTCTAGCTCTCGGTCGGGAGGTAAAGCATACTCGGTAGAAAAGACATCAGGGAACTCACTAACTACCAGAATATCTTCTAACTTAGCAGTAGACATGCTAGTATCAAGTACACAAGCTAAATACCCCGTACAACCACGTGATAAAGGTTGTCTAGCCCGTAAAGCAGAAATAACATGAACCCCACTCATAGCATGATCACCCGAAAACACAAACTCCGGAATACCGGGCATGACAAAAGTTACTTTCTTACGACGGCAATCAACTAAAGCATGATGTACACATAGCCAATCCATACCAAGAATCACATCAAAGTCTCTAATAGGCAATACTACTAAATCAGCATGCAATACTCGATCATGAACAAGCACATCACAACCTCTATAGACTTCAGACGCCGACAAGCAATCACCCAACGGTGTAGACACCTCAAGCACATAAGGCAACTGGGCAGGCAATACACATAAATGTTCTAAGAAATGCGATGCAACATAAGAATGATTAGACCCTGGATCTATAAGAACTCGAGCATGATGACCGAAAACGGAAAGAATACCTCCGATCACGTAAGTAGACTCGGAACACCTCGCCGATCAAGTGCAAAACACGAGCCTCGCTGCCTTAGACGCCCATCACCGTCCCTCTTGGACCTGCATCGCTTAATTGACCCTAAGGACCGAGTCGCTTGACTTAGACGCCTGAGCTTATGACTAGGATCTCCACAACTAAGACAAGTACCAAGCCCGGTTCATCACTTCTGACTAGAATGCCCAATCTTATTACAATAAGAACAAATCAATGGCCCACTACCTCGAAGCCGCCGCCTCGGGGAGTAGGAGACATACCACGACTCTCATACGGACGCCTATTCTTCCCACTAGACTGCTGCCTATTCTGACCACCATTGCGACGATTGCCCTCATAGCCATACCGATTCCTAGATGACTGACCTCTACCGCCGTCATGCGAAGACCGCCAGAAGTTTGCATGGGAGGCTTGTCGCCAAGTCAATGTCTCGCCAATCTCATAAGCACGATCCACCGCACTGCACCGCCAACCTAGAGATAACAACCGCTTCCTATACTCCTTCAACCCTTTCAGAACCTCTCGGTCCTCAGTGTTTTCATCCAAAGAAGACTGATGTGCACAATAACGGGACAACTCAAGAATTTAGAAGAATACCGAGCTATAGACATAGATCCCCGCTCTAGTTCCCTGAACTCTTTCTCTTTCGCTATCTAACCACATTAGGCACATAAGAAGCCCTAAACTCGACTCAAATGTAGGCCACACCGCGCGCCACCTCGGTTCAACTCCCAACTAGCAAGTAGAACTTCCCACCAATGATTGGCGGCTCCTCTCTTATACGCTAAAATCACCTTCTCTTCATCCGTGCAATCCGGCCGCAAAGATCTTCTTCAAATCCTCAAGCCATAACTCGGCAATAAGATCCGCCTCTCCTCATACTAGCATCCGCCTCCTCAAAAGATGGAGGCTTCATCTTCAAGAACCTCTCGAACAAAGATTATTCCGTGCCCTAGCTCCCGTGGTATAACAAGCGCGGTGGCGACACTCTCGCCTCGGGTTCTCGGGGTGGTGGTGGAGGTACATTCTCCGACCATGGCCAAGCCGAGCCATCTCTGCCATAAACTCCATCATGCGATGGTACATATCCGCCATCCGAGCATTCATACCACTGACCCCGCGAGGAGGTGGCACCTCGCCCGTGCTCATCTCGGACTCTCCCGGGCCTGCCTCTCGGCCTCGGCCTACACCCTCGCTCGGAAGCACCATTAAACACCTATAAGAATTCACTCGACGTTAGAACATCACACAAGAAACTAACCCACCTAGGCCATGGAACCTATCCCCGGCCGATAGCTAACCTATAAACAAGCTCGATACCAACCTGTTATTACTCGATTCTAACCCGAGGTGGAACCGCGGGTCGGACCGCCCAAATAGGAGGGAAACAAGTAAACATATAAACATGCAAGGACTCAATTAAAGAAAACGACGTGACGCAACATTAGAGACGTAGCACGCCCCACCAAAAAGGCCGGTTTTTTAAAACTTTTCAAACCCGATATAACGCTTAGCAATTAAACCAAGTCATCTACGACAATACATGCCGAACCCAAGCTAACAGCTTATGGACAAGAATTAAATAAGAGCTAATAGGATGCTCAATGAAGACTTATACGTAGTGAACTACTAAACATGATAACCAAAGCTCGGCTTACAATGCCGGCATTAAAGGGGTTACAAGTACTACAAGTGAAAATACTACAAGTAGTTAACTAAAATAAACAAGTACAAGTTCTAGCACATTCCCAAGCATAGTCTAAATGACTTGCTTTAAAACCCGCAGCCCTTGCAAATTACAAAAGAAAGGAAGAGGACATCTAAACCACCTCTTCAAACTGCAATGGCGGACCAAAAGAGGAACAAGGCACGAACACCGCAAGCCTCAACGAGAAGGACCTGTTTTGCTAAGATCTAAAGCAAGAAGGGGAAATGGGTAAGTCATAAAGACTTGTAAGCTATCAATCATGCATGTCATGGCAATATGCAACATACAAGGCAAGATATCGTCACATAAGCATATAGAACATATATCCAAAATGCACATTGTTTCACATAGGTGCTTATAATTAAATCACATAGGATAAGGATATATGGAGAGCCGGGCCGCTACGTAGTTCCCGCATACAAGCGTTATCCGAATGTGAGGTGTCGATGTGTGTAAGTACATCGACCTTCCGAGGAGATGCCCTGATAGACACACCAATGATGCTCTAATGGTTACAAGAAGGGGCTACTTCCCCACCGTGGCCACAATGGAGGCGTGTGTGAACAAAGACGGGTATGCCACCGACTCATGCAAATGCCAAGTAGTGTTTACTTAACAAATTTCAAGTAGTGAACGAGGTCGACAAGAGCGATCTCGCTCATGACAAGTAATTATTCTCATCAATAATCAGTAGGATTGAGTTCGACAAGAGCGAACTCAACATGTCAAATAGGCATTCTATTATATGACATCTAAAATCAAGCATGGTAATCAATCCAAATTCAAGAGTCTAGAATTATTATTCTTAGTGAAACGTGTTTAGAACGTCGTAGGATTGATCATTGAGCCGGTATTGTTCAATGGCTCACTAAATTTGACTCGCTGAGTCGTCTCTAAAAATTCATCCAATAGAGTTTAAATGCTAAATGCATCCTAAACCCTTTCTAAGTTCTCGATAGGATAGACTAGGCATTAATCCATTTAACAACCATAGTCAAGAATTATCATTAATTCATAATTCATGGAACCTTAGAATCATTATTTCTTAAAAGTTATTAAAAGTCAATGGTCCAAGAACAATAGTTATTCCTAAGGAGGCATAGAACACTTTTAATTCTAAGCATAGACCAAATCAATAGGATGAACAATTCATAGTTTATGAAACCCTAAAATCACAATCTCTAAGAGTTGTCAAAATTCATTAGTCCAAGAACAATAGTTATTCCTAAGGAGGCATAGAACACTTTTAATTCTAGGCTTAGGACTAAATTAACAAGATGAACATATCATTCAAAAAATCTCATAAACTCAAATCATCATCAAACATGGCATGGACATGGTAGGAGCATGGGAATCATAAGAAGAGGGGGACATGGCATTTCTAGCATACATCCTAAGGGGAATCAATAGCTTACCTTACACCAAAGAAAAAGATGGAATGAGCACAAACTAATCGGATGGAATCGTGCTCCTCGCCGATAGCTTCACTTTGGTGGTCTGGTTTGGCAATCGGAGGTCGGAGCCAAGCTATGGGAGAAACACACTAATCTCCCTCACCATTCACACACAAAAGCTTGGGGAAGAGAGAGAAGAAATATTCAGATATGGTGGGATTATAGGCTGATCACAAATTGGGAGGATTATATATGGCATGCAAATTGTGAGTGGAACTCCACATGTCACAAGGAGAGGGCATGGAAATCCACTTGTCAAGTGGAGGATGATTGAGGTTAGTGTTAATCCAACTCAATTAGGTCTAATAGAAGGTTTAGGTTCAATTAGGGATGGTTAAGGGTCTAATTGGGTCACAATCAGATTGCATCAAAAAATCCCGTAGGTGAAAAAAGTTTGATGCGGTCGCATCCTCCAAGGACCATGCGAAAGCATGGTCCTATTGATGCCTTTGGTTCATTTTGCAATGCCTCAAGACGTCCCGCTAGCTGATCAAAATTCGATGCGAGCGAGGTCCAGCCCTTGAACTTGGTCTAAACATGTCCTAAATGGTCCCAAACTCATGGGCAACCATTCTAAGGTCTAACCCAACTCAAAACAAGTTGGAAACACACCGAACAACATCCGAACAAGGTAAAACAAGGCTCGAATCATGCGATTTAATGGCTAAACGAATCAAACACCAATCAAACTAGGATAACTTGGGCATGGAAAAGGCTTGTTTAAACATGGTTATGACCTGAATACATGGCCGAGAACTCAACGAACATTTCGCAAGACGAAATACAAGCAATACGAGCAACGAGGAAATCGCTAAGGCCAAAACAAAGCAAGAAAGTTTATAAACTTCCAACCAAGCTTACTATGATCAAGATGAACATTCTAAGTCATATATGAAAGGTAATAGAACCCCAACACGTCTTGGTTAAGTGCTAACATGCTAAGGCAAACACTCAAAGCACAAACGGCAAGGTATGCAACGCATAAAAGACATTCAAGTGACTATGAACGAACAACTCTAATGCAAGCATGACATGAACCAATTGAAGTATCTAACATGTTAAGACATATGATAAACATGCTATAATGATATAATACAAGTAATGGGTTTGTTCTCACATCCTCCCCACTTAAAGGAATTTAGTCCCTAAACCCTTACCAATAGGAAAGGGATCTCTCTCATATCAAGCCTGGCTCCCACGTGGCTTCCTCAATATCATGATTCTTCCACAAGACCTTCACTAACGAAATCCTCTTTGTTCTCAAGACTTGTTCCCTCGAATCAAGAATCCTCACCGGCTTCTCATCATAAGAAAGGTCAGGCTCAATGGTAATCTCATCATAAGTAAAGACATGTGACTCATCCTTCAAGTACTATGAAAGCATGAGACATGAAAGACATCATGAACATCCATATAGAAGGTGGCAATGCTAACCGATATGCCAAAGCTCCAATCCTTTATAGGATCTCGAATGGTCCAATAAATCTAGGTGAAAGCTTACCTTTCTTCCCAAATCGCTTAGTACCGTGCCGAGCAATACTTTCAAGAATACAAAGTCACCAACCTGAAACTCTAAGTCACGTCTCCTAAGAATCAGTAGCTTTTTTCTGCTCACTCGAAATGTAAGCAATCTATCTCTAATAAGCTTCACACTCTCAAATTTAATGTTGTACCATCTCCGAACCCCAAAGCTTAGCTTCACCAACTTCATCCCAAGAAATCGGTGAATCCACACTTACGCCCATATAAAGCCTCATATGGCGCCATCTCAATACTAGATGGTAATCGTTATTATACGCAAACTCGGCTAATGGCAAATGAGAATCCCAACTACCTTTGAAATCCATGGCACAAGCACGCAATAAATCCTCAATACCGAATCAATCTCCGACCGACCATCAAACCGTGGGTGAAGCCGCATTCAAAGTTCAACTGCACTCCAAAGCCTCCTCGCAATGCCAAAATCTAGAAGTGAACCTGGGGTCTCTATCAGAAATAATGCTAACCGGAATACCATGTAACCTCACGATATCCCGAATATACAACGCTGCCAACTGACTCAAACTATAAGTCATTGCAATAGGAATAAAATGTGAAGATTTTGTCAACCTATCCACAACAACCCAAACCGCATCAAAACCTCGGCGAGTACGTGGCAATCCCCTGTCACAAAATCCATATGATATAGCTCAGACGAATTCCACCTTTATCCCAAGATGAGATCCTGGGAAACAAACAACAACAAGCAAATAACAAATAATGGGTAAGGCCATAATGGCGAATACGCCAATAACTTAAACACATGTGGAAGCTAAACAAAATATCCTATGGCGCCCGAGCTAACAAGCTCAAACTAAAACAACCAAAGAGATCATAAATCTTCGTCCAAAGCCACGCAACATTGGGCACGAGAACAAAACTCCCCCGGCATGCAATACAAATATATAGCACAAATAACCAAGTCATGGGCGATGTTACACTGAACCCAACATTACGCTAAGTCTAAGACTCTAGTCTACACACTCAACGGCTAAACATGCCGAGTACAACATAACCAACAATATAAATAACTTGAGATAGAATAAATATGTATTTAAACAACTTGGCTCGACTAACATTTGTCGGCTCACAAAACTAAGTACTAATAAAACAATACAAGTAATCGAATCAAAACACAATTTGGCCACCCAAAGTGAAGTCTATATAACTTCACTTCCCAAACGCCCTTCCAAATAAATCAAGGTTACAAAAATATTAATACTAGCAACCTTCTAACCATATCACGCTTCTATCGTAGAGTTGGCGTATCCTTCGATTTACTAGCCCCGCCAAATCTAAGGAAAAACAGCAAAACGAGTAAGTCATAATGACTTAGTATCTAACAAGATGCAATGTCATGGCATGGTATATGAAATGAAACATATACATCTCATGTCATATTTATGATATAACATTTCATGACACAATTCACTATAAACTCAATCTTATTTATAAACATATAGAACATAGTTCTACTTAATTTACTATAAAATCATCCATATCATATAGAATACATCTAAACTCAATAAATATGTAGATTAACACCACTTATCACCATACTACATAAACCAATTACACCATGAGTTTCATAATTCTTCATTTATCATAACTCATATAATAATTCATGAATGGGAGACTATTGTTTCCACTTTAATCATAAATAGCATGTTATATTTTTTTGTATAACATAAATCATAAAATCATCATTTCATTAGCATGTTATATTTTTACTATAACATCTTATCAAGAAATCATCATCTCATGAAAATCATCTCATTAACCATGTAGCACAACAATTCATACGTGCTCATAAAATAAACCACATAACCGAGAGAAGATGATTCTTTTTTTCCCTCAAGTTTCCAAGGTAACTCCTGCGCGAAACAAACGTGCCCTCGATAACCCTTTCGTGGTATCGACGCCCTCGCCGGGTTCCATAGCTATCAAAGTCATGTGTATTACTCTAACTAAGATGAGCTACCCCCACCGTGGGCTACATCGGTGGAGGGTGTGTAAATAAGCATCTACTCCATCCATTGCGATCACGAATCCCACAATTCGTGAAGACAATGTATCGCCCCACCAAAAACTCAAACCAAAACCGCCCTGACTCAAACTCAAGCACATGTAATATATACTCACATGCTCAAATAAAGGAAAAGTACAACACACCTATTAATCCAATCAAGTAGATATTTACTTAAAAATCACATAGTTAAGCATTTCTATGCTAACTAACACATAAACATCTTAGAGCGATAACATCAAGTTCTAATACCCAAGTGTTCTTCATACACTTGAAAACGCCGGAGGCTTGACCTCCATCAAAACTACCCCAAATTCGTAGGATTTCAATATGTAGTTCTCTATGTTCATATAAATCCATAATCAACTCCGTTGAGTCATTTCTACTATTTTCAAATTTGAGGCATGGCTATTTGCATCATAGCCCTCCTATTATTCATTAGCTATTATTCATGGCTAAGTTCTTAAGGTTAGCAACATTGTGCAACCCAACAATCCATTCTTTCCAACAAAACCCCAAAACATAGATCATAGGTCAACGCTTAACATTTAAAGTCAACCATTACATT
>CM028382.1:65282517-65326847 GCA_013146195.2 Codonopsis lanceolata | reverse complement strand
AAGAAATCAAAGGCCGGGGATCGAGACCTTGCGGATGCAAGTACTCAACACTCGCGACCGAAGGTGGTCGAACGCGACTTTTTGTATTTTCACAAAGAGATTCGATTGCAATTCAACTCCCGGGTATAAATTGAAGTCGGATGCCAAGAGCCTGATATAGAAAAACGGCTGGAGATAGTCTTAGGTAGATTTTAGATAGTTTTTTAGGTTGTATAACATAGTTAGATTGTGTAATTACAAGTATTGGAGATCAAATCATGTTTCCCTTCATCTCCATGTGTTGTTCATTGTCTATGATGAACTAAATCATCCTTAACTGGAGGTGGGAGGTAACTTGTATCGAATTTATGTTTTGATTCATATATATGTTCATTCAATTCTTGTTGATTGTGGTGTTTATCAATCCTTATATTATTTTGCTTTGAACAAATGAATGTAATCGCAAACAATAAAGCCCTAGAGGTGCGAATAACTGCATGACCAATGTATATGTCGCATTACTCAGCTCACCATCACAATAAATTGGACCTATCGATGCACGAGAGTGATAAGTTAGGACCAGGTTCATACATGATCTAGGTGACAGATAGATCATAATCTAGGTGACAACTAGATTGAAAGTTCCCTGTGCTTAGGATATAGAATGGATGAATGTTATGGGATGGAGGCCGAACCAATAGTACAAAGTGCTATATCTATTTTTAGTGAACGAACCCAAGAAATTGAATGATAATTATTATGAATTGAACATAAAGGAGATACAAGTGAGACCTGAACTTAGATTGCCACCCACCATACGATCTTCATATCTGAATTATCGCTAATTAGTTAAACAAATTAAATATAAATAGTAGTTTAAGAATAGAATAATTATAAAACCCCTTTAGATTAATAATTTGCTATCAATAAAGTGCACTGTTCGTGATCTCTTGTCTCTGTGGGTTCGACCCTTGCTTCCAATACTATTCTATAATAGTCTTGTCCACTTGCAAGGAAAAAGATTAAATAAAACATCGATCATGTTTATATGCTAGTTATGATTGAAATGCATGACTAGATGATTGTAGAGTACATGCCTACCTAATTGAGCATATGAGTATGTATTACTTGTGCTTGAGTTTGAGTCCAATGAGTCGGCTTGTTGAGTCTCGTGGCGGACGATGTATCGTTTCACGTGTGGGATTCGTGATTTCGATGGATCGCCGTGTCGGGTTGCACCATCACGGCCACGGTGGGGAAGTAGTTGATCTTAGTTGTAGTACGAAAACATGACTTTGATAACTATGGAACTCGAAAGGGGAATGTCTCGATCGCCTGTTGTTTCTCATTTGTATTTTGATTTACATCTGTTCATACATTACATTAGTTTTATACATTAGTGGCTAATTGGGCTGCGCATCAATTAGCGTGGCAACTGTGTATAGAACTTTGCCATAGAATAGTTTCTTATAGGCTTCACAGGCCAATGAAGACTTCACCATGCTTCACCTGAAGACGCTCAACAAAGATCCGCGCATCTTTGTTCTGCAAGTGTTCAAGCATGACGTGTCCATTCACCAAGTCTTAAGTGGATTAATTAAATTCATCATTTATCAGTTTGAATTTGAATTAAGACATTCCCTGACTTCTCAAACACACCGAATAGCCTTTCCGAAAAGCGTAAACACTTTCGCATTCCGAATGCTGACAAGTAGAACAGATCGCCTCTTACAGCACCTGTACTCAACTATTGCTGCACTCAGCACCTCGACTTTCCTACTCCTCGCAATTGCCGCAACAACTCGCACCACCTCGCTTCCGTAATCGCTGAAGACGAAATCCACAAGACAGCCTCCACGCATTTAATGCATTCAACCTAATAGCCGTTACACTCGCCTTCTCCAACGATCTCAAGAATGCCCCAGCCTATAAATACGCCATTAAAGACCAAGAAAACAATGCTCAAATTCTCCAACAACTCAAAGTCTTTATACTGCATTCAAGTGATCATAAACCGATCAAGAAGTCCTCGACAACAATCAAGAAGATCTCAGATCAACATTTATCTTAAGCTTCTTATTGTTGTTCTTTAAACTATTTTTCGCACAATTCAATATCTTTGTTTACCCGTATATTCACCTCAAACCCTCAAACACAAGTCAAATATTTTGTACACAATCCATTGATATATTCCTTGTAATAGAACTAGTGGAAAATATAGTGCACATTTTAAATCCAAGGTTGATCGCCTTTTGGTGGATTTAACACTCTTTATAGTTTGAACCATCTCAAATACTTATGTTTTTTCCTTTACCGTTGATTACTAAATCAAGCTTTTTATTTCCTTTACTTATCTTTTCAATCAGACTTGAGTATTCGCCAAGTCTACCTAAGTAGTCCTAATCGGCCAGATTTGAATTGTCTTCCTTACAAGACTTCCGCTACTTCAATCTCCTTAATAGATTGCAAGTGCTTGTTTTAGAACTTATACGAAAAGTTTTTAAGTGTATAATAAGTTATTAAACCCCCCCCCCTTCTAGCTTATTATTGTGCCCTTTGGGGCTAACAATTGGTATCAGAGCATAACTCTTTGAAAACTAGTTTATCCGAGATTAAACTCTTGAGATATTCGATCCAATGGCACAAACACACTACATCTTTGCCGCATCAAATGCGAACCACGCCCCAATATTGGACCGAAGGCTATTTCGATGTTTGGAAGGATAAGGTAATGCGCGTTTTATGAATTCTATTGACAACAAAGTTATGGAAGTGCGTATTAGCGGACGTCATGTACCCATGAAGCAAATCTATCGGCATCCATCACCGAAATCCTCGCCGAGGTACCCAAAGAAGAATCGAATAGAGAGAGAACCATTTAAAACTAGTAGAGCTAGATAGCAAAGCAATCAATATCATAACTAGCTCTCTAGACACCAGCACTTATCAACAAGTGATCCGGTGTACCACTGCTAAAGAGATGTGGGAAGCCCTTGTAGAATACTTGGAAGGAGACCAAGACATAAGAGACAACAGAAAATACACATTCATCCAGTAGTTTGACTCCTTCAAAAAGATCCCAAGGAAACCTTGAGACAAGCATACGATCGCTTCAGTGAAGTAATTAATAGTTGCTTTTCTCTTGGTAAAATCTATGACAAGAAAGAAATGACTATGAGATTTCTAGGCTCTCTAGGTAGTCTATGGCATGTTAAGACCACTGCCATGAAAGAATCTAAAAACTTAAATGAAATGACTCTTCGTAGTCTTTACGCAAGTTTGAAGGTTTATGAGCTCGAAGTAAATCAAGCTCTAGAACAAGACAAACAGTTCAGAACTGTGTCCTTGTCCGTCATGGTACAAGAAGAGACCACAGTTGAAAATAAACCTTCCACTTCCTCTAGTGAAAATGATTTTCTTTTAGACGAACAATTTTCTATGTTCGTAAAACGTTTCAAAATATTTGCAAAATATGGAAGGAAGGACACACACCAGCAGCCTTTTAGAAAAATTGGTGAAAGCTCATCTAACGAAGATCTTGTGTGTTACAATTGTAGAAAACCTGGTCACTTCGCCTCCAAATGTCCAAAGCCAAAATTTGAAGCATACCGAAAGCCTCCTTATAAAAAAGTTCAAAAACATAAAGGTATGCTGGCTGAAGACATAGAAGAAAAACAGGTTGCTACATGGTTTGAGACTGATTTAGAAGAAGAAGAGGACGATTGTGAGCAAGCCAACATATGCTTAATAGCTCATGATTCAGGTCCCACCTATGACTCTGAACATGAAGTCGAAGTCTCACCTAGTCATTTCGACAAAAGTGAGATCAACTGTGAGAACTTCAGTAAGGAAGAACTTCTTAAAGATAATCAAGATATGCTTGAAGAGTTTAATTCCTTTAGAGTAGCCTATGTGAAACTCGCCAAGAACTGTGAGAAGCTTACTGCTGAGAAATCTCTGCTGGTAGTTGAGATTCAAATTCTCAATAGCTGTCAACAAGAGAGTATCAAGCTTAAAGGAGAAAACAAATTTCTTTATGACAAAGTCGAATGTCTCACTGAGCACATCAAAGGACTTGACCTGGAGAAAATTGCCTTGCAAAAGACAATTCACTCCTGGAACAACTCCAAGGATACCTTTGAAGAAATCATTTCAAGCCAAAAGTCAAGTAAAGATAAATCTGGCTTAGGATATTCTGATGAGCCCAGTGTGACATACTCTTCTGTCACAGAGAAAGGTGAAACCTCCGAGACTGCTTATGATATTGATATCTCCTTCTCCAAACAGACGTTCGGAAACAAGGGCAAACAAGGACAAACAAGGACTTGGTCATACAAGTGTACCGTACGTTTACCCTAAGGCTCAGAAAGGGAAAACCAAGATGATTGCTACTAATGAGAAGCTTGAGAAAGGAACAGTAGAGAAACCAAAGTCTACCGACAACAACTCTGCCAAGACAAAGTCTGCTAGCGGTAGACCTACAAAATCTATGCCGGTTCCTATCAAGTTTGTCTATGAAATGGGTAAGGCACCTAAAACTGTTGAAAGTAAACTTAAAGTAATCTACCGAATCCTCCTAAAAAGGTTATCAACAGACCAGCCAAGGCTAAGTCTGCCGGTAACATACCTAGGAAGGTCCAACAGAAACCAATTAAGTCTACCGTCAATAAGCCACTGAACCAAGGACTGCTGTTAAGAACAAAGATAATCACAAGCACTCTACAACTAAAACTGATCACGGTCCTCTATGGAACTTTCATCTTTATCATTCTTGCAAATGTTTAGGCCATCTGGCCCCAGAATGTCTGCTAAGGTTCACAACAAAATCTGAGAGACCCAGTTCTCTCAAGGTTAGGCAGGTATGGGTTCCAAAAGGTTGCTAATCCTCAGGACCCAAAAGAAAATAAAGGGGACCTTGTTTCTTTGATATTTTTCAGGTTTGCTTCATGGCTATAGATACAGAACATAAGGACATCTGGTACCTGGATAGTGGCTGCTCAAGACACAAGACAGGGAACAGTAGTCTACTCTCAGATACAGCTGAAGTCAAAGGTCCCACGGTGATTTTCGGCGACAATGCAAGAGGGAAAACAATTGGGTATGGCTTAATCACTAAAGGAAGTCTCTCCATCAACAAAGTTTCTCTAGTGAACGGCTTAAAGCACAATCTTCTGAGCATATCCCAATTCTGCGACAAAGGACTCATCTGCCAATTCTCCTCCAACCAATGTCTCATCAAAGATCGTGAATCAAGCTCAACTCTACTGACCGGCAATAGACAAGGAAACATCTATGTCGTGGACTTAAATCTTCTAGGGAGATTCTCCAGCCTTTGCCTGGTCACTAACAACATTCGTGACAACAGTTGGCTTTGGCACAAGCGTCTCAGTCACCTCAACTTCAAATACCTCTCCAAGCTCTCCAAAGATGGGCTTGTCAAAGGTATACCTACGGTGTCTGCCGACCATAACAGAAGTTGCAAAGCTTGTCAATTAGGAAAACTTTCCAAGTCTTCCTTCAAAAGAAAGTTTGTCATGCCAACGACCAATCACTACAGTCAGTATCTCAAGAGACAAGTACACACTTGTAGTAGTTGACGACTACTCTAGGTTCACCTGGATCGAAACAATGACTTCAAAAGATGAGACATATGATC
This sequence comes from Codonopsis lanceolata, assembly GCA_013146195.2. Taxonomy (NCBI): domain Eukaryota; kingdom Viridiplantae; phylum Streptophyta; class Magnoliopsida; order Asterales; family Campanulaceae; genus Codonopsis; species Codonopsis lanceolata. The sequence goes on along the minus strand of CM028382.1, from coordinate 65,321,212 downwards.
TAGTCACCGCTCTTTTCAGAAGACTTCAAACCAAAAATCTTGAAGACATTAGTGACATCAGATCAAACAACGGCACCGAATTCAAGAACAACGGTGTAGAAAGATATTGTGATGACCACGGGATCCGCCACAACTTCTCTGCTACCAGAACTCCTCAACAAAATGGTGTAGCTAAACGGAAGAACAGGACACTAATTGAAACAGCAAGAACTATGTTGGTAGAAGCCGTCAACTCTGCATGTTTTACCTAGAACAGATCCCTGGTAAACAAGTTTCATAACAAAACTCCATATAAAATATGGAGAGGAAGAGCCCCAAACATAGGATTTTTCAAAATCTTCGGCTGTAAATGTTTTATTCTATATAATGGAAAAGAATATAGAGGAAAATTTGATTCAAAATCAGACGAAGGAATTTTTCTAGGCTATTCCAAACACTCAAAAGCATTTCGCATTTTCAACAAAACTTCTTTGAAAATATTAGAATCTGTGCATGTTACTTTTGATGAATATGACTTGTTAGAGCCTCGAAAGGCTCCGAAAGTTGCTAATGATTCTGATGATGATGAGACAGGTACAAATAGAGCATCTACTTCTACTCCACTTCAGAATCCTCCAACTGCAGACCCTTCTAGTTCTGCTAACCCTGCTGGTGCCAACTCCAACTCTTCTGTTGACCCTGAACCCATCGCTTCTGTTTTACCCCAAACACCTTTACAGATCACTCACCCTTCTTGTTCACCAGAAAATGAAGGTTTTGAAGATCCTATCTCTTCTGAACCTGATTTTGGTGAATCTCCTTCTCTACCCACCCCAGAATCTTTAAGGGAAGAACCCACCAGAAGTGATCTTCCTCTAGCTGTTATTGAAACAAGAGATCATCTCATTTCTCAAATCATTGGTGATCTCAACTCAGGAGTTCGTACGAGGAATAGAGTTTGAAATGAAACCATGTTTACATTCGCATTCGTGTCTGAAATCGAGCCAAAGAAGATTTGTAACAACGCAATAGCACGGATTCTCAAGAAAGTGGTCAATGTGATTACCAATGTAGCTGTGATTGTAGCTACAATGGGAATCACAATGAAACAGCAAATAATAGTAGCAGCAGGAATATTGATTTTAACACAATACAAAACTGAAAAACTAAACTCAAGTTTTTACCAAAAACAATCTACAAGTTAATACTTGTAGACCTAGCCTCAAGGCCGCAAAGATTTCACTAAAAGAATAATTGTTTAACACAAAAATAATGTGAAATCAAGAAAAAAATATTCTCACAAGACAATGAATCTTGGAGAACAAAAACCCCACAAAAACTAGTTAAACAAAACATGGGAAGAAACAAACTCAGCCTCCTTAAATCAAAACAGGAAGCACAAATAGTTTTTCCAGAAATCTGATGTTACTGCCAATGTAGTAACATTGACAGCCTTCAGCGAGTGTATGATCTTCAGGTCTGGAAAACAGCTTCAATCTCTTCAGACTTCTGCTCACCGATGTATTATATTTGTTCTCTCTCTGAAACTCTGTCTAAAAACCGCATTCCAGCTTCTCAGTATATACACACGATAACCTACACATCACACAAAGGAAACCATCTACTAAAAGGAAAAAGATTAGCCAATAAGGAAATAATCAACAACCTACCAATTTTGTAAGATTTTGTTACCAAATATGAAGGAAGTCAAGAGACTTAGTTTGACTAGGATTTTTCCCAAGATTTAGTTACCAAATATGGTGTAACCGAAATCTAGAAAAAGATTTTGCTACCAAAAATAACTAAACTAAATCTAAAACAATACACTAAGTCCTAAATTAACACAAACTTATCTAAAATCCTATTTTTACCAAGAAAGGTGAAAACAAGTAAAAATAGGTCTTGCCTATTTTACCCTTACAATCACCCCCTTTGTTGAACATTTCTGGTCAAATCCAAACCAAGTGTTTCCAAGACCAAATCATATGATTTCCTGCAAAGGTTAGAGATAATAAACCAGATAAACACCCCCTAAACATGAGTACTAAACAAACATAATGGCATGATCAACCAAGCATAACCAACCATGAAGCAATGTAAGTGTTTAGGAGTTACAGACCAAGGATCAAGAAACAATGTGAATGAGTTACAGACCAAGGATCAAGAAACAATGTGAATGTTCAGAAACAACCAACAGCCCAAGTTTCAAACACATAAGTTGACAACCACAAAGTTTTAAGAACCACATATTTCAGAAATTCAATCCTGCACAGCTTCTGGATCAGCTTCAGCAACAGCGGAGACATCTGGAACACTTGCACCACCCCCTATTTGACCAGAATGGAGTGCCAACCAATCTGAATACTGAGCAGCTAAAGATGTGAGCAGAGAAGTCTGCGTAGCCAGAATTGCCAATTGAGAATGGACCATGGCCAGCTGTTCAGAAACAACATTGGTGCGGTAGGGTGTGCAGTCGTGGCCAATGTAGCTACATTGGATGGAACATTGTCTGAACTAGAGGCAGTTGGCAGTGAAGAACCAGGAACAGAAGTGATAGGTGCATAGGGATGAATAAGGGGCAGATTTACAACCCTATCTCCCCTTAACAGTTTTGCTGAAATGTGAAGAGGTTCAAGAAGGGGAGACAACCTAGTAGAAGGAAGAGGAGAGTATCCCTGGGAAACTAGGATTTTGTATATCAAGGATGGAAAAATTAAGGACCTCTTATCTCCTTCAGTTTCAGCCAAAGAGGAGATTTTTCTAAAAACAAAATAGCCAAAATCAAAAGGTCCATTTGTCCCAATCAGGTAAAGCACCTTAGCATGCTCCTCAGTAAGTGTGTTGGAATTTGTAGTGGGTGACCAGTTTGCACAACATACTTTGTGCAGAAAAGCATACAGAGAGGATAATTGTGAGGTGCTAAGTGATGTGCCTTTAGCAGGCCATTTAGACATAGTCCCACCAGTAAGCTCAAAGACACACAAGTTCAAATCAATATCCATCTCAAAGGGACCAGATTTAGGTGTGTTTATCATAGTGTTGATGACAGAAGAAGAGAACTTATACCATTTTCCTCTAACAAACACTTTTTCAAAATGAGCATCAGAAGGTGAACAGATGCGTTTTTCAATGTTTGCATAGAATTCGTATATCAAATCTCGAAAATAAGGTGTAGCTGAAGAAATTGTGCCTAGTAAACCTCTATCAGAGAAAAAAGAGGTGAGATTCTATGCATTCAATTCAGTAGACAGAATATTTCTTTCATCTACAATCTTTCTAGAAGTGTTATATCGAGCGGAAGCAGGTTTAGACACAAATTTAAGAGAGAAAGGAGTACCCATCGAGGAAGAAGTGGCCTTAGAACGTTTGGATGTAGCTACATTTGTAGCTACATTGGCAGCAGATAGCCGGCTTCGAGTGAATCGAACAGGGACCTCTTCAGTTTCCTCACTATCTTCAGGAGTCAGTTCTTTGCTTTCAACATTTTTATCTGAGCTGTCATCAAATTCGGATGAACTGGGTTGTTGGGGCAATTCGGCAGCCGGAGGTTGTGGAGATGGAGTCACAGTCTTCAATTTGACCAGATATTCGGCCAAAGTATTATCTTCATAAGAAAAATTCATGTCGGCATTTGACTTAAAGGGTGAGCTAGCTTTAACGTCAGTTGCTTCTTTAGCTTGTGTGGAAGAATCTGTTGGAAAAACCACTCGAGGAGACGGGATTGGGTAGTCATCATCTCCAGTTGATTTTGTTGGACCAATTTTGGGAGAAGCAGAGTGATAGGTTTGTTCTTGAACTACAGAAGTCGGACCTGTTGGTGGAATGAAATCTTCATCCTCAGGGTCGCTCTCAAGAATCACTGATTCCTCAAAAATTCCCTTCACAACCTTGTGTTTCTTAGCAGCTTGAACATCGGCTGCACTTGGATCTTCATAATTGGATGCGATTCCACGAAGCCGTTTTGATTTCCTTGTGCTAGGGTTACCGATTTGGGGTAACCCAGAAAGATATCCCGGATTATCTACATCAAAAGCATTGCCCTTTTCTCCAGGAAGAATTATAGTTAGAGGTTCTGGGAGAGGTTGAGCAATTATCATCGCGGTTGCTGGATTTTCTGGGGAAGAAAGGGGGCTGGATGTAGCTTCATCGAAAGCTACATCAGCAGGTGGATTGGCTTTCGGAGATTCAGGAACAGACGAGGAAGAGGCCATTGAGAAATTTTTAGGTGAAAGCACAAGAGAGATGATGAGAGGAAAGGGATTTGGAAGAAAGTAGGATCTGCTCGAAATTTTGATCGCCGGGATTCGAAGAAGAAGGCTTCTGTGAGAAGTGATCTGTTTCCCTGTAAAAACACCACTAATACTCCACTAAACACAATTAGCCGTTAACTCATTAATCTGATGGAATGTGAGGGGACCTAAACAAGAAATCAAATTTCAAATTTTGGATAAAAATCAAATATTAACCACCAATAGAGAAGTGCTAAAGTTCTGCTGTTATTGCCATGAGAAATTTGTGGATAATTTAATGAGATAAAATAACTACTAATTTATGATTTTGAAATTTTGAATTTGTACAAAATTGATCAAATATTTTGAGAATGCACAATACTTAATTAACCAAAATTGTAATCACACAAATCTACCAAAATCAGTAACTATAGACCAGTTCAGATCCTCATGATTAGCACAATAGATTAGACAACCACATAAAATATTAACTTGGTGAACAATAAAGCATAAGTTGCACTAATTAGTTAATGAAAAACAAAAACTTAAGGGGCTGATATAATCAACAACAATATGTCCTAGAAAATATGCCTAACATGTTAAGAAAAACAAGAAAAATAATGCAAGCACACACATGTGATATGTCTAGATCATCTGAATGTAGTTCCCAATGTAGCTGCATTGGAAAACACATTCGCCAAAATTGTGATTTTATGTCCAAATTCTCATCTTTTCTTCACCAAATAAACACAACGACTCCCATAAACACAATAGGTACTTTATTTCCCTATAAGAATAGCTTTACTTTATTTCAATCATATTCAACATAAACCACTAGGAACCTTTCACACTATTTACCAAGGGTAGCAACTTAACTTATTGATCAACTCATGAAATCTGAGGATTCACAGTTCCAAAAGAAAGATGCCACAACCTTGTCCATAGGTAGCTCTTTTCCGTTAGGTAGCTTTCACACTTTGTCAATTAAAGGGAGTCAATTTAGTCAAGATCAACCCAAGAAAGCCTAAGCTCCATAGTACACTGACAAATTGCAGCATCCCAAAAATTTCAAAAGGTAGCTCTTTCCTTTGTGGTTTAAAAATTTTCAATTTCAATACAACTTTTTAGGGAGATGGTGAGGAGAATTAGAACATAAAAATCACAACACATATTGAATGTATATCCAAAAATATTAAACAAAGGTACTAAAAAACATACAGAGTGAAACTAGTGTGCCCCCTAAAAAACAATGTAAGATGCCTTTTTTTTTTATTACTAATAAGTGAGGGATTACATGGCACACATACCGAGAGATTTTCTAAGATTTATGAATCTCTCAAAATCTAGACTCTTTGTGAAAATATCAGCCAGTTGATTTTCTGTTCCCACATGTTCAATGCAAACAATGTCTTGTTCAACCAAGTCTCTAATGAAATGGTGTCTTATGTCTATGTGCTTAGTTCTAGAGTGTTGAACAGGATTTTTAGCTATGCTTATAGCACTTGTGTTGTCACAATACATGGTTAATATATTACTGTGTAAACCATAATCTTTGATCATTTGCTTCATCCACAAAAGTTGTGTACATCCACTACCAGCAGCTATATACTCAGATTCAACTGTTGATAGGGCTACACAATTTTGTTTCTTACTAAACCATGAAATTAGGTTATTTCCCAAATAAAAACAACCACCAGATGTGCTTCTCATGTCATCTATACTACCAGCCCAGTCAGCATCGCTAAATCCAACTAGATTGGTGTTTGTGTGCTTAGTATACCACAAACCCATGCCACAAGTCTCACCAACATATCGAATTATTCGTTTCACTGCTTTCAAGTGAGAGACTTTGAGGTTTTCTTGATACCTAGCACACAAGCACACACTGTACATAATATCTGGACGGGTGGCAGTTAAGTACAACAGACTTCCAATCATACTTCTATATAAGGTAGGGTCAACACTTTCAGATTTTTCATCTTTATTGAGTTTATTGGATGTACCCATAGGGGTTTTCTTATGTTTTCCATTCTCAAGATTGAATTTCTTCACCAAGTTAAGAGCATACTTGGCTTGAGATATGAACATCCCTTCATATGATTGTTTAATCTGAATTCCTAAAAAATAGGTCAACTCCCCAACCATACTCATCTCAAACGTGGAAGTCATGCAGTTAACAAACTCTTTTTCCAAGGATTTGGAGGTGGATCCAAACACAATGTCATCAACATAGATTTGAGCTATCAAAATGTGTTTGTCATGATTTTGAATAAAAAGTGTTTTATCCACCTCTCCCCTTCTAAACCCACTTTTCAAAAGGTGGTCTGTAAGCCTCCCATACCAAGCTCTAGGTGCTTGTTTGAGACCATACAAGGCCTTTTTCAATTTAAACACATGACTGGTGTTGATTCTTATGTTAGATTTATATTTGATCAGTACATTACATTAGTTTTATACTTCAGTGGCTAATCGGGCTGCGTATCGATTAGCGTGGCAACTGTGTATAGGACTTTACCTCGTATAGTTTTTGTAGGACTTTTTCAGGTTCAGCGGAAGACCTTTCCATATGCTTAAAACGGAAGACCTGCTCTCAGCTCACAACCGGTAGACCTCGTGTCCACCCAATCTGCTATGACGTGTCCTTTTCATCAAAGATTGACTGGATTAATTCAAACTTATCTCAATATGTTATTTGAATTAAATCCAAGACATTCCCTGACATATCAAGCCGCCGAAAGCTACCTTTTCCGAAAAGCAGGAAGACTTTTCGTCTTGAACAGTGAAAGCAGGAAAAGCAGACTGTCCCCTAGTCTCTGCTACAACTCTCAGATCTGACACCAAAATCGCCCACCTTTTTAAGATCTCAGAAATCATTACCTGCTCTAGATATCTGTGAAGACAATAATCCTTGACTGACAGCCCCATGCATTTAATGCATTGATGAAAAGAGTTGTTGAAGTCTTCGTCTTCTCCAATGGATCTTTTGAAGTGCACCTGCTATATATGCTGCCATTGAAGACTGGAACAAAAGACAACTGTACAGAATAAATCGAACACTTAAAGGATTGCTCTGAAACTTCATAACTCCAAGTCTTTCAGCTCAGTGCATTCAATTGATCCTCAACAGATCTAGAAGTCCTCGTCAACAACAAGAAGCTGCTCATCAACACTTATTGTTTTATCTTCTTGTTGTTTACTTCCATTAACTATACTTCTGCACGAATTAAATATCCTGTATTTACAGATATTTAATTCCCTAGACCCCAAACACAAGTCAATATTTTGTACACGATCCATTAGGGATATTCTTTATAATTGATCTAAGTGGAAAACATAGTGCACAATTTAAATCCAAGGTCGACTGCCTTAGTGGTGGACGTAGCACTCATTATAGTGTGAACCATCCCAAAATACTTGTGTTATTTCTTACTGTTTGTCTAATACTTGAACTGCTTAGTTTCATTGTTTATATTTATCCATTTACAGCAAAACTTAGGTAAACTGTAAAAGGTCTACCGGTAGTCCTTATCGGCAGACCTGGAACAACTTCCTTGAAGGTCTTCCGCTACTTGAATCTTTTCTATAGATTGCAAGTAACTTTCAAGAATTTACTTAAAAGTTTTTAAGTGTATAATAAGCTATTCAACCCCCCCCCTTCTAGCTTATTATTGTGCCCATTGGGACCCACAATTGGTATCAGAGCCTTACTCTTTGAAAACAAGTTTTTCCAAGATTAAACTCTTGAGAGATACGATATAATGGCACAAACACACTACATGCTGCCTACGTCTAATGCTAACCACGTCCCAATATTGGACGAAGGACATTTTGATGTATGGAAGGATAAAGTAATGAGATTCATGAACTCTATTGACAACAGATTATGGAAATGTGTCACTGCAGGTCAACATGTACCAATGAAGGCAAATCTTCTAGCCTCCATCGCTGAACCTGCAGGTTCCTAAAGAAGAATCGAATGGACAGAGGACGATAGAAAGTCGGTAGAACTTGACAAAGAAAGCAATCAACATAATCACCACTCTCTAGACACAAGCACATACCAAAGAAGTGATTCGATGTACAACTGCGAAAGAGATGTGGGAAGCTCTTGTAGAATACTTGGAAGGAGACCAAGACACAAGAGACAACAGAAAATATACATACATCCAGCAGTTTGATTCTTTCAAAAAGGATCCTAAGGAAACCTTGAGACAAGCACACGATTGATTCAGTGAGGTAATAAATAGTTGCTTTTCTCTTGGTAAAACATATGACAAAAAGGAAATGAACATGAGGTTTCTAGGCTCTCTAGGTAGCTTATGGCATGTTAAGACCACGGCTATGAAAGAATCTAAGAACTTAAACGAGATGACTCTTCGTAGTCTCTACGCAAGTTTAAAGGTTTATGAACTTGAAGTTAATCAAGCTCTAGAGCAAGACAAACAGCTTCGAAGCGTGTCTTTGCCACCATGGTCCAAGAAGAAATCATTGTTGAAAACAAACCTTCTACTTCTTCCTGTGAAAATGATTTTTTATCTGATGAACAATTTGCTATGTTTGTTAAACGTTTTCAAAAATTTGCAAAATATGGAAGGAAGAACACTCACCAACAACCTTTCAGGAAAAATGGTGAAAGCTCATCTAAGGAAGAGCTTGTGTGTTCTAACTGTAGGAAACCTGGTCATTTTGCCTCAAAATGTCCTAAGCCAAAATTTGAAGCATACCGAAAACCCTCTTTTAGAAAATTTCAAAAACAAAAGGGTATGTTGGCTGAAGACATAGAAGACAAACAGGTTGCTACATGGTTTGAGACTGATTCAGAAGAGGAGGAAGAGGATTGTGAGCAAGCTAACATATGCTTAATAGCTCATGACTCAGGTCCTACCTATGACTCTGAAAATGAAGTCAAAGTTTCACCCAATCCTCTAGACAAAAATGAAACAAACAGTGACAGCTTCAGTAAGGAAGAACTTCTCAAGGATAATCAGGATATGCTTGAAGAATTTAATTCCTTTAGAGTAGCCTATGTTAAACTGGCCAAGAACTGTGAGAAACTTACAGCTGAGAAATCTATGATGGCAGCTGAGATTCTAACTCTCAATAGTTGTCAACAAGAGAGTATCAAACTGAAGGAAGAAAACAAATTTCTTCATGACAAAATTGATTGTCTATCTGAGCACATCAAAGGACTTGACCTAGAGAAAATTGCCTTGCAAAAGACAATTGACTCCTGGAATAGCTCCAAGGATGCATTCGAAGAAATCCTTACAAGCCAAAAATCTAGCAATGATAAAACTGGTATAGGATATTCAGATGTGTCTCTTCCGACAATCTCTTCAGTCATAGAGAAAGGAGAATCCTCCGAGACTGCTAAAGATATATCTTTCTCTAAACAGACATTTGGAAATATAGGGAAACAAGGCCTTGGTTATTCAAGTGTTCCTTACGTTTACCCTAAAGTTCAGAAAGGAAAAGCCAAAATGACTGACTCAAATGAGAAACCTGAAAAGATAACGGTAGAGAAAGTGAAGTCTACCGGCAACAACTATGCCAAGGCAAAGTCTGCTGACGGTAGACCTACTAAACCTCTACCGGTAACTATCAAGTTTGTCTATGAAACAGGCAAGGCTCCTTTACCTGTTGAAGGTAAACTTAAAGGTATTCTACCGAATCCTTCTGAAAAGGTAATCAACAGAAAAGCTAAAGCTAAGTCTGTTGGTAACCTACCTAGAATGATTCGAAAGAAACCAATTAAGTCTACCATCAACAAGCAAGCTGAATCAAGAATGGATGTCAAGAAAAAGAATTATCATAAGCACTCTTCGCTTGAAGACACTAACAGTGGACTTTCCATTTATGTCATTCTTGCAATTGCCTAGGCCATCCGGCACCGTAATGCGCTAAGGTTCACTCCAAGATCCGAGAGACCTAGTTCTCTCAAGGTCAAGTGTATGGGTTGCAAAAGGTTGCTAATCCTTAGGACCCGAAAAGAAAATAAAGGGTACCTTGTTTACTTTAAATTCTTTTCAGAATGCTTCATGGCTATAGAATCGAAAACAAAGACATCCGGTACCTAGACAAGGGTCGCTCAAGACACATGACGGGAACGTAAGTCTTCTTACGTATATAGTGAAGCAAAAGGACCCACCGTTATCTTCTGGAGATAATGCAAGAGGAAAGACAATTGGATATGGCTCAATTACTAGAGGAAGTCTCTCCATCAACAAAGTTTCTCTAGTAAGTGGTTTAAAGCACAATCTTCCGAGCATATCCCACCTCGCGACAAAGGACTTCTATGCCAATTCAATTCCAACCACCGGTGCCTCATCAAAGACAAGTGAATCCTCGCTCTACAATACCGACCGGCAATAGACAAGGAAACGCCTATGTCGTGGACTTAAATCTTCTAGGGAGATTCTCAAATTTGTGTCTAGTAGCCAACAATGTTCGTGACAACGGCTATGGCACAAGCTGCCTCACCACCTCAACTTCAAGCACCTCTCCAAGCTCTCCAAAAATGGGCTTGTCAAAGGTCTACCTACGTTCTCCGATCATGACAAGTTGTAAAGCTTGCCAACTAGGAAAACTTTCCAAGTCTTCCTTCAAAAGAAAGTCTGTTTTATCAACAAACGCACCTCTTCAACTTCTCGCATATGGATCTCTTTGGACCTATTACAACAAAAGATTTCGAGACAAGTACACACTTGTAGTAGTTGATGACTACTCTAGATTCACTTGGATTGAAACTATGACATCTAAAGATGAAACGTATGATCTAGTCACCGCACTTTTTAAGACTTCAAACTCAAAAGCTTGAAGACATTTGTGACATAAGATCGACAATGGCACCGAATTCAAAACAATGGTGTAGAAAAATATTGCGATGACCACATGGGATCGGCCACAACTTCTCTCGCCGGCATTCTCAACAAAATGGTGTAGCCGAACGAAGAACGTAACACCGATTGAAGCAAAGGCTAGAACAATGCCGCGTAAGCTAAACTTCCGAAGTATTTAGGCAATAACACTGCATGTTTTACCCAAAATAGATCCCTGGTAAACAAGTTTCATAATAAAACTCCATATGAAATATGGAGAGGAAGATCCCCAAACATAGGATTTCTTAAAATCTTCGGCTGTAAATGTTTTATTCTTTATAATGGAAAAGAATATAGAGGAAAATTTGATGCAAAATCGATTTAAGGAATTTTTCTGGGTATTCCAAACATTCAAAAGCATTTCGCATTTTCAGTAAATCTAATTTAAAAATCTTAGAATCTGTGCATGTTTCTTTTGATGAATATGACTTGTTAGAGCCTAGAAAGGCTCCGAACGTTGCTAATGATTCTGATAATGATGAGACAGGTACCAACTCAAAGATCAACTTCCACTCCTCATCGAAAACGGCAACCTAACCCTCAAGTACCGCTAACCCTTCACCTAGACGATAACTCGCCGGCATCGATAACAACTCTTCTGTTGACCCCGAACCCATCTCTTCTGCTTTTACCCCAAGCACCTTTACAGATCACTCATCCTTCTTGTTCACCAGAAAATGAAGGTTTTGAAGATCCTATCTCTTCTGAACTAGATTTTGGTGAATCTCCTTCTCAACCTACTCCGAACTTCTTAAGGGAAGAACCCACCAGAAGTGATCTTCCTCCAACTGTTATTGAAGCAAGAGATCACCCTATTTCTCAAATCATTGGTGATCTCAACACAGGAGTTCGTACGAGAAATAAAGTTCGAGAAGAAACTATGTTTGCTTATGCATTTGTATCGGAACTCGAACCAAAGAAGATTGATGAAGCTATCGAAGATCATAACTGGATTGAAGCTATGCAAGAAGAGCCGAACCAGCTTTGAAAGATGTAAAGTGTGGAGCTTAGTTCAAAGACCGACCGATCATCCACTATCGGCACCAAGTGGGTTTTCGAAACAAAAGAGATGAAGATGGAAATGTCACCGTAAACAAAGCTAGATGGTTGCTCAAGGCTACCGACAGAAGAAGGAATTGACTTTGATGAAACTTTTGCTCCTCGTTGCTAGACTAGAAGCAATCGACTTTTTCTAGCTTATGCCTCGTTCATGGACTTCAAAGTGTATCGATGGATGTAAAGAGTGCCTTTCTCGAATGGTGATCTTCAAGAAACGATACGTGGACGCCTCCGTGATTTATTATCTCGCATAAACCGGATCACGCCTACCGACTCAAGAAAGCTCTCTACGAAGCAAGCTCCTAGAGCTTGGTATGAAACTCTATCCAAGTTCTTAATTGAACAAGGATTCGTGAGAGGAAGAATAGACACTACTTTATTCATCCTCAAGCACAAAGGCCATTCTCTTCTGGTACAAATCTATGTGGACGACATCATCTTTGGATCAACTAACCAAAGCCCTGTAAGAGATTCGAGAAGTCGATGCAAGCAAGTTCGAGATGAGCATGATGGGTGAACTTACCTACTTTCTAGGATCTGCAGATACAATGCACTTCCGACGGAATCTTTATCACCAAACCAAATATGCAAAGGAACTAATCAAGAAGTTCGGTCTTGATTCACCAAAGGATTCGAAACTCCAATGTCTACCGACCGCCATCTTGACAAAGATGAAAAGGGAAAGCAAGAGAACATGACCAAGTACCGAGGAATCATAGGTTCTCTTCTTTACCTTACCGCTAGTAGACCCGACATTATGTTTGTTGCTTGTGTTTGTGCTAGATTTCAGTGCATCCAAAGGAGTCACATTTGCTTGTCGCCAAACGTATCATCGATATGTTTCAAAACAACAAATCTAGGCATCTGGTATTCCCAAATCCAACAACTTCAATCTAGTTGGATACTCGATGCAGATTATGCACCGCAAAGTGAGCGTAAGAAGCACCAGTGGGACTTGTCAATTCCTTGGAAATAGACTTGTCTCATGGTCTTGCAAGAAACAAGGATCGCTTGCAAATTCAACCACGTAATACATTGCCGCAAGCATGTTGCTCTCAACTCCTATGGATGAAGCAACAACTAGTGGACTACAACATCAAGACCGCAACCGCCCAATCATGTGTGACAACACATCGCCAATTTCGCCTCCAAAAATCCAAGAATGCACTCCAAGACAAAGCACATTGATATTCGTTATCACTTCCTCAAAGATCATGTGGAAAAGGTAACATCGCTTGGAATATGTTCCAACCGAGCATCAATTGGCGTACATTCTCACAAAACCACCGGATGCCACCAGTTTGCTTATTTAAGGAGAAATCTTGGTATGATTGATCCTACCGCTTAATTTCTAATATTTTGTTAATGTTTCTTTCATACCGGTAGACTTGTTTTAAGACTAATCGGAAGACGTAAGTTCTCCTTTACCGGAAGACTAAAAGGTTAGTACTCTTACTTAGTCTATTTTTTGCTAAAGAGGTTTCTAAAGCAATAAAGGGGGTCAAGGATAAAATTTGGTACTTAAGAAAATATCTTAAGTTCCCGCTTTCTCAAACTAAAATTTTCTCGCCTTTAAATAGTCCTTGAACCGTCATTTGCAAAACTTTATGAAACCTTTTGACAAAATATTTCTCTCTCTCTCTCTGTAACTACTTTCTCGCAAATTCAAATCCTTCTTGTTTCTTCTTCTCATCATCAACAATGGTACGCCTCTCTCTCTACTCTACTCGAAACTTACTATGCATCGCTTTCTCGCATTTCATTTTCATAACCTAAAATTGTTTTGGAATTCAAACGGTCATTTTTCGAGTTTATACAGTGATTCGCCATTGTTGTTCTTACAAACTTGAATACTAACAAATGCTTATGAACATTCATCGCTTATTCTTATGGAAATCTTGTTATACTTTCTCGAGTGTGGTTACTCTAAACATTCTAGGGTTTCAAGTTTTCGCTTCGAAAATTTCAATTATTTCAGAAAACCTTGAAATTCCTACTTGTTTAGTTGTTATGATGAAAAGCCCTAATTTTTATTTTACATTTCTTTCGCACGAACTTCAAAATCAAGCGACAATGAAAGAGATTGAACCCGAAACCGACATTCCTCCCAAATATCAACCTTCCGATACCCAACCTTTCCCGCCTCATGACATCGCATCGCCCGACCCGGCTATATATTCCAGAATGTGCATTGACCTTCACCAATCAACTCTATAGCTGCCCAAAGCTTGCGAGGACATGGACGCCTCGATTCTACCCCTCTTCTCGCCTCAACGACAAAATTACAAGATCTTCCCCGCGTAAGAATTTTATCGAGGATGGAACTCATGAGCCCAACCGCTTCTTCGAGGATGGATTAGGCCGACCTATCTCCATCACCGCCAAGAATATTTCCACTATCATCGGCGCACACTACTGAGGAGCTCTCGCAAAGAACCATGGCCGAGGTCAGACATGCCCGGAAGCCATGAGGGGTGCGTAAACCTACAGGAACCCCAAGGGAAAATGCTCAAAATCTTTTCCTCCGACGATACGCACAAGCCACCTCCTTGACAAAGGGCTCCTATTCAAGAGTGGAGCACATGACATGTTCACCGCCCAAAGAAATCAACCCGACTTGTATTTCTTCACCAAACTCAACTGGGGGTCATCATCTTCGATGAGCTAAAGCAAGGGTGGAGAAAGCAAAGAACAACCCCACTTGCAAACGCCTTCGTCAGCTAATCAATGCCCTTTTAAGGGATGATGCAAATGTCAACTCTTCCCTAAAGGAAGATGAATTGATTGTTGGCCAAGGAGAAGCAGCCACGCCTGCTCTTCAAAGTACACCGAGTACGAGAACAAGCGACTGCAGTATGGTCTACCGCCGCTACCCTTGACAAAGTGGCCAAGCCTGACCTATCTTGGTCACCCGCTCACATGGAAGCGCATGACGCTGCTAGCAGGACCCATAAAAAGGCCTCTGCAAAATTTGACGATCAAGTGGCCGCGTCCCTCCATCAAAAAGCCAAAGACTTGGCTGATGAGGCAGAGCAGCTGCTACGGACCAAGATGGCAGCCAAGGGCAAGGCAAAGAAGACTAGGCCGAAGAGGCCACTCCAACCGAAGAGGAGCAGCCAAATGGGAAGGAGATGAAGGAAGGCCAAAAGAAGAAGGCACCAGCCAATCCACCATTCCTCACCTCCACCCAAACCCACCATCCTCTCACCCACCTACCCAAGCCAAGCCATCCTCCCACCCACCTACACAAACCAACCAATCACCCTCACCATCTCCTCGCACCCACTCCCAAACCAAAACGAAGGAGACTTCAGAAACCTTTGAAGACCAACCACCAGACACTCCCGCCACTACCGATGAAGCAATGAGTCTCCTATTCACCGCCGAGGAAGAAAAGGAGAGCTACCGCCAAACCATCTACCGCCAGCCAACCAACTACCGACGCCCCACCAACTACCTCTACCGACGCCCATCCATCTACCGATTCACAACCCTCAACCAACCCTTCATCTATACCACCTACCGACGCCCAACCCTTTCATCTATTCCTATCAACCCTTCACCACCTCCTGAGGAGTCTATCCCTCAGAGGAGCTCAAATTCGTGAGGAGCAAACCCCCACTCCTCCTCCACCTTCCCCCTTCAACTACTCACCTGACCCATCTACACCTTCCTCACCACCCCAATCCCAACCAACTTCATCAACCACACCACAGCCAACTCAAATCCCTCCCACCCACCATTAGCCTAAGCCGCTAAGTTCCTTTTGAACTTTCGAGCCAAGAGTGCATCTATTTACCCCTACCCATCAACCTCCTCAACCTTCTCAACCTCTCCTTAGAAAACCAAAATCCCTCTTCTACCCTGCCCCTTCCTTCTGGTTTTCTACCGACCCCTTACCCGAATCATCTCATATCAGTGACAACTCAGACACTGACATTGAGATTGATTCCCCACACCACCTCCTCCCTCCACCCATTACCATATCTTCCTCCACCAACACCATACCAACCCAAGACTCATCCCTCTTCCGACTCCATCACTCCACCTCTCCAACCCCATACGGCCTGCAGACTCTACCTCTGCCGGCACCATTCACATTGGCCAAGCTACTAGTTCTCATCCGCCTGCTAATGATGAAATTTTGTCCCGACTGGATGCCATCTACCAGCGGCTAGGCGAGCTTACAAGCATATCTACCGCTACCGCCGAAATAGCCACTGCTGCTTCCAAAGCCAACGACGGACTGCCGCTACTCTTCGACAGTTTCAAGAGGATGTATGGACTCGATTTGGGCAGATGCGACACGACTTCACCGATGTCAAGATCAACATCGAAGCTCAACGAGACGAAGGTGTCCGTATCGTGTCCTCCATTTTCTACGAATTATTCCATGCCATCACTCTTCATCTCGCCACGGCCGCCCTCCCGCTCTTGAACTCAACAACCTTGCTCGAAACTCGCTCACGACGCCATGAATGCCAACCGTGATCGTGATCCGCCATCACGAGGAGAAGCAAATGAGGTCTATCAACGTAATGCCGATGGAAGAGAACAACCGCCTTCGTGAAGAACGACTACTACGCTCGCTCCACCGACCTCCGACTGATGCAGATGACGAATACGAACGAAGAATGCAAGAGCTAGAGCGAGAGCGAAGAGAAAAGGAGGCTGCAGACAAAGGCAAAGGGAAAAGACCTTGGTAGTTTATGTATCTTTTCTTCCCTTTCCTTTGTATTTATCTTATTTTTGAAAACTCTGTGATATGTAAACTTCTTGTTTATAAATACGTATGATTACTTGTTTTTCAAAAGGTTATCTTGTTTAAATTCTTATTGCTTTATTTTCTTATCTGATTAGAATTTAAACAATCAGTTTAAATTTATTTGAACTGCTGCTAATCTGTGTGCTGTTCTATGATTTTCTTATTCTTGTATGCCCTTAGATTAGTCTCTTACATTTGAGGTGTTATTCTGTTTGATAGAGGCATGTCTTCCGTTACTTAATATATAAAATTTCTCAGACATGTTATTATCTATCAAATAGTCTGTTTTAAAACCCTCATTTGTAGTAATGATGACCAGATATAAATAGGAGGAGATTGTTGATTCTTATGTTAGATTTATATCTCGAAGACATTACATTAGTTTTATACTTCGCTGGCTAATCGGGCGATCGATTAGCGTGGCAACCGTGTATAGAACTTTGCCTTGTATAGTTTTTGTAGGACTTTTTCGTGTTCACGGAAGACCTCTCCATATGCTTAAAACGAAGACTGCTCTCACTCACAACCGTAGACCTCGTGTCCACCTAATCTGCTATGACGTGTCCTATCCAGCAAAGATTGACTGGATTAATTCAAACTTATCTCAATATGTTATTTGAATTAAATCCAAGACATTCCCTGACATATCAAGCCGCCGAAAGCAACCTTTTCCGAAAAGCAGGAAGACTTTTCGTCCTGAACAAAGGAAAGCGTGAGGCACTCCCTACTTTTCGCTACAACTCTCGATCCGACACCAAAATCGCCCACCTTTTCAAGATCTCGTAAATCATTACCGCTCTAGATATCTGTGGAAGACAAAAGTCCTTGATCGACCCCATGCATTTAATGCATTGATGAAAAGAGTTGTTGAAGTCTTCGCCTTCTCCAACGGATCTTTGAAGTGCACTCGCTATAAATGCCGCCATTGAAGACCGGAACAAAGACAACCGCATGTAATCAATCGAACACTTAAAGGATTGCTCAAACTTCATAACTCCAAGTCCTTCACCAAGCATTCAATAGATCCTCAACAGATCTAGAAGTCCTCGCCAACAACAAGAAGCCGCTCATCAACACTTATTGTTTTAATCTTCTTGTTGTTAACTTCCATTAACTATATTTGCATCTAATTAAATATCCTGTATTTACGATATTTAATTCCCTAGACCCCAAACACAAGTCAATATTTTGTACACGATCCATTAGGGATATTCTTTGTAATTGGTCTAAGTGGAAAACATAGTGCACAATTTAAATCCAAGGTTGACTGCCTTGGTGGTGGACGTAGCACTCATTATAGTGTGAACCATCCCAAAATACTTGTGTTATTTCTTACTGTTTGTCTGATACTTGAACTGCTTAGTTTCATTGTTTATATTTATCCATTTACAAAGAACTTAAGTAAACCGTAAAAGGTCTTCCAGTAGTCCTTATCGGCAGCACTGAACAACTTTCTTGAAGGTCTTCCGCTACTTGATTCTTTTCTATAGATTGCAAGTATCTTTCAAGTAATTTACTTAAAAGTTATTAAAGTGTTTAATAAGCTATTCAACCCCCCCTTCTAGCTTATTATTGTGCCCTTTGGGACCCACACTTACCCTTCTTCCCATTAAATAATTTCAATATACATAGGAAATGTTAAAACTTATGAAATCTAACGTTTACGTCTATAATTAGCATTGTGCTCTAAATAGGTGTACTTTCATAAGTTAACTATTTTCAAATTGTGTGTTGATGAGATCTATCAATTCATTTTATGATATAATGCTCATTAATTAATTCTTTTAATTTTGTTTTTCCTATTCATTTTGCTTATGTATAGTTGAGTTGAAAAAAATATATGTCGTGTGTTTAACGTACGGGTGCAAAAACTAGTTTTCATTAAAATGCAAAGTAACACTTTTAGGGAAAAATTTGATACATTTAATACTAAAATGTGACACTTTTAATGCTATAAAGGGACACTTTAATGCCGATGGTGACAATTTCATTTATAATGCAAAGTAACACTTTTACTTTACTTTTGCAAAGTAAAAGTGACACATTTAACACCAAAAGTGACACATTTAAAGTCAAAAGTGACATTTGTTTTGGGAAAAATGATAATTTTCATTAAAGATGCACAGTGATAGTTTTAGAACCAAAAGTGAGACATTTTATACTAAAAAGTGACACTGTCAATACCAAAAAGTGGCACTCTTCATATATAAAGACAAGGGATGATGACACTTTAACTTCCAAAAAAAAAGAGGGGTTGCGTTGAGATTTCTGAATTTTTGCCCATTTAATATGAATAGATCCATCTTAAGGATAGAGATCCGTAAGATTGTCTTACCGAAGTTTTTGCCAATTACTTATGGTCAAGAGTAATATAGTAGATTGAAACAATAAAGGGCATTATGATAATTTAAAAAAATACCTAGAGATGGTCACGTGACTCTTAGGTGGACATATTTTGTCAACTCAAACTAAAGTGTCTAAACAAAAGGTGCAATGAAAGAAAACGTGCTAGTTGAGGGGGACACATTTCTTCAATCAGTTGTTAAGGGAGCAATACGAACCCGACCCAACTAAGGAAGGTTATTTGCCACCTTTGGCCCCATCAATCCATTCTTAAGATTCCTCTAGTTGTCTTTTTCTCTTCTCTTCCTCTCGACTTCATCTTCAATATCATAATCTCAATAACTCCATTCAATTCCCATCAACAAATCAATAAATTTAGGCTTTTTTTTATTCCTAAATATGAATTGATACTCATCCAAGCTGATTAAAGAGTGGTGATGGGGGGATTGATTAGAGTTTGAAAAAGTTTCTATGGGTGGACGTGAAATTATGCATATGTGCTCATTGGCTTTTTAGCAATCATTATTAGGCAATCTGTCTCTCTCCTTCTCCATCCTTATCTTTTAAATCTCAAATTTCGATTTCTAGTTTGTGATGATCAAATTAATTAGTGAATGTCATTACTTTTCGAGGAGCACAAAAATGATATTTTAATTCAAAGTGGTTGGAATTTCTCTCCATCTCTCTAGATTTCATCATGAATATATGAAGAAAACTGTAAAGAACTATGAAGAACTCGGTGAAGAGAAAAGAATAATAAGATAGAAAATTGAAAGTGAAATATTTATGCATTATGAACTTCTGGAATCCAACATAACAAAAGGATTACATATTTATACAAGAGCAAGATATAAAGCTATCAAACTCCCTCAATTCAGGTTAACAATCTAACATTTCTGCTGGAAGTAGAATTAGGTAGAGTGGTAGATGATGTGGTTTCTATTGATGTGTTCTTTGTAATACTCTCTCTCTATTTACAGTGATTGCTTTCAGGCCATCCATGCCGCATGCATCATATAAAGTGAGTTTCTTCACATTCAATAAGTTTGAAAAGGGATCTGTAAACTTACTACTATGTTTATCACAGCATAACGCGAATGAGACATGTCCGAGAAATAAGATTGTTAAAGTTGGTAAAGACCAGGTCGATTTCGACACATTGCTGACCCTGATTTCATATGTCTTCAGACAAAGCGCTTCAATGAGCGAAAACAGAAATCTCCTGTTGCAAAATTACATTAGTAAGATTAGGGAAAATAAGAATCCTATTAGAAAATAGACAACGTATGTAACTAGGGAGTATTCAAGTATTCACTTTAGGGCATCCTTGAGATTTACCAACTATTCTATACTTCACTCTAGTGCATCCTTCTTAATAATAGCACCCCAAAAGACTTGAGGGATGGCAAGTATGTGGTGAAAGAAGTTCCCATTTTCATACTAAGGCAACTTGAGTTTCTTTCAAGATGTGTAGTTATTACAATATTCTGTTGGAAAACTAGTGTTTTTAAGTGAAGTAAATTGGGGCTTTGAGGCACTAATTTATTTGTGAGTCATTTATGTAATGACTATGGTAATTGTGGAATTATGTTCTTCTCCGTGAGTACATAAGAATACTATATTTATTTGTTCAATTTGGATATCGGATGAATAAGTTATAGAGGTTTAAAGTAGGACATTTGAAATGTTGGAAGTGAGTTATCCCACATTGGGAAAATGTGAAAGGCTTGAAGGGTTTATATACAAAGGCTCCCTTGTGGTTGGGTAAGCTTGTATAGAAAGAACTATCCCTCCCGCGCCCGCAGGGGGGGTGCAAATCAAGGTCCAATTTGGCTTGGACATGCGAACACGAATGTCGGACCAAATTGTGCTACCTAGACAAACCCGCCTTTTGCACATTTTTCTTTTTTCGTAACTCCAACATTAAAGAGCGAATTAATTCTATTTTTATGGACAGTTTAATTCTGTCTTAATGTCTGCTTTAATTGGGTGATTAATAGGCATAATCAAAACGTTTTAAATTTGTAATTAAAGCGTGTTGATTTTATGGCCTATATAAAGGAACCATTCTCCACAACAGAGAACACACTGAACAAAAACACGAAATTCCTCTTCCTCTTATACACTTGCATTGCATTTCATCTTGAATATCTTCCTTTTGGCCTCCTATTTTGGTGATAGATTTCTGGCATTATTCAGTTCGTCGGACCTTCAGTGCAAATCTATCCGATACTACCGTTGTATCCTGGGAGACGTTCGTCCTAAGTAAGAACTCCAGGCACTTACAGGGAGTGGGATGAATAACGTTTCAAGGAAACTATGTGTTACACAGGCCTCGGTACGTTTTCCTTCCACCAGAAGACATAAGTCTTCCACCGGTAGACTTCCAGTACTGCCACCAGAAGACATTAGTCTTCTACCGGTAGACTTCTAGTACTGCCACCAGAAGACTTCAGTCCTTCTACCGGTAGACCTTCAGTGCTTCTACCAGCAGACCTTCACCAGAAGACCTTCACCAGCAGACCTTGGCTCAAGTCACCAGCAGACTTCGAAGCAAGTCACCAGCAGACTTCACTAGTCTTCTTCAACCAGCATTTAACGGTTTTGTTTTCTTTTATGTTTTAATTATGTAAGATTGTATAGGGTTCTACCCAGCATATTCAGCGTGTAATATCATCCTTTAACACATCATATATTTGACACTTGGATTTGGTTAAGAAATGTGTACAAAAAAGTTTGCATTTCTATCATTTTCCTTAAAGGATTATGTTGTGGATTCTAAGACTTGAACCCCTAACCGTGGGAGCTCTTTAAAGTTCTCTTTTAGTGTCAACCTTCTTGATAGTGGTAGAACTTGTTGTTCAAGTGGAAATTACATAGAGAAAATCTATTAAAGAATCAATCATATATTTACGAACTAAAAATAAACACTATATGAGTAATGCTAGAGCCACGGGTCATATTTATTTACAAGCAATACCATATTTTTCTTTTAAAATTCAATCCATTGAGAGAAGAGTTAATACCTATCATCTCCAATGCACAAGTGCACATCACCTATAGATACATATATGTGGAAAATCAACTTTCTTATATTTAATTGCCATGACTTAGGTTGAAAGTATAAGTCAAAATATTCCTTAAAAGGGAAGTTCTTTTCTTTTTAAGTGATAACCAATAATACTATAATGAAGATGGAATATCAATGAATGCTAATAATATATTTATGACATCTATTTTGTCAAGTTCTTTTATTTTCACAATGGAAGTAGTATATTTTTTAATTAAGATAACTCATGTCAGGATTTAAAAAAAAGAAGGGGCATTTTCCACCACACAAGCTTATTCTATACTTTTTTTTTGTTTTATTTTTTTTCCTCCTAAGGGGGCGTGAGAAGGGATCGAATCAGAGATCTCATATTTTGTGAAATCACATCTCTACCACTGGCCCACCTCTTTAGTGGCCAAGCTTATTCTATACATAGTGTATAATCTAAACATGGAAACTAAGCAAATAGGCTAGTTATTTTTTTACCAGAGTTTTGACAATAACTAGAAGTCTAGAATGAACTCAAAAGCATATTCGATGCTTAACACCTTCTACTTGTTAATGATGTCTATGGATCACACACTCCAAAATAATGTAACATAAAGAATCCACTAAATAAGACATATAAACTGGAATTAATTAACATCTTATAAAAGAATCATACTTAAACATAGCAAAGTTATAATATTATCTCATCTATCTTAATATACCCCCATTTTACCACCGGAGTCCTATGCTCTAAAATTGGTAAAACTAGATCCATAGTCTCATACCCTATAAAACTAGGGTCCATCATGACTTTCGCTATGTTTTTCGCGTTAATCATCATGTGTAGGTCACATGTGATTTTCTTTGATGTACTTTTTGATCGCTTGAAATCCGAATCTCCAATAAATATTCAAGTCAAAAAGTGAGTAAATTACATGCCTAAATTGCAATTAAGCCCTTATAGAAAATTCCTTTTCTGAAATTACATTACCAAAGTTTTAGAAACATACCATTATTAAGTGAAATACCATGAATAACGATCACGAGCTCTTCTTTAAATAATACTCATTGTTTGTAGATACAATAACCTGACAAACATGAAAATTGAATTAGCTCAGAGTGAAAAATGACAAAGTTATTGTACTTCCTTTTCTTGTATTATACCTTCCTCAAAAGTAACGATCAAATATTTCCCACGAGTCATCATTGGCAAAAGATTATATATTATAAAAGAAACAAAGAAATTGAAACTAATTAAAATTTGAGTTGAATAACAAAGTGAAACAAGAGTTAATTAAAACTACATTTTCTTCCCAATTGATCCACAATAGTTCCAACTTTCAAAACTATCAATCAAGGATGGTCAAACTTATGATCTTAACTGAAGAATAATTTCTATTTCGACGCATCAAGTTGAATTTTATTCCTAAAAACATGAGAAGAAACTCAAGTGTTTTTCACTGGAAAACAATAAACCATTTATTGCAGTAAGATTTCACAACCCATGCCCAAATTAGGCCAAATTACAAATTCCCTCCCCGAACTATACACCCAATCCCAGATCACTACCCAACATAATTTTGTCCCAATTTGGTACTTGATGTTTCCATTTGTGCCAAATAGCTACCTAGGGTGTAACTTAAGTATGCATGACTTAACGTTTTCTCACTAACAAAGTTGGCCCTACTTAGCTATTTGGCACAAATGGCAACATCAGGTATCAAATTGGGATAGAATTATGTTGGGTAGTGATCTGGGATTGGGTGTATACTTCGGGGAGAAATTTGTAAATAAAACCCTAATCAATAAATAAAAATTCAAATAAACCATATCTATAACCGATATAGCCAAATCTAAAGCAGATCTAGACCTAATCTAGAGGGTGAGTCACAATCACATGACATCGCAAAATAATACCAACTTGATTCATAATCTGAAGCTTGATACATACAATCGACATTTAAATGTAGGTTCCATCCAAATCATTATAAAATAAAAAATATAATGATGAAAACAATAAATTAACACAATTATGTTTATTGTTGATGCAAAAAGTAAACAGATAATTTCTAGACAAAAAGAATCAAAGATCAAGCCCTGAGACCCATCTTATTTATACATTCTTAATAGGAAATCAAAAAATAATGGAAACTGAAATAAGCACGAAAAGAAAGAGGGAGTGAGAAAGACGAGTTGACTAACCATCAAGATGTTAGTAATGGAGAACTATAGAAGAGGGTATTTCAAAGGTATGGTAGTCGGGAGTAGCTATGACCCCGGCCCAAATGGGCTCCCACACATGAAAGATGGCGATTACATTCGAAATCTCTCAGTTCATTTTATACACACAAAGGATAGGTTACACAACAAAAAACACCAAAGGAAGCAATAAATGCATTAAATGGTGTGCACGTGCAAAACATGCTATAAACAGGGTTGTTCCTGGGCCATGTCTTCGTAAGTAGTGTATTTGGGGCCCAAATTTATATATATGACCTTGTATATATAATGAATTATATTTGTAATTATTTGTCATAGAAAATTTAGTTGGGCTATCAAACAAAATTCAGCTTGGGTTTTGAAATGAGTAACCATCCTTAGACTTGTTGAGTGACTTTTATAGTTGATGCCTCATGGTACAGAGTTGTTGTTTCTACTTGTATTTTTAGATTTGCTTATAGTCGTCCATTATTTAGTTTTATACTTAAGTGGCTAAATGGGTTGCGTACCAGTTAGTGTGGCAACTTAGTATAGAACTTAGCTTTAGAATAGATTTGTAGACTTTGTAATTTTGTGTCACAAACTTCGGCATAGCTTTAACAGCACACATGAATACCTTTACCTTCACCTACGGGCCTTGTCTACCTGTGAAGATCGGAGATGATATTACGCCTAAAGATGTGGATTAAGAAGTCTAGCTCAGCATTGTTTGATGGATCACCTTATCACATATTCAAACTCGAATATATGTTAAGTTGTCCTTAAGTTGAATTCTTGTATCTCAATTACCATGAACCTTATAGGTCAGAAACACTTTCGTCTAAGTACCTGCTCCTAAACCATGATCATTACGACAGTTTCAATAATGGTCAAAAAGATTTCTCTCGTATAAATACTGCCATTGAAGTTTAAAAACTTAATGCACTGAGAATTTACTCAACAACCTTCAAGATCTTAACTTAAGTGCATTCAAGAGATCCTCAACAAATCTACAAAGTCTACAAACAAGAAGTTGCTCTAATCATTCTTATTCCCATGCTTCTTTATTGTTGATTTATTAATTGTTCTTTAAGCACGGTGATTATTATGTATGTCAGATAATCACTCTACCTACCAAACACAGGTAAAACATTCTATACACGATCCAATAGTGATTTCTGTAATAGATCTTAGTGGAAAACTTAGTGCACATTTAAAATCCAAGATTGACCTCTTTGGTAGTGGACGTAGCACTATTCACAGTGCAAACCATCTCAAAATCTCTGAGTTATTTACTTACTACTTTATACATTCTTAGTTGTTCATCAATTTCTTATCTTGCTTTCTTAGCTTAAATTTGCGAGCACTACAAGTTTACTGTTAGTCCTTAACAATAGACTTGGTCTTTATTTCCTGTGTACTTATCCGCTGCTGCAACTCTACCGATAGTTGTCACTTACATTTTTAGGAGATTAGCTTAACGTTTTTATAGTCTACCTAAGGTATTCGACCCCCTTTCTAGCCAAGTTTTGTGCCCTTTAGGACTAACAATTGGTATCAGAGCCTAACTTTTCAAAAACAAGTTTTTCCAAGACTAGACTCTTGTGAGATAGATCCAATGGCATAAACACATTATATGCTACCTACATCAAATGCTAACCACATCCCAATATTGGGTGAAGTCCATTTCGATGTTTAGAAGGACAAGATCATGTGCCACATGAACTCTATTGATAATAGATTACTGAGATGTGTTGTTGAAGGACGACATGTTCCCATGAAGCCAATCTTTCTTGCAGAAATGGGAGGTGGTCCACTGGAAATCGAGAAACGAGAGTTTGAGTGGACATATGATGAAATAAGCTTGTAGAGCTCGATAGAAAAGCAATAAATACTATTACAAGCTCGCTAGACACAAGCACTTATCAGCAGATCATCCATTGCACCTATGCAAAGGAAATGTGGGAAGCTCTTGTCTAATACTTGGAAGGAGGCCAAGATACAAGAGACAACATGAGGTATACTTTCACCCAACAACTCAAGTCCTTCGAGAAAGATCCAAAGTAGACCTTGAGACAGGCATACGACCACTTTAGATAGGTAATCAGTTTTTGCTTCTCTTTAGGTAAAACCTATGGTAAGAAGGAAATGAACATGAGGTTCTTAGGCTCTCTAGGTAGTCTTTGGCATGTCACGACTACTACCATGAAAGAATCAAAAGACATAAACATCATGACTCTACTTAGTCTGTATGCAAATCTTAAGGTTTATTAGCTTGAGGTTAGTCAAGCTCAAGCGCAGGACAAACAATTCAAAAAGAAAATGATTTTCTAATAGACGAATAATTCGCTATGTTCGTCAAAAGATTTCAAAAATTTGTGAAAACTGGAAGGAATGACACACACAAGCAGCTTTCTAGGAAGGCTAATGAAGGTCCCTTTAGCAATGAGCTAATGTGTTACAACTGCATGAAACCTGTACACTTTACTTCTAAGTGTCCTAAGCGAAAATTTGAAGCATACCGTAAACGCCCCTTAAAGAAATTTCAAAAACAAAGAGGTATGCTGACTGAAGACATTAAGGAAAACCATGTCGCTACTTGGTTTGAGATTGATTCTGAAGAGGATAAGGACGGTGACCCATATGAGCATGCACACATGTGTTTGATGGCTCAAGAGACCAGTCATACCTATGACTCAGAAAATGAAGTCAAACCTTCTCCTTTTCCTATTAAGAAGGTAGAGGATAGCTGTGATAACCTTACCAAGGAGGAATTACTCAAGGATTGCCAAGACATGCTTCAGTAATTCAACTCCTTCAAAAAGCCTGTGTAAAACTTGCTAAGAACTATGAGAAGCTTGCTGCTGAGAAATCTTTGTTGGCAACCGAGTTGAAAACACTTGATGGCTGCCAGAAAGAAAGTGTGAGGATAAATGAAGAGAACAAAGTTCTGAGTGACAAAGTTACTTTCCTTGTTGAACACATCGAGGGGTTAAAGACTGAGAAAGATGGCTTCCAAAAGACCATTGACTCATGGAACAACTCCAAGGAAACCTTAGATAGTATCCTATAAAACCAAAAGCCTAGTGAGGACAAAACATACCTAGGTTGCAAAGATAAGTTCAACTCTGGCAACTCCTCTAAAACTCATGAAGTTGGAACTTCAACAGCTGCTGATGTTCACTCTATCCCACAGCAGAGCTTCGGTAACAAAGGAAGACAAGGACTTGGCTATGCTTACGTTCCTTATGTCTATCCTAAGGTTCAAGTAGGGAAGGCCTACAAAGATGAAACAAAGACAAAACAAGATGCTTCAAATAAGAAACTTGTTATGCTAGCATGTTTAGTGATTGTGCTTATATGTTACTAAATGAAATCTGAATGTGATTAGGCATGTCAAGTACATTTTGAAGCTATTTCAAATGTTTATATGAGAAGGTGAAATTTGAATATGAAGGTATTTACTTGAATATGTATGTTGACCCTCATAGGTTCTAGATTTGGTTGTCATCTTTCGATTCTATTGCACAGTGGCTAATAGGTCTGCGTACCGATTAGTGTGGAAACTGTCTTATAATCATGGGTGTAATAGAATAGTTTAGTGTTAGTTTCTACAAGGCGCGAACCAGCAGGCTTCAACAGTAGCCTTTGAAAGCACAGTTCAAAACAGCAGACTTTGAAGTCTGCTCAAGCTAAAATCAAGTTCAGCCAATCACGAGGAATTAGGTCACAAATTATTTGAACTAGATATTTTTAATATCTAGTCAAATAATATTCAAAATATCTTCTTCAGATTTTCCTCCAAAGAAGTCAACCATGTCATTATCTGGCTTCAGACTATCTGCACAGACAACCTGTCTAGACTGTCACCCGAAATCATGAAGAGTGAAGACATTACCTCTTTTGGCTAAGAAGACTTTTGAAGCTGTAATGCCTGTGAGCTGAAACCTTACTCTGTTTAGGAATGTCTGCCTCTGCAATCACTGCATCTCTGATGTCTGTTGCTGCACTCATCCTACAAAGCGCCGAAATGCATTCAATGCATTATATCGTTGGACACATCTCTCCACTTTCAGTCCAATGGTCCAAAAGATCTCCCTCGGTATAAATTCAAGTAATGAAGATCTGAAGCAAAAACAATCTCTCGCATATTCAATACTCAAACTTCATCTTCTTAACTCAAGCATTCAAGAGATCAAAAGGACAAGAACTAACACTTCACCAAACTTCCAGAAGCTGCAGATCTACTAGTTTTTACTCAGTTTCAGCTTCTTCTACTTTGCTTATTAAACTGTTCTTTACTTTAGCACTTGAGAGAACAATTATTCAATGATTTTTCTCTCATCACTATACACTTGGTTGAAAACTATTTTTGTACACGATCCATTAGAGATCTTATCTTCTCACCTAGTGGATAAACAAATGCACCTTTCAAAATCCAAAGCTAACCACTTTGGTAGTGGACGTAGTACTATTCACAGTACGAACCACTTCTAAACTCTGTGTCTCCTGAATTACTTCTGCTTATCTAAAATCTTCTATCATTGTTACTTAAGTCTGCTGCTGGGTCTATGTAACTTCAACAGCAGCCTTTAATCAGCTCTACTCTATTTAATTTTCGCTGCATTAACTCTTCTTTTGCAATCGTCTTTTTCAATAAGAAAGAAGAAGTCTTTAAGAAGTGTTTTAAAAAGAATTTCTTAAAAACACAACTAGGCTATTCAACCCCCCCCCCCTTCTAGCCTAGATTGAGCCTATTCCAGGACCATCAATTGGTATCAGAGCCGAATTATTTGAAAATTTGTTTTTCCAAGATTAATCTCTTGAGAATAGATCCTATAGCTCACTATATGCTGCCTACCTCGAATACAAGCCACGTCCTGATATTGGACGAAGGTCACTTCGAAGTATGGAAAGACAAGTTATGAGATACATGAATTCTATTGACAATCGTTTATGGCAATGTGTTCAAACAGGTCCTCACATTCCAATGAAGCCAAACCTTCTTGCCGAAGTAGCAGGTGGATCTCCCGAGATACCCAAATCAATAAATGAATGGACTGATGAAGAAAGGAAGCTTGTTGAACTTGACAACAAAGCTATACATATTATATCTAGCTCTGTCAATACAAGCACATATCAGCAGATAATCAGGTGCAAAACAACCAAAAAATATATGAAGCACTAGTGGAATATCTAGAAGGAGACCTGCCCACCAGAGATAACATAAAATATAACTATATTCAATTGTTTGACTCCTTCATAAAAGACCCAAATGAGACACTATGTCAAGCCTACAACAGATTCTGTGAGGTAGTAAATAGTTGTTATTCCTTAGGAAAAGAATATAGTGTTAAGGAAGTTAATATGAGATTTTTAGTTTCCTTGGGAAGTTTGTGGCATGTTAAGACCACCGCCATTAAAGAGTCCAAGGACTTAAACTCCATGTATCTACGAAGTTTGTATGCGAGTTTAACTGTCTATGAGCAAGAATTGCTTCAAGCTCAAGAACAGTACAAACACTTTAAACTTCCTTCATTTTCTGCTATCTCTCAAGAAACTCTTGCCATAGAAAATAAACCATCTACTTCTTCTTCTTCAAATGACAATGAAATTCTCTCTGACGAGCAATTTGCTATGTTAGTTAATAAGTTTCAAAAGTTCTTAAAATTTAATAAGAAGAAGGAAGCAAACCAGCAGACTTTCAGAAAGAATGCTGAAAGCTTACAAAATAATGAGCTAGTTTGCTACAATTGCAGGAAGCCTGGTCACTTTGCTTCTAAATGTCATAAGCCCAAATATGAAGCTTACAAAAGGTGACCCTCTAAATCTTTTTCAAAACATAGGGGTCTACTGGCTGAGGACTTAGAAGAAAACCAAGTGTCTACTTGATTTGAAACTGATTCTGATGAGGATGATAGTGATAACTCAGCTAAGCAGGCTCATATCTGCCTTGTTGCTCTAGAGTCACCACCCACCTATGACTCAGACAGTGAAATCAAATATTCTCCTTTTCAAGCTAACATAGAACAACCTACTGAAGAGCCTTCTAAAGAAGAAATCCTCAAGGATGCTCAGGATATGCAAGAGGAATTTAATGAATTTAGAAAGACTTATGTAAAGTTAGCTAAAAGACACGAGAAGCTGGGAACTGAGAAATCATTGTTGGAAGCCGAGTTAAAAACTTTTAATGGAATCCAGCAGGAAAGTATCAAGTTAAAAGAAGAGAACAAGTTTCTCAATCAAAAGGTTGCTTGCCTCATTAGTCATGCCAAAGAGTTATTTGCTGAGGAAGATGAGTTACAAAAAACTATAGACTTTTGGAATAACTCTAAAGTTGTTTTTGACCAAATCCTTGGAGAACAGAATCCCACTGTAGACAAAACTGGGCTAGGCTTCTCTAAGAACACCTCCGACACTACCTCAGAACAAGAACCAGAAAACTTGTCTGTACGAACTGGTGATGATTCTATATATCATCAACAGTTTAACAACCAGAGTAGACAAGGAGTTGGATACACTGCTGTTCAAGAAAAAATATCCTAAGACTTAAGCTATTAAGATCAACAATGCGTCTAAAGCAAAGCAATCATCAGCCGGCAAAAAGTCTGCTAACGGTTGTGCAGATTCACATGATCCTTCCACCAGCACCTCTGATAAAGCTAAGGCTATTGTTTCTAGGAACACAAAAAATCTGCCCAAGCCTATCAGATTCTTCAAAAGTACTACTGATGGTGCTGCCACCTCCAAGACTGTTAACACTAAGCTCAAAGGAAAAATGTATGAGACGTCTAAGTCTACTATCAATAGTTCTGCTAAAGCAAGGACTGTTGAATACTGACCTAAGAAAACTCATACAGAACCTTCTAAACCTGCTGTCAACAAGTCTGCTGAGTCTAAGGCTACCGCTAATAGAAAGAATACTCAAATGTCTACTGTAAACCAGTTCTCTTAACATAATATTTGTAATTTCCATCGTTGTACCTTTTGTAAATGTTTAGGCCATTTGGTCCATGAATGTCTGTTGAAATCCATCATGAAGCCTACTGGATCCCCAATTCCAAAAGTCAGGCAAATATGGGTTCCTAAAAATGCTAACCCTTTTGACCCAAAAAGATAAATAAAAGGGGACCATGATCTTCTTATCTCTATATCTCAGATATGCTTCATGGCTGCTACAAGTTCGGAAAAGAAAGATGTATGGTATCTAAATAGTGGCTGCTCAAGACATATGACAGGAGAATCATGTCTTCTTTCAAATATTACTGAGACAGAAGGTCCTCCTGTCATCTTTGGAGATAATGCTAAAGGAAGAACTATTGGATACGGATCCATCATTCGTGGAAATCTCTCTATAGGAAAAGTCTCTATAGTAGAAGGCTTAAAGCACAACTTATTGAGCATCTCTCAATTTTGTGACAAAGGACTCATATGCCAATTTTCCTCGAGCAGATGCGACATAAGGGATCCAGACTCATGCTTAATTTTAATAATTGGTCACAGACAAGGGAATGTCTATGTGATAGATTTGAACGCCTATGGAAAGGTTGCTAATCTATGTCTTGTGGCAAACTCTGCTCAAGACAAAAGTTGGTTGTGGCATAAGCGTCTTAGCCACCTGAACTTCAAATACTTATCAAAGCTATCCAAAGAAGGGTTGGTGAGAGGAGTGCCAAAAGTTTTTGTAGATCACGATCATATATGTAAAGCTTGTCAATTAGGAAAGCTTTCAAAAGCTTCCTTCAAAAGCTTCCTTCAAAAGCAAACCAGATCTTGCAACTACTAGACCTTTATAACTTCTTCACATGGATCTCTTCGGGCCTGTAACTACTATCAGCTATGGTGGTCATAGATACACTCTAGTCGTAGTAGACGATTATACAAGATATACTTGGACAGAGATGATGTCTTCTAAAGATCACACTTATGACATCCTCACAGTATTGTTTAGAAGACTACAGACTCAAAAGATTGATAAAATCAGTGACACTCGATCAGACAATGGAACTGAATTCACTAATAATGGAATAGCAAAGTATTGTGATGATCATGGCATCGGCCACAACTTCTCTGCTGTTAGAACTCCACAGCAAAATGGTGTAGCAGAAAGGAAAAACAGAACACTTATCGAAGCAGCTAAGACTATGCTCGCCGAAGCAAAGCCGCCAAGCATTGCTTCGGCGGCCGCACAATATAGCCTGCTTCACTCAGAATCGATCTCTGATTAACAAATTTCACGATAAAACACCTAATGAACTTTGGAGAGGTAAAGCCCCAAATATTGGATTTTTCAAAATATTTGGTTGCAAATGCTTTGTGGTCTATAATGGTAATGATTATAGAAGCAAATTTGATAACAAAGCCGACGAAGGCATCTTTCTGGGTTATGATTTACACTCCAAAGTTTATAGGGTTTTCAACAAAAGATCGTTAAATTTTTTTGAATCTATACATTTTTCATTTGATGAATTTGATTTATTAGAGCCACACGTGGCTCCAAATGTTGCTGATGATTTTGTTAATGTTGAGACAGGCACCTCCCAAACGTCAACCTCTCAAACATCAAATCCAGCTCCAGCAACTCACTCAAACATTCCTGACCATCATTTTTCAAATGATTCCCCAGAAGACCTCAACCCTGTTCATGATAACGCCAATCTAGAGCCCATCGCTTCTGAACCTCAAAATCCTATTCTTCAACTCACCTTTGAATCCAATTCTGAACAACATCCTCCTCAAGAAACAACTTACTTTCCTCCTAGTCCTCCTTTTGAACCTCTTCATGAAGAACCATCAGTGAATCATATTCCTGCTGTTATAAGAATATGTAAAGACCACCCAATTTCTCAAATCATCGGTGACATTCATGTAGTAGTGCAGACTAGAAGATCTTCCAAAAATGAATGTATGTTCTGTGCTGCATTTGTTTCTGAAGATGAGTCGAAAAAGATTGATGAAGCCTTACAAGATCCAAGTTGGCTAGAAGCTATGCAAGAGGAACTTCAGCAGTTTGAAAGATGCCAAGTATGGAAGCTAGTCCTAAGACCAGCTGATCACACCATCATTGACACAAAATGGGTGTTCAGAAACAAGAAGGATGAAGATGGAAACATCATAAGAAACAAAGCCAGACTCGTTGCACAAGGATATCATTAAGAAGAAGGAATCGATTACGATGAAACTTCTGCTCCAGTAGCAAGGTTAGAAGCTATCAGAATCTTCTTAGCCTATGCTACACACAAGGACTTTGTGATATATGAAATGGATGTCAAGAGTGCTTTCCTCAATGGTGATCTTCAAGAGACTGTTTATGTCACTCAACCTCCCGGCTTCGTGGAAAAAGGGAAAGAGACTCATGTCTACAATCTTAAGAAGGCCCTCTATGATCTTAAGCAAGCACCTCGTGCCTGGTATGAGATACTATCCATGTAACGACCCGACCCGGATTCCAACACGAAATCCCAAGGTCGTGCCGCTGGAACTAACTTAATAAGAGGACAAACACTTGATAAACAGTAGTGCTAGTCAAACAGTCGAGCAAACTCGCTCTAAACATGAACACAACACCGCACTAAAATACGGTATTTCAAAAATCGAATCAGCGGAAGCAATATAAGAAAGAAGTCCCAAGCTATGAAGCTCGAAACCAACGACAATGAAACCAAGAGAGACATTATCTCTCAAAGGAGGAAAAACAAAACTCGCGTGCAACAATGCAGACGCTAATCAAACCATCGGCACTCCAGCCGTGGCGTTTCAACAAAGAACCAACTCGATATAACAATTACCCAACCGCTAAAGCATACCGGGTCAACCAACAACTATAAAAACTAGAATAAGGAAATTCCCCAAAGCTACTACGTGCCCGGGAGACAACTGAAATAAATACTAAAACCACAAACAGGGCACGACACAACACGTCGGCCCAAGAAATAACCAATACAAATACCCAAGTATTCTACCCGACTGTAAAGTCTAAATAACTTTACAAAATGTCGATCTCACAGGAATAAGCAAAGTACATGAAATCAATGACAATGCTAAAAGGAACAAGACTCCACAAGTCGCTACTGAAAGTCGGCTCTGCTACAAGCACGAACCACATGATCTAACCTCGATCTATCGACACTACCTCGCTATACCACGATCTACTCGACCTCGGTGCATATCGCCATTCTTGCAACTAAAAACAAGTGCGAGATGAGTCATAATGACCCAAGATGCGCTACTACAATATATATGCAACATATAATTATGTAACATAAACATAACCAGGGTGTCATTTAATATATGACAGAAAAACCCGTGAAGAGGCGTCGTATCGTTTCGATACTCCACAAGATATCCACTCCTTCTTACTTACTAAACCGTCCAAATGAACCGAGGTGTAATTCTGTTCACACACAAATCAAATGAATTAGAAGGTAGTTCCCACAAGACATCATATGCAAGTATACATATCATTATATATACGAATCAAGCTATTCACACTTGTTACCACGTGTAAGGGTGCATGTTTATATATATACACCTATATCAGTATGTATATCTCTAAATATACATATCAAATCTCCCATAAAATCATCATGCATAAGTGTGCATATCTATATATATACACATCAAGTCTTTCATATATATCTCATATACAAGTATGCATATATCTATATATATATATATATATCAAATCTCTCATATATCATCAGCCAATACAAACATGGTCAATAAGATCTCATGTTCAACTAACACTTTGTTATCACATAAGTGCCCATAGTAAGCCACATAAAGGATAGAGAAGATACCAAATCACTTTCGTCGTATTGCTCACGCAATCACAACCGTTAATCATATCGTGCCGGTGATACCGTGTTCGGTATCAAAGTACCGAGCTCTTTCTCGGTGCGAGCTCTCTACTCAGGAAAATAGCACTAGCCAATGTGCTCAATTGGTTACGACAAAGGGGGCTACTTCCCCACTGTAGCTAGCAGTGGAGGTGTGTGTGAAACCCGAATCTGGTACGGCGATACATTACAATCACGAATCCCATAATTCGTGAAGGCAATGCATCGTCCCACCATCATCATGAAAACTCAAGTAATGTCAGTTGGACTTATATGCAATGCACAAGTATATGTTTACTTGCTAATTCTCAAGTAGATATAATGATCTACTAAAACTCATACGATTATGCACATTGTTACAATAATCACAAAACCACAATAAGAGCTCATTTGAGTCTCTAAATCATAAGTGTCAAGCTGTTCACTCTATTCGATTCAAGTCCCAAAGCTAGTAATCAAGTCAAATGGAATATAATTATCATAGGATCTCACCACGATCCTCGTAAGGTTCAATTGTTCCTTAACTCGACTGCTGAGTCTTTACTACAATTCCAACCAAATAGAGTTTGAACACTATATGTGTTCCAAGACTCTTTTCTATGTTCTCGCTTGAGGCATAGCAAGGTTCTCATTCCATTTAGGAATCTTAGTTCAAGTCCCAAGTCAATTATATAAGGGAAGCCCAAGTTGATTATTGTGAAATCAAGCTTAGTTCAATTTTGATTCATAATTCCACTTAATAGTAGAATCCAAGTCCACCACAATTCATTAAGCTAGAGCAGATCGGCACGAAGGCAAATACATTCAATATGCTCATAAGTCATATCATAGAAACACATAGAAGAATCAATTCTTGACAAGGTAGGAAATCATGCATTTAGTCATAATATAAAATATACACAAGGTATTCCATATTCACCTATGAAATTCAACAGAGTCACAACTTAACCATCGGTCGATTAAGTACTATCCAAGACTACTCCGTTAGTCTCTGATCATGAAGCCATTTACTAAACTCTTCCTAGAGTAGTAACTCATTCAATAACACAAAAGTCGATGGTAGTCAAAGACTTAAGCAACACTAGAGCGGTAATAACCCCGTAAGGTCAAACCATCCAGGTGAGTCTTAGATAACAACATGGTCATCCTAGCGACTTATACAAGTAGACTCCATGTATAGAGTACTAAAGAAAGCCCCAATCCAAATCTTCTCATAGAATAGTCCTCAAATTCATTATTCAACAAGTAGGTGTTTTTACTCATTAAAGAATCAAGTAGGAATTCAAGAGCGAATTCAACCTGTCAAGTAGATACATCATTCTACAACA
Source organism: Codonopsis lanceolata (assembly GCA_013146195.2). NCBI lineage: Eukaryota > Viridiplantae > Streptophyta > Magnoliopsida > Asterales > Campanulaceae > Codonopsis > Codonopsis lanceolata. The sequence goes on along the minus strand of CM028382.1, from coordinate 65,284,557 downwards.
TGCTCTCAATTGTGCATTTGCTTCACACAATCACATAAACCACATAAGAACTCGATTGAGTCTTATAATCACTATATCAAACATGCCCTTCAATCCATCCCAAAGTCACGTAGGCTAATATATTAGTCTAACGCACTACAAACGCCGTAGGATTGAATATGGAGTCGGTATTGTTCAATAACTCCCTAATCTCAACTCCGGTGAGTTTTACTAAAATTCAACCAAATAGAGCATTGATAATATATGCATTACATTGCCCTTTCCTAAGTTCTCCGCTTCATTTAGAACTCAATAACTAGGCCGTTCATGATCTTAAACTAGCCTTAAACACAATCCCGAAGTTTCAAACCCTAGAATCGGAGATTTTGTTAAACCTTGAATTGAAACATAATCTTTCACAAGAGTTGTTCCTAAGCTCATTATAAACAACATTCATGCTTTGCATAAAGTCAAAATCACAACTTCAATAAGAATTCATAAAATCCTACTCATATTTCTTAGGTTGAATTGGAGGATTTGTCTTCACAAAAGATGTTCATAATCATCAATAGAGCAACTATAATGAAGGGGTCATGTCATTTTATTGAACATGAAAATTTCAGGGATTTCTCAACGTACCTTAGTCCTAAGATTAATGGAGGAAAGGTTGATTAGAGCAAGGATTGTTGTAGAGAAGATCGAGGGCTTCGATTTGGCGGTCTCGGTTCGTCGATCGGACCACGGATCTCAGGAAATGGTCTCTCAAGTTGGAGTTCTTGCTATGGACGAAAATGGAGGAAGAGCCTCTGATTCTCTGGAGTTCTTGATCAACAATGGCTGATTTGGTTGAACAAATGGCTTATATACTTACCATTAAAGCCTAATCCAAGTGAAGGGGTTAATTGGCTTCTCATTGGTCAAGGAAGGATAGCCTTTGATAAGGGATGATCCAAGGGCTCAAAGGGTTGTTGAAGAGTCAACAAAGGGGCTTTGAGTCACCAAGGTCGGCCAAGGGCAAGGGCTCAGGGTCAATAGCCAAAACCACTCAAACTCACAAAACCAGATGCAGGAAAACCAGACAATCTTGTAAAATCGACCATAAATAGCTCACACCTCCAAATGAGATTATTGATTTTTATGAAACTAGACTCTTTAAACTATAGTTTAGCCTTTTAAATTACTCAATTTGGACTTATATTCATCAAAATATGGCTACTACAAGTTCAAGTACAGAAGCTGATTTCCTGAAAACAGAATTCTGGCACAGCCTAAATAAGTCAAGACCTAAATGAGGTACTTATACACCTTGGAAAAATACCATATTTTACAGGGAGTATCTAACATATGTAGGTAAAACATACTAAATTTTTAGAAAATTCTCTTTAGTAGATTGGTACCAGAATTTTCCCGAAGTTCAAAGCTGAGGGTGAATCGTGAAGTGATATGTTGGTCAACGAATCAAACACGAATCAAACCCAACAATAGGATAAGTTCAACATGTATAAGGCTTGTTTAGACATGGTTATGGCTTGTATACAAGGCCTGGAACTCAACTTGAACTTCTCGAGAGGCGAAAACAATACAAGTAAAGAAGAACAACCTCAAAAACACAACCCGAGCAAGCAAGCTTCTAAACTTCCAACCAAGCACACAACAACTAAGATGAACATTATAAACCTTAGATGCAAAAGTACTAAGACTCTCATGAGACTTATTAAGGTGCTATCATGTTAAGATAAACACTCGACATTAACAACAAAGCATGCAACACGAGAAGAGTCAAATACACGAAGGTTCGGGGTCTTACATCCTCACCACCTTAAAATTCGTCTCGAATTCAAACTGACAACAACCAAAAGTTCAATACTCTGGCCTGCACATGAAGTCGAGGTGACCGTCTAGAGTATGCCTCAAAACACGAGGGGAGAAATGCTCAAATCTCAACTACTATAAATTCCAAAATCAAGTCATCTTGACTCTTGACGGAGTTCAAAGACATTAGCTAAGCTTACAAAGTTCCAACAAACATGGATATCAAGGTTTAAATGCCTCTCTATACAA
>CM028382.1:65223771-65282417 GCA_013146195.2 Codonopsis lanceolata | reverse complement strand
TGCGATGAAAGAAGAAGAGGGCGGGGGCACTCCCTGCTGGCCTCGTGTGAATTAGTACAATAAGCTCACAATTTGCCAGTTTAGGCTAGGGAAAATAGATGCGCGTACCTTTCTTCACATTTGTTTTTATATCCCACAGTAAAGAATCTGGCCCACAACCCGCTATCATTCACCGCCCATGAACGCTATTAATCCGCCCAAGCGCCATTAATTGCCCATGATCTTCATGGCCCTTAATAATAGGTATAATAACTAACCCATTAATGAGCACTTATCGTGGAGGATTTCAGGACTACACAATCGCTCCTCGGATTTAACAACGGGGTCTTGCAGATCGTAGTAACCCGACCCGCCTCATGCCTCAAGCTCCTTCTGGGCGGCGATTTCATCACGCCGCTCTTCAAGATTGCTTTGGCTTCAAGATTTGACCAAGCCCCTGGCTGGGGTACCTTAACATAGCCTAAGCATGTGCTCGCTGCTTTAAGGTCATTGACTTGCCTTGCATTTGATTCTCTAGTTCGGGCTATTGGGCCGGTTGGGCCATCCAGCCTAAGCGATGCGCCCAAGAATATTTGGACCCACTCAAACGGCCCAATCCAAGCACACGGCTTTCAACGTGCTTACAAACTCTCCGAGCCAACAACTGCAATGAAAGAGAAGAAAGTGAAGCTGGGGGCTCACTCCCCGCAAAGCTCCTCCGGCGTGTGAATTAGTACAATAAGCTCACATGAAGTTTAGGCTAGGGAAAATAGATTGTGCGTACCTTTCTTCACATTCTACTTTGTTTTTATATCCCAGTAGTGTACCGTCACAACGGCTATCAACCGCCCGCTATTGAATCGCTATTAATCGCCCATGAACGCATTAATTGCCCATGATCTTCATGGCCCTTAATAATAGGTATAATAACTAACCCATTAATGAGCACTTATCGGTGGAGGATTTCCTTGACATAACCTGCCCTCGCATTTAACAAGCGGGTCTTGTAGAATCGACCTCGGCTCATGCCCTCCTTAGCGTATTTCATCAAGCTCTTGCTTGACGAAGCCCCAGCTGCCCGAAGGTACCTTAACATAGCTTTAAGCATGCCTTTCGAAGGTCATTGACTTGCCTTGCATTTGATTCTCTAGTTCGGGCCTATTGGGCGGTTGGGCCATTTCGCCTACCGAGTATTCATACTGTAGCGAGGAGCCCAAGGAATTAAAGAGATATTTCCCCAAGTCTTTTCATCTTACACTCCCAATAATTCTGACACCAAGACTGGATACACTGTATCGGTGCCCAGAAATTAACCCACCAACCGTCGGCCCTCTGAAAAACGGCGATTCTTCCATGAAGGCATTAAATGCACGCCGCCCCTTTGGCCTCGATTGCTGCACCTTAATGATTGTATTTTTCCCCAACGGCGGTTTCCTTTAAAAGACCAAGAACCACTCTCATTCCAAACTTTCCCATTCTCAATTCCTTAGAGCTGCTGCATCAAAACCGACTCTTCCATCTTCAACCGCGACAGAGTTCTTGGTTCAACCTGAATTGGCTTCTACTTCAGAAACTCTGAGTGCTTTTACACAGGTATTCCCTCTAACGCTTACTACTTGTTTTATTCTGCAATACATCTTCATCTGGTCTGTTCATCTTCAACTGGTAATTGTTGGATAATGTGAATGTGTGATCATGAGTTCTTGACTCAACTATGTCTTCCATCTCATGCTTTCAATATCATCACACCGGGATTCTTTCCATCCCCAACATTGCCTTTACGCCAAAATCGAGGAAAAGTGAACCAGTGCCCCGTTCATTGGTTCACGGTTAAACCCTAGCTTGCCACACGTTTTCAATTGATTTCCTTTTTTACATCAAGCAGGGTTTAACCCGTGTTCCTCGATTGCTTGTAGGATGTCTTCTTCTGACGGTAGAACGCCTTCCGAAATTGAGGGTCGAGCTTATGATCACGGAGCCCCTCAAGAACAGATTGAATCATCTACCTCCCCCTCTGGCTCGGAAGCAACTGAACGCGAGGTTCCCCCCCTTGTTCGACGAAAGCCTTCCCGTACACTTCCTCGTAATGTCGAGCAGGCTATCGAGAATCCCCTGGTCTTAACTGGTCCAACCGACCAAGAGCGAGGTCAACAAGTAGCTTCAACTAGCACACCCTTCATATCCTGGGATGACCTTCAGAGCGAGGATGAGGTCTCAACCTGGTTTTATTCTTTGGGTATGGACCCCAAAAATTACCGAGTGAAAGCTTTTTATTTAATTTTAAGTAAGGGCGATAATGACTGATACGACATGATAGCATGAACCAACACGATACGATTATAAAATACGATTACAAAAATAAATGACACAATAAACCAATTTGAAAGATACGAAATTATTAATATATTTAAAAAATATTTATTATTATATTTATAATTAAATAATATAAATAACATAAAAATACGATAATGATACACAAACATGATAATACGAATTGTCGTCCTTAATTGGGAGAGGAAGATGTGATAAAGGAATGATGTGCTAGAGTAATGTTTGGTCGTCGGGTAAACTAGGGTGCTATTTTCATCTTCATCTAAATATAGTAAGTCAATGTTTGGTCTCGGTATAGGCGTATTCAAGGAGTCTATGTGAGGTCAATTTGTACTTGCTATATAGGGTGTGAGTGTGATTGAAGAATCTTCAGTTAGATAAGACCAAGATTCATAATTTATTGGCCAAGGAATTCGGCTAACAAACATATGGAGGGAGGAGGACAATGAGTTGGCAATTGGGTTGACGCAAAACGAATCGAAATTCCTTAGAATTTGAATATCAAACGAATTTAAATAAGAAGGGAAATTTGGTTAAAACGGGTCAATCCATTTTGACTTAGGTTTTTCTTAGAAAATCTATAAATTTATAGAGTAAAAATTATTGGGTCAAAATAGACAATGAGTTCGGTCCGCTTTTACCCGATCCAACTCGTTAATATTTTCAGATTAAAACAGGTTATCCATTTTGACTAATAAATATTAACGGGTTGAGACAAATAATTTTCACGTCTTGGCGAGTGGATTAATGGTTTCCATGTTGTAATTGACATGCTACTTTCTATGTCCAATCCACTTACCTTCGTTTCGATAAAGACTTTTTTATTTGCCCAATTTGGGTACATTATTAATTTCACTAGTCAATCTTATTTTTAAAATCTCATGAAAAAAAATATATTTTGAATTCAGATTCTGCAAATACATGGCTCTTAATGTCGCTGTCCCCATCTTTTTCACATAGAGACACATATATGACTAAGATTCAATAGACAGAGAGTCTGACAAGGGGTGGGACAGAGGATTTCAAATCGCCCGAAGATAGGGAAATGAGCTTTATGGAGCTGATATTTTGGACAGCTTCATGAACGGGAACAAAAGCGAATTGGCCTAGGTTGCTAACTTTGCTGCCCCCTTCGACGGACTTCGAGTCCACGCACCAATTTACAGATGACCTGAATTATATCTATTTTTTCATCCTTTCATTCCCACTTTAGGTCTATTTTTTCTTGCCAGTTGCTACTAGGTTTACACACAACACACACACATGTATTTTCCGAGCAGGATGTTTGTAATGCTTTCCAACGAAGCGATGTCAATCCCAAATCATCTTACAAGGTTGTACCCATAAGGTCATCGAAAACTCTTAATCAAAGGCGACGACGTATAAAAAGACAACAGTTTTGGGCAACACCAAATTATAAGATAGGACCAACCTTAGTGTCTAGTAGAGGTGACAAATTGGTAGGTTATGACTGTATAAGGTTATGAGCGCGCCCACATGGGCAATGAGCGAGTAAGTGCACATTTGATAACATGCGTATAAATAGACATGAACGACAACGAGCGCATATTTACTCATTAACGTAAAATTATCAAATAAATACAAAAAAATATATATATTAATACAGGTTGTATTTAAATTGTTCATCTCAATATCTCATCAAATTTTGAAGACATGTATCAGATTTAGATACACGCACCTATGTTAATTTGAGACAAATCAAGCAAGAATAATGGCGGAAATTAAGAACAAAGAGAGAATCAATGTGCATTATCTCTGTATTGAATGAAGCCGACAATTGAAAAATACTCCCTTCGTTCTTAAATTATCGCCCTTCTTTCTTTTTTTGTCCGTCTCAAAATAATTATTTAGTTTCAAACTTACCTTTTTAGAACATCACTTTTACCACTTTACCCTTATTTTTTCACCCTGCTTTAATTATGAGTCACATACACATGAGCTTTAAAGGAAACTACACATTAAACCAATATAAATAATCAAGTCAATTGTTTTTTCTTAAACTGTGCACCGGATCAACTAGAACGATTATTTAGGAACGGATGGAGTAAATACAACTCAGAAAGACCCCACTCTTACGGACTAGCGCTATTATATATACATCGAGGCATAATTACCACCTTTTTTTCTTAATAATTTACATCAAAGATCAAGCACATTGACTATAAATTTAATTTTTTTTATATTTGTCATTTTATCAAACACTTGTCTATATTTGTAAAATGAACAAAAATATACAAACCTACCGTTAATCACAATTCTCAACAATCCTAAAGCAATAAACCAGCAAAGTTTAGAACTAAAAACAAAAAAGATATTACTCTAGTTCGCCCCCCATTACCTCCCTCTCTGCCTTACCATTACCACTTCCTCTTCCTTCTCCGATCACCGCATGTCACAAAATCAAAGCTACAAAAATAAATTAAGGTCGGCGAGGTTTGACGTAGAAGCCGACTTGATCGATTAGGCGGCGACTAAGAAAGTCGTGATGGTAGAGAGGGGCCTAGCGCCTAGGCGGAGCTAGGCGGGAAGTTTTAGAACACTTCTATCCCCCCAAATTTGGGGTAATACTATTCATCTAAGCTCAAATTGGGGTTGATGGGACGGTGGGACCTAATCTTTTTTAAAATAAAAAATTGATTTTTAAATACAAGAAAATATTAATAGTTTGGTATTATGAATTTAAAAATATTGTAATTGATTAATAACTAATAATAGCTATGTAATAAATATTAATAATGTAATTTATTTTAAAGTATTAAACACTATAATTTCAAAAAATTATAATAAATTGATCTATTATGTAAATTATTTTGTATTTATTAATTATTATCAAAAAATAAATTTTATACTAAATTATTTGGAAAACACAATCTCATATTTAAATTTAACAATAACATACAACTTGAAAATAAAAAAGACGTACAACTTAAAAATAATACTCCGAATGTACTTTGAATTGAGTGTTGTTGATTTTTTGTTCTTTGTAGTTTTTTAAGATTTTAAATAGATGTATTCCTTGCTATATTATAATGTATGTGCTTGTATTTATCAAATGATTTGTAATTTATAATATATTAAATTTTTAATTTTTAAATATTATTAATTATATAAATAATAGTATAAAAATAAACTTATTAAATATACTCCCTTCATCCCAAATAAATGTTCTTACTTTTTATTTTGGATGTCCTAACTAATGTTTCTAAAAAAATTTAGTGTATAAATTTTATACAATTATTCCCAATATATCTCTTCATTTAATAATATCATTATTGCACATCCTAGAAAGAGAGTGTTTGTAATGAGTATTAGTGTCACAATATATTTTACAGTTCTTCATTAATTATATTTCTTAATTCTTGTGTTTTGTCAACTATGAACATTTATCGAGGACGACAGGAGTAATATATTATTAACTAGTGATGCACCCGTCCGTTGCACGAATTGTACATGTGTATAAAATTATATACTAAATTAAAGTTGAATAATATGTAATTAATTTTTTGTAATATTAACAAAATAAAATTTAAATAATAAAATTTAATATAGAAAATCCTATAAATTTGAAAAAAAATAATATAAATTTTGGAATATTTTTTATATACAATAATTTTCGTTCAACATGTACGACTATTGCAACTATAAATATCACATAGTAACTCTAAACAAAGCTACATATAACTTATGATAATCAAAAACATATTTTCAAATGAAGTCTTATATTAAACAATGACTTACCATGATTTTTATTCATAAACATTGCGTAAGACATAATCAACAAAAAATGTTTTATCTGAAATTTGAAAGAAATTATAGGATCAAATAGTATCGGTGACATTATTAGAATCAAAAGAGTACCACCAAAATTGCCCTTTGAAAGAATTCAACCTTCTAAAACATGGTTTTTCAGCCTTATAACAATTAATCTCGTGTCATTGCATAACTCAAGTGAATAGACTATGTTACGAAACTGTAATACCCCGATAATTTTAATAAAAATATTAATTTTTATTTATTTAATATTACGATCGTTTTGGACGTACATAATTAATGTTATAATTATTGAGTTAAATTAATGCTTTAAACCTATTAAGTAACTAATTAAATTGGTTTGGGCTTGGCCCACTTGTGACTATGATTAATTACTATTCCCTAATAATATTACCCAATTAAAAGTTTGGTCTTGACCCATTTAATGTTAGGGTTAGAAAACCTAATAGGGTTCCTGTATAAATAAAAGGTTAAAGGAGAAGAAAACCCTTTATCGATTAACGGAGTACAAAAAAAAAAAAAAAAAAGAGAAAAGGCAGAGGGAGAGAGAGAGCCGCCGGTGGCAACAATAGAGGTAAAAAAAATAATTTCTTCCTTCTCAATTTGATTGATTTGAGAATGTATAGATAATATATATATATATATATATATATATATATATATATATATATATATATATATCAATACATAGAGCATAGTAGCAACAGTGGACAAACAGTGAACAAGTCAACCTGTGGAAAAAAAACATTGATTGATTCAAACAAGTGATATACTATTCAATATACATATATGTGCGTGAATAGTGTGTGTACGTGATTTGATTTGTGATGATGTCTGTATCTTTGCTTTAGCTTAATCTCCAACAAAGACCACACACAACTTTTATAAGTGGTTTCGTTTCCTTCACCAGAATGCACTGATACTAACTGAATTCTTCACCATAGCATGCTTGTGTGAGATCCACAAATTATGTGAACAATTCTGGCGTTACCACGGGAGAATAGGAAGACTGATAGAGTTATATACCCAGATTAATAAGTATTACTATTATTATTATTACTATTAGAAATTAATAGGTGTTAATCGATACAATTATAGTTTAGTAATTATCGTATATTTTGATTATAGAATTTGACAAGCAAGCTTAAGACGAACGTACGTGTTGCGGATATTACCTTCGCTAAGCATTTCGAGGTAAAGGATTATATCTCTTTTAGGTCTCCGATCTTTTATGTATCGTTCGTTAGGTTCCATTAAATTCCTTGACTTCAATATTTCCTGAAACGTACGCCGACTTTAAATCGGCATTTGAATTTTGAACTCCGTCGTTTACGCTTCTTCCGAACTCATGACTTGATTATCTATTATTCTCACATAATTATTGAATTCCATGTGAGATACCCTTTATATGAAAAATATGATTTTTGGCGATGCCTAATTTTGTAAAATTATTTGATTGCTTGAAATTCTACCATGATCACTAAGTTGAATTTATGACACTATGAATTATGAAACTATGATTTATGATACTTATGAACGCCACTTGGCCCGTGGCGTGGTTATCCGGATATACCAATGATCTATGATTTATGATCTATGAACTATGATTTATGAATTTGCTTGTGTGATCATGAGATTTTGTGAGTAGTCAATTGTCGCTAATTGGTATGAGACGGTTAGTGATAGTTGATTACTCGAGTCATTTTTTAGCGTTATTTTCATTTGGATTCTTGTTCACTTAATTCGAAATTTGATATTAGCTTCCGCTTATTGATGTTTAATTTATAAATTTTGACTATTCGAAAATATATATTTATATATATATTCATCTCAGATTTATTTCTGGTCAACTCCTCCTTAGTAACCGGAGGGGTTGTATATGAACTTACTGAGCATTGTTCGCTCACCCCTTCATACTCTTCTTTCTCAGGTAATGAGTAAGATTATTAGATGATTTTGGCTCGGGTAGACCAAGATGGCGACTTCCGAGAATTTTAGATTTGATCTTACTTATTGAATCATTTGACAATATTTTAAATTAATTATGGATTCATGTCAAGTTTTTGGATAGATTTTGTATTTAATTAATTTGGGTTATTTTTGAATTAAGTCAAGGATATTAAGATTTAATTATTACGAGATTAGAACATTTATGATTCAAGTTATGATTGTTGGTAACGTGGTCAAATTGTGGGACCGTGGTGTCGGTGCCGAATTTGGGGCGTTACAGAAACAACATTATTTAAGTTTCAACCTTCAAATTTAACTCACAGTTTGAGATTTCAGAATATGTAATTCAATTGAAATATTCACGATTATGTATCGTTCAAATTTAACTCATAGTTTGAATTTCAAAATATGTATTGTTCATTGATGTGATGTAATTAAAAAAAATTGCATCTTAATTTTTATATGACTATTTAATTGAAAAAAAAACATGCATCACTTTCAAAAACATAACTTATATATTACATTTCAATTTTCAATTACATAAATAATTAACCAAAAAAAAGAGAAAATGTCACTCTAATTCGAACATGACATAAAGTTCTCTATATTCTTACTTATTTGTAATGGACCATCATAAAATGTTTTTTTTTGTTTCGTTTATTGAGTTTTGTCTTCTTTTTAGTTGTGTAGTGTGCATTTATATGATATTTACAAAATCTCAAGCATATATCAATTCATTTACATACTGTCCGCTTCATATATTGAATAAGTTTCATACTAACATCGTGTCATAAGCACGAACACAAAATCTAGTGATAATTTAAATTAAGACGGACTCAAACTAAAAAAACAAACAAAGTCAGGCCCATAAGTATTTTTTATATGTTTTTTTAAAATATTATAGAACTGTTTTTCAAGATCTATTAAAAACAATCGTAAATATTTTTATTTACCTATTTTTTATTTATAATAATACTAAGCTATTCAATATTTTTGAATCAATGACATTTTTACGAATTATTTTTATATATTGATTTTGTTTGTAATTAGTTATATGTACATGGACTCTGTCTGACTTATGAATAGCTTGCCTATAAATTTAATTTATATTTTATTTTTGTGTAATATTTAATAGTTATATGGTTTTAATATGTAATTAGTTATATGACATTTATATGTCATTTCCGAATTTAATTCTCCATATTAAAAAAGTAAACTCAATTGAAATAGTTTCTGTCAACATCATTAAATGACATTTCTCAAATTCAATTTCAAAAAAAAAAAAGAAAATTTGACATAAACAGAACATAAGTGATTCTATTTTTGAAAAGTGAGTTTTGACGGAAAGTTTCTAAAAATTATGCACTTCTGTTTTTATATATACTACGACACAACTGTGTAATGCACGGTTCAATATTGATATAAATAAAACAATATAAAATTTTAATGATAACCATATAACCGAATAATTATATGAAAAATCATGAGTTCAATATGCATATAAAAAATTATAGAAAATTGTGTTAATAAAAACAATAACTTTTTTAACATATCTTTAAATTGATATCGAAGTGACATGTCTTTGACCAAAACAGTTTACTTTGTACAATAAAAATTGAAGTTAATCATATAAAATTATAATCAAAGCATTCGTGCAATGCACAAAGCCTATATTCATATCAATACATTAGTTAAAACTTTAGTGCTAATAAAATACACAATTGATTGCAACATAAAGATTATGAGTTCGATGTGTAGAATTGAATATCATAATTTTGTAACATTAAAACTATGATTATTTTGTTTCGCTCTCATGTAAAGTTCAATTAAAAACCTAAACGTATATGCAAATTAATTTAAAAAAAATGAAAATCAATAATCTTTAGGTTTAAAAAATGTTTTACCTTTGGAGGAAAAAAATCAATTTATAGAATAAAAATATTAAGAATTTCAGTTCAATTCAAATTCTAATATTTTTTCTGGATATAAACAATAAAATTTACACTGAAACCCACAATTCTAATTCTAAACAATAGAATTGAGGTTCACTTTCTCTCATTCTCTACTATGAAGTCTCAACAAAATTTAAATTCACTGATGTGTTTTCCGTTTTAAAAAATGATATTAAAATATATACAAATAAATATATATAAATAAAAGTCACATTAATGTTAATAAAATTGATAGCGCATATAGTATCAGACAAAGGAAAAATTGTTTGTGATATACTAACATGTTTTGTCATAAAACCTTAAAAACTACACTTTTCAAAATTGGTAATTTTTACAAAATAATTCAAGTATTATGGTTCAATTTAAAAATCAGACATAAAGAAAAAATAATTAAAATAGTATATAACCAAGAAAAATAAAATGTAGGAGATGGGTCAAGGAAAATGAATCAAAAATTCAAATGATCGATGGATAAACATCAGAAAATTTGGTTTAAACCGTGCTATAGATAACTTTTGGACCGCGACCCGGTAAACACTCATAAAACCATGTTGTTTTAGTTGATATATATAAACGAAAAGAAAACACTTTTACCCTAGTTTCACCGCACATCACAAAAAAAAAAAAAAAAAACAAACAAACAACGCATTTTTTGCAGCGATGGCGAACCTCAATGTTACCACCTAAAGAAAGTCCGATAACGGAAGCTATGACCACCGACTTACCGAAAACTTGTTGGTATGTTCATGTTTCCAAAAATATTTTAAAAACTATGTTTAACTTCAAAACTCGTGTATTAATTTTAATTCGTGATTTAGTTCAACTAACAAACAAATTCGACCTGAATGTTGATTAATTTCATCATCAGCACTTTTTTTATATCTGAATTTTTTAACATTTATAAGTAACTAAAAAATCAAAAATTATAGGGCTTCTATTTTTTTTACATGTAGCTAGCTATCTTAACAAATTGGTCATATCTCGATTTATATATATTTTTTACAATAATAACTTTGATTATGATGAAATAGAGAAAAAAAATTTCAGATCTTGGTATTATTATTAATTGATTGTTTGTGAATTAGTTTTACTTCAAAGTGTGTGTATACGATTTAATTTCAAAATCGTTGTTTTATTCCATATTTATTTTTCCTAGTCTGAATATTGATGCAAATAAATTGATAAAAAAAAGCTTGATTTTGTTATCTCTCATATTTCTACTATGCATATTTTTCTTAATATACTAAATAAGAATGTGTAGAGGTTTTGGAATCATTTATCCAATCAACCATAATAATGATATTTTATATTTTCAATTTCCAATGTAAAAAGTGGTTTATATATAAATTTGAAGTGCTTCTAAATTTGGAAAGTCACTTTTGACGGGAACTTTCCAAATTTTGCTCATCTCCTTTTATATATGTATAGATTCCCTAAGGGAGTGGCCCAGTGATAGAAATGAGGCTTCACAAATTGTGAGGTCTCAGCTTCTATCCCTTCCTATGCTCACCTTAAGAGGAATATATATATATATATATATATATATATTATTATTATTAATTGTGTAATCTTAATAATTATAATTTATAATATTATTAGAAAATCAAAATATAATAAGTTAATGAATATTCTTTTTGGTGTAAGATTTGGTGCAAAGGGTTGGTGCAGATATTGCTCCAAATTGAAGTTTTTTTGGTTGGAGTTGGTCTTATTTCCCTATTTTTATAGGATTAATTGCAGGCAGATACACTTTCCTGAAATTGTAATCGTTTCACTACTTAAAAAAAAAAAACCGCTTAAGTCCACTTTTATAATTTTTTAAGGACGTTCAAAATTTTGAACGATGCCCAATTTTTTCCCTTGTGATGCCCAAATTTGGGCAGTGACTTTATTCACGCGTTTTTCCTTTATTAAGGGTATCTCTGTAATTTTTTTCCCAAAAATATACTATAACAATTAAAAAAGGCAAAACACACAAACGGGCCACCCAACTTTGGACCATATTGCAATTCGGCCATCGAAACTTTGGTTCATCTATTTTGGCCACCCTACTTTTGTTCTGTTGCAAGTGACCCCATTTTTTAACGGCCGTTAGACTAGGACGTTAACTTTTTGTAATTTCTCTATTTTGCCCCTATAAAAGGGGTCCAATTGTAACCTAACAATGTTTAGGGGTTACACATCTGGGGTCAACAATATTTACTGTTGATCTTCATCTTCTTCGGGAAGAAAACCAGCAACAGCAACCCAGTTTATTATGAAAACTCAAAAGCTAGACCCATCTTCATCTGCTCAAGTCAATTGAATGAATTTGACTGGAATTGAGAAGGAAAAAAAGATGGAGACCTCCAGTTTTTTAAGCAACTTCCCACCTCCATTTTTTGAAATAACCCAATTAGACCAGGACATTTTTTTTAAGCAACCTCATAAACATAACCCAGATATTCATACAAAACCCAAACAAAACAAAACTCAGTTATTGTTCATACAAACAAAACCCACGGTGATAGAGTTCTTTTTCATACAAACAAAACCCATGTTGAACATCCCCAGTATAGCATCTGATATTTAAGATCGGAGGGAGAAAGCAAGACTGAAGACGGCGATTGTGGCGGATTTGGGGGAAAGGCGCTGTTCAAGAAAAAGAGAACCGGAGAGGGAGCTTGCAGGGAGATTTGCATGACCAGATCTGGCCGTAAACAAAGAAGGAAGGCCGGTGTTTTTGTTGGCGTCAACAATGGAGAATGGCGGCTGGGCGGAGGTCACGTTGGAACAAGGGCGGTTGGACTGAAATTGAAGGATGATTCGTCGGTAATGGAGAATCGATTCGATATTCAAGATCGGAGGAGGCAGTGGGGATCGAAGACGATGGCTATGGCAGATTTGGGGAAGGGGGTGCTGTAGAAGAAAATGAGAACCGGAGAGGGAGTTTGCGGAAAGATTTCCATGACAGATCTTACCGGAAGCTAAGAAGGAAGGTCGACGCTTTTGTTGGCGTCAACAATGGAGAATGGCGGCTGGGCGGAGGTCACGCTGGAACAGGGGCGGGGATCGGAAGAATCTGACTCTCAGATTTGATTCACTGGCGATGGATCGGAAGAATAATTCACTGGCGATGGATCGGAAGAATGATTCACTGGCGATGGATCGGAGAATCTGACTCTCAGATTTGAGGGAGGGGTTTGCTTGGTCGGAATGGTAAGAGATTGAGGAGGCGGAGCTCTGTCCGAATTTGGGAGTGATCGGTTGAGGGAATTTTTCTAGGTTCTAGGATTTTTTTTCGTGAAGATGAATAATATGAAGATGGGAAGATGAACATTGTTGACACAAATATGTAACCCCAAAGTTCTATTATTTACGATTTGATCCCTTTTTAATTTAACTTAACGGTTAAATTTAACGTCCGTTAAAAAATGGGGTCACTTGCAACAGAACAAAAGTAGTGTGGCCAAAATAGATAAACCAAAGTTTCGGTGGCCGAATTGCAATATGGTCCAAAGTTGGGTGACTCATTTGTGTGTTTTGCCATTAAAAAAAATATTGTAAACTTTTGAGATTTTTTTTTTCACCAAATAGGACCGGCCGGTTATCACCCTTTTTTATATGATTTTGGAGATTCTGGAGCAAATATAAAATACAGATTCTTATGATACCCAAGATCCCCCATAATAGAATAACATAATATTGGCCCACTAATCCATGTGTTTGCGGCACTTCCAAGGCTCACTGCACCTCACTTATGGTATATTCACAAGTCAAACATGGTTTGCCCTAAAAGGTGTTTCTTTTGGCTCGGACTCCGTTTGTTTCTCGAAAAATAATTTTTAGAAAACGTTGTTTTTATTTTTTTATGTTTGGTAACCTTAAGAAAATACGGTCAACATACAAAGTTTTCTGAGTCAACAGAAAATGAAGACTTCTTTTCCAGAAAATGACTTACGGATTCATTTTCCGTAAGTCATTTTCTAAATATTTGGGCACCCTCTGCCCCTTTTCACAGTTACACATATTTGATTACAGTCTTACACACACAATATTTCACTCAACAAATAAATTGTTTAGAAATATAAATAAAGTTTGTGCATATTATTTATAAATTATAATTTTAATAAATGCTTATTACGTTCTAAAATTAATGTCACCTACATTATTTAGGGACATCCTAACCATTGTTAATTTTATATTTTAAAACGTTTTTTTCATATCAATTATCAAAAAAAAATATTTGTAATTGTGAGATTGAAAAAATATAGACATTGATTTGACATCACTAATGATAAATTGAGGGTTACTAAATAAAAATTACTTAAGTTCAACACTATTTTATATTCAATATGTGCATTAATATTAGAATATATTTTTTTGCATTTATTAATATATAGTTTTCTGTAACATTTTCTAGGGACATCCTAAACATTATCTATTTTCTATTTTAAAATATTTTTTTCATATCAATTATCAAAAAAATTATTTGTAATTGTGAGATTAAAAAAGATGGATCTTGTTAAAAAAAGATGGTCCTTATTGATTTTCTAGGGACATCTTAAACATTATTTATTTTCTATTTTATTTTTGTATTTATTCATATATTGTTTTCCGTAACATTTTTCGTGTGTTTGCCAAACACCCGTAAATGTTTTCTGACATATTTTCAAAAGATTTACCAAACACCTAAAAATGAAATCTTTTGATTTTCCGGAAATCATTTTCCGTGAAACAAACGGAGCCTCATTCTTTTGGTCCACTACCCGATTGAACCGATTTGTCCACGTTTCATCTTAATTCATCTTTTAGATAATACACAGACGGCCAGGCCGCACCCTAACATTTATCTTACTTATTGAAACTTATTGCCAAGATGGTAGCAAAAAAATCAAACTCGAATGAATAGTACAAGATTAGGTTCCATTACGATCCGGTTTGATAATTATACATCAAAACTTGTTAATTCATCCGATCAACCTGAAAATTATTCGAATCAACCTAACTTGTTAAATTTTTTTGGATAAAAACGGGTAATTCATTTCAACCCAATAAATATTAATGGGTCATGTCAGATTAAAACGAGTCGAACCCGTTATCTATTTTTGACCCTATAGTTTTACTCTATAAATATATAGACTTTTGGGAAAAAGTCGGGTTAAGATTAGACTACTTGTTATGACTTATTATAACATGGTCCGATTCAACACGACACATTTCTTCCAATTATCATGCCTATCGCAACTGACTTTTGAATTTCTGAGTATTTTTTTACACACATCCAACATGAGTGATGGTGATCCAATTATTATTTTGCTTTTGTTTGTACTAAGCTTTGTTATCTTATTGGTCAGGTGTCATGCCTCAATTATCAACCACTTGTTATTTAAATGTTTGGTCAAGTTTTTGTAATGGCTTGATAAGGATAGTTAGTGGGGTTACCTCAGCTAAAAATGACCCGACCCATCACTTGCCATAAAAGAGATGAAACCAACTTTCCATGTCAAAGTCTTAGTTAGACTTTTCCATGCACTTATTATGAAAGGCCTCAAAATTAACGATCCTGATTAAAATGGGTCCCACCATGGATGATCGTGGAGTCTCAGAGATTCCCAGCAGGCCACCAGACCATCTTTGGAATAAGAATCTAGGTTAGAGTTAGATGGATCATGGATGGCCATTAAATATGAATCCGATTCTTTAGCTGTACCCGAGATTCCAGGATTTCTATTCTAAAACAGGGAATATCGTTTGACAATATTTTTTTTTCAATTTTAACTTTTACTTGGAAAATTTTAATTGAAATTAAAATATCTTCGTATTTATTAGCAAAAATTGGTCATTTATAACCTCACTTGAAAAAATATTTTTATATAGCCACCTTTTTAGAGGCCCTTTAAAAATTTCAACTCAATGAGCACCCTCTATATAACCCCTTGAATTTGTGACATCTTAATTAACAAACCTAATTACCAATATATTTCTATTTTTTATTTTCCTACCGCAATTGAAATAAAATATTTATACTTTTAAATTTTATATTTTATGAAAAATATATTATATGTTTTGATTATATCAATTATTTTTATTTAAAGAAAGTCTTGTCACACTTTTTAATATTATCAATATACCCATAATTTTAAGTTATAAATAACGGAAAGGATAGGTGCAAAAATACACTAAATTAATTGAAAAGAAAATAGAAAAATGGAAAGCATACCATCGTCAAAGTGATGATATGAGTTGGGTTGTTAATTCATAGGCTCTCCACTTTAGACATCAAAATTTTGGCCAAAAGCGGATGTTCGATCAAGCCAAAAAATTCGTCTTTTTAAATTTTGGAACAATTTTTTGAAAATGAACGAATCTTGGAAGAAGACCGGAGATAGGTGGAGGAGAAGAAATAGATGAATGGAGCTGATAAGTTGGGGAGATTTAGCTTTTTAGGGATAGGGTGATTGATAGGGTGTCCATTGTGGGGATTAAGTGTGGTAAAAAATCCTAAAAAATGTTTTAGGGTGTTAATAAAAGGAACCACTGTGGATGCTCTTAAAGATTAAGATCCGTAAAATGATTTTATAAGAGAGTCCGGATCCTCTATTCCAAATTTGTATTTCATCTCCTATTCATCGTGAGATTCTTGCCACGTGTCAATCGAAAATAAACAAAATCAATTACTAAGTTGATTGTGAAAATTTAACAATAAAAATCCGTGAAATCTAATTCAATGTTTTCTTTTGTAAAAAATTCTGATTGACACGTGGCAAGAATCTTCTTCACTTCTTTTAGACAACACACTTTTATTTCTTATGAGAAGGAATATAAATTTGAAATAGAGGATCCAGACGATCTTATAAGAGACTTACTCATATTTATTGAATGCCATCAAAATATTTTCTTCACTTCTTTTAGACAACACACTTTTATTTCTTTTGTCATCATAAATAAAAGTAAACAGGAAAATAAAATATAGATATATTGGATATATTGAAAATTTAATAAATTAAAAACATAAGTGTTGAGAAATAATATTCAAGTGCAACAAACAAATAAATGTTTATTAAAAATAATTTTTGCGACGTACAAGCATATTTGAGTATCAAAAAAAATTATAATCCCAAGGAAAGTGTAATTTTACATGGAAATATGAAAATTAAAAAAAAAAGATTATCACTGTAATGTTGACTATTTATGGGTATTATATTTTTGTCCAAACATAAGCTAAATTAACGTACTTATTAATGAGTGTAGTCGGTAAGCAATTTATATATGGAGTGAAAATAATGTGGGTCTCGATCCAAAAAATAGTCTTTTGGCTTTAAATAATGAGTAAATTTCATGTAAAACTGTTTTACGGATCTTAATTCGTAAAACGGAGCTCCACTATCTCACTATTTAATCCACCAATGCACGATGGGTCGAATAATAAGGATTCGTCTTACAAAAATTATCTGTAAGACCGTCTTACATAAGTTTTTAATTATAAATCTATTAGACTATAAAATAATTATTGAAAATTACAAAGTACTAGAAATGACGTGTAAATTTTTATTTTATTTCCAATAAAAAAATGAATAGATAACATTACTGTACTAAAAAGAAAGGAGCAACACTCCACTCATGTTAAATCTTTTGAATAATTTGACTTTAACTCTCTTGTTAGGTATTAGTTGGTTGAACTAAGAGCATATATAGTCATAATTGGGGGTAAAGAAATAATAGACCCTTATGTTAAAAAAATATTAATAATATTAAATGTTTGGCAAAAACTTTGGTAAGACGGTTTTATGAATATTTTTTATAAGACGGATCATCCATACATGGTCCACTATGTGTTGGTGAGTTGAGCTTTAAGAGAGTGAGACTTCGTCTTACAAATTAAGATTCGTAAGACCGTCTTACATGAGGCATACTCTAAAAGTTTAACTTTTGAAATTAGACTATTTTTTAGTACAAAGAGAGTATCACTTTCTATCATTTTGTTTCCTTATTATTACCCGGAAAAACATCATATACTCACTCGGTTCCTCCAAAAAAGTTTATGTTTGAAAAATTTAATAATTAAGAGATTATAACTAGCTAGCATTAGTGTTGGTCATAATTACAATTTTTTTAACATAATCAATACGTTAATATCAAATATGGACAATAAAATTGAAATATTATGAGATGATATAGTTTTTTAAAGTGAACTATTTAATGTAGTGCATCCTAAAATAGCACGGTGGACACTTTGCCTAAGAAAGATAGTACTCCATTCGTTTTTAAATTATCGTACTTCTTTCTTTTTTCCTTTGTTTTAAAATAGTTATCTTTTTTCAAAACTTTCTCATTTAAGAAAATATTTTTACAACTTTAACTTTACTTTTTCTACTTACTTTAATTATGATCACATATTCAATGGTATTAAAGAAAACCACATATTTCACCATATTTATAATACAGTCAATTAATTTTTTTTAAACGGTGTGTCACGTCAAAAATGTCCATAATTTGAAAACGGAGTGAGAAATATACAAAAGGTGAACTCTCCAATTGAGACTAATGGAGTATTAACAAAGAAATTTAGCAGTCTTAATGATTTTGTTATAAAATTAACATCATAGTTGACAAAAAGGAAGTTAGGATCTGAAGAACACCATCTCTCTTCAATGGTCCACACATAATTAACCATCACTCTCTCTCTCTCTCCATGTTTGCCATCTTCCAAAAACAAAACTATCTTCTCAACCATGGCCCATACTGGATCATCTCAAAGGTACAAAACCAACCAAACCTGTCCTTAGTTGATTACTTAAAGATGAATGAATTTATATAAGTATCTAGCTCTTTGTTTTCTAGCCACCATGTCCAACTTCTTTCCAAGATTCTTCATCTTCATCATCATCTTATCATTCATCACCTTGGTTTCTTCATCTACATCTTCATCTTCATGGTGTCCACAACATATCCCACAAGCCAATCCACAGTTCCAACAGAAAACCAACAAGTTTTGGGAGTTTGAAGAGAAATCAAGCACTTGGGTTCAAGTGAAACTACCCTATGATTTAGTCTTTTGCATCAATGATAACTGTACTAAAGTGGGTTCAATTGATGATGGAACAGAAGAAGGGGATGAAAAGGAAATTTTGCACAAGGCAAATAATAAGAAGAAGAAGAAACAGAAAAAGAAACAAGAGGAGGAATCTGTTTTCTTGCCATTGAGGAAGAGAGTTTCAATGATTAGAATGTCAGAGACATCAATTTGGGTAACTGGGGAAAGTGGGTCCATTTATGAGAGGTTTTGGAATGGGTTGCAGTGGGTGATTGCACCCCATGATTTGCCTATTTCTGCTGGATTTGCAGTTTCTGTTTTTTTAGTTAATCAGACAATCTTGGCTCTTTCAGAAGTTGGAAATCTGTTTCAGGTAGTGTTTTTTTCTTGAATAAGTCTATCTATTATTGTTTTTTGTAGCTAGTCAAAATTGTAGACTCTTTTTCAGTTTTCTTGCATATCATAACATTGTTTTTCGAAGCCTTTTTTGTTTCGTTTGTCCAATTACTTGGGGTCGGCTTCATGAATTCTGTTCCATCAACTAATGAGAATTTTAGTTAATGGCTTAAAGTGGCGAAATGGATGGTTTTTTGATCGAATGAAGGTAACACGAAACAGATTGGATTGATTAGGTTGGAGTATCTGCAATTAGATTATGATTGTTAATATCTCAATTTTTGAAATGGGATTTGGTCCTATGGTCCATTGGTGTATGCTACTGATTTGAGACGATTTCTGTCATAGATGAAGCTGGGTGAAAATTCACAGCCAATTTGGGTCGATATCACCCCAAGCCTAGATCACATTACGAGGAAGGAGATGGAAAAAGATACTGCCGTACAATTGAAATCCGGAGTCATTTCACATAATGGGGAGTGAGTAAATTTAAAAACTTTAAGCCTTTTTTCGTCTTCAGAAAATGAATCCAGTCGTGATCACATCAGCCATATGAGTTGAGTCTAACTTACCAGACCTTGTCATCAGGAAGCTCTATGTCTGCACAAAAGATGGGTGGCTATTAGAGCTTAGTGAGATTGAGACTCCAAGGTGAGATCTAAGATTGTTATATTTGAGTGCTAGGCGAAGCTTTATTTTTGGCCTAATCCATGTCATGTTCGTGAGAGGCATTCATGTTTCATTAGATTGTCGTGTTGTTTAATGTAAGCAGGTGGATAAATCATGGTAGGCCTCCTGGTGCAAATGCTGTAGCAATTGCTGATGCTGCTACGATTAGGCCGGAAGTCATATTCACCGTGAGGTGAGCTATATATGTGCGAGTGTGTGTGTGTTTTGAGCATTTGACTTTTGATATATAACTGAATGGTGTACTAAACTTCGGATTATGAGCTGCAGTTTTTCAGGGGATCTTTACGAGTTCGACAGGCATTCAAAGCCATTGTGGAAGAAGCATATATGGAGCGAAGGATCAGCAGAAGATACTGCTTTGACACCCTCAACAGGATGCAGCTTAAAAGGAATAAATGGTGCTCATTCAGTATCACTATTCCTCTTAACTAAGGTACCATGTTAAGTGATGATGGCTTCATCTTAACCTGTCATGGGAAACTTTAGAGCTCCAAAATAGATTTTTTCTCGCTAGCAGAAAGGCCTTTTATGGTCCCGTTCCCCTCTATCGCTCAAGCTGTAACTTTGTTCACACTTGATAGCCAAAACTAGGCACCTGAGCATCATTTGTTTTCTCTAATGAGATGTGATTATCCAGGGTGGAAATTTGGTTGAGCGAAGACTACACCACAGGAAGTGGAAGTGGATAATCCATGGAAGTCCAAACAATCACGAGCTGACATCCATAACCCCCATTCCACAAGATGAAATGAGCGAAAAATCATATTCTCTCTTTCTTACAACAGCAGCAGGATTCGTCTTCGAATATCATATCCCAAAACATGGTATGCCAATACCTTTTACAAAATTTTATTATGATTTGATGATGCAGTGTCTATCGTGCAAGAAATATGCTCGCGACAATGATCTGTAATCTTGTACTTTGTGAAAAAGTGAATATGCTAACTACATCCTGAATGCATTGCATCACATGAAGACAGGCATTGCTGAAGAGAATCAAGTTCAGGAGAATTGGGTGAATCATAGGCACCCGCCACATGCTAAAGCTGCAAGAGGTATCAGAGGGCTGCAACTACAATCAGGTAGAATCATTTTTCCGTTAGATGATGGTAGGCTTGGGGAGCTACATCTATCAGGCCTGGGGGGTGAAAGCTTGGGCCCATCTCCACAGGTCAATATTCGAAGAAAAACATCAATGAAGTATGTGTGGTCAATAATAGATGCCCCTGTGTCTGAAGGATGGAACGCAGAGTACTGCACCGAAGAAAACGGGCCCTCGAATTGCATCACTGGCGTTATAGACGAATTTGGCGATTCAGAAACTAAAAGATCAACAATATCAAGAAGGCGAAAGGGTAGCAAAGCACAGGAATATTATTTATCCCCAGGTGAGTTAGGTACTAGCTCAGCTAAATCCACAGAAGAGTATATTATCCCAGAAAATTGGACAAATACGAACTTCCGTCTACGCATGATGCATAGGGGTACATCATTTTTCCTCATAACGGAAAGTGGTCTGACCTTTGAATATCTAAATGCTGATAATGTGTGGTTCTGGCTAAGGCACGAGCACTCTACAGCAATGAAAGGTGCACTTGGAAACTATAACGGGAGCTTGTTCTTGGTTGACGAGCATAAGAATCTGCTTATTAGAGAAAGAAGCAGTAAGGAGCTAGCATGGATAAATTGCACTGCGATGAAGAAAGGAAGACAGGTCATCGCAGGTCCACCATGGGATTTAGACGCCAGAAGCACTCGTAAAGTTACTACAGAGGATGCACTCTTCTTTGTGAGCAAAAGCGGAAAGTTACTACAATTAACTGTAAGTTGTTTTCTAACATTGAATTTCACTATTTTTCTTCTTTAGCCAACATGGTCAAGCACTCTTGTTTGTTGAACTCTGACTGGGAACATGATATTATGTGTAGGTTGCACTAAAGAAATTCAAGTGGAAAGACTGTCGAAACCCTCCAAATACGAAGATTGCCAGTATAGTAGACCAGGAAATATTGAGGGAAAACATAGTGTTTGTCGTTGGAAATAATGGTCGGCTATATCAGTATAACAAGGTAACAGAATTATGGCACGGGCACCACCAGTCTCAACACATGGTTCTATCAAGAATGCCTGGAACTGCTACGAGGCCTTCGTCGTTATCCTTAACAGGCTCTCTTTTCATGCTCTCGGAAGATGGTAGACTGATTGAATACCACTGGAATTTGCTGGATGAGTGGAATTGGGTTGAACATGGCACACCGTCTATAGGTGTGACCCTGGTTGGTTCAACTGGACCGTGTTTTGGAGGAAATCAGTTGTTCTTGATCGGTTCAGATGGTAAGGTTTATCTCAGGTACTCTGATCAAGCAACGTGGAAATGGGCCGATTGTGGGTTTCCATACATGGAAAATAAATCAGGGGAGAGAGCTGGAACGAAAGAAGTTTGTATTGCTGCAGATTTCACAGGAAACTCCGAGAAAATCCATCAGGAAAATCAACATGCAGTCAACAACTGTGATCCGAAGGTTAGTATCAGACTATCAGTAACAATCTGCCTGAATTCTTTTCGTGCTGATGCCTAATTCTAAAAGATATGTTTTGGAAATATATTACAGATGGCGCCTACACGACCAATTCCATTCGATGATGACTCAGTGATATTTGAGCTGAGAGATGGCAGAGTAAGATTTCACAATCTAAATATGTTCAACAACTTAATTTTACTGCACTTTGAAGCCTCTAGCTCAACTATCGTAAGCAAAGATAGCTCACTATAACATGTGTGTGTTCAAATGTGTAAAAAGTTTTGAAATAAAAATGTGCTGATAAATGACTCACTGATAAATGTATTGAATGCAGTTGGCAGAAATGCGACAAATGGAAGACAGGAGTTGGGTATGGTCTCGCACCATTGGAACTCCGACAAGCTTGTGTAATCTGAGCTTTTGGACAGCAATGGCATCATGAAAACAGATCCGGCTTGTTCATTATGAAGTACACCGGATAGCGAGGAACTGAAGCATTACCGGACTAGTAAAACTCTGTACAGAATATAGGAACCATTGAAACAGCCCATTTTTCGCCCCATTTCTTGGGATGAAAGGGATATGTTCGAAGAAAAAATATACTACGTAGGGGACATATACAATGTACAAAGTTACATACAGACAATAAGATCCAATGTGACAGACACTCTACTCATAGCGTTCAATCAACAATGGCTGTAGCAAGATGCATCTCGAGCTCTTTTGGTTACCGGTAGGTCTGTCAATGGGGTGTATTAGGTCTGGTTGAAAAGAATTGAAACCCGTTAGAACTCTGATATCAAAAAAGTTTGAAATTGGTCGCGTAGGGTTAAAGTGGACCGGCTCGGCCAAACCCGGTCCCCCCCTTCCCCAAAAAATATGGAACTATAGTATACAAAGGTGCAGGTCGACATGGGTATTGCGGTTTGACCCACTTTAACCCGATTCATTAATATTTTGGATTACCCGTTTCGACCTAAAAATGTTAACGGATTGGATTGGAACGTGTAGTGGGTTGGGTTGGGTGGATTACCCCTTTCGATCCCAAAATATTAACGGGTTGAATTGGGTAATTACCCGTGCTTGCGATGGCTTCCAGCTTGTATATTTAGAAGCAAGTTGAGCTTAATCTGATATCTTCAACGTGGATCAACTTGCTTATATTCGAACATTTTCACAGTGGAACTTAACAATCTTACAAGCTAAGTACAAAACCGTAATATTTGGATTCTATTGTTTTGGAAAAAAATACCACATTTATAGACTAAAGAAGTTTTCTTGGGAACATATATAGTATAGGAAGACAATAATCTCTAAAACCCGAATGAAATCTATCTATGTATGTATATAAATATAAGTTGTTTCTTAAAAATTAATAGACGGATAACATTGATCTTGTACCAAATAAACCACCTATCATATAATTAAGGACAAAACAAGTAGAATACCAGGGTAAGAAACAAGGAGAGACTTCTTATTGACAAATTCATGGTCACATATATGGTTTTTGAGTTGTTTACGGTCTTACTTACATAGGTGTTAGAAGGTCAACTTAGTCATATCTTATATATGGGTTTCATAAAACACGTGTTTTCTAAGTTACATCTAGTCAATTTGACTTTTCATTTAAATCTTATTTTATAATTTCTCATTAAAGTTTTAAAAGGTCTTCTATATAGGTATTAGAAGGTCAACTTACTCATAACTTATGAGTTGCATAATACAGGTGTTTTCCAATTTGACTTTTTCATTTAAATCTTTTTTCTATAATTATTGATTGAAATTTTAAACTATCTTCTTTATATAGGTGCTAGAAGGTCAATTTAGTCATATCTTAGGAGTTCCATAATATATGTGTTTTCTAACTTAATCAGTCATTTTGACTTTTTCAATTTAATTCTTATTTTATAATTACTCATTAAATTTTTAAACGATTTTCTTTATATATTTCTTAGAAAATCAACTTAGTAGCATCTTATACTCGCTCCGTCCTTAAATTATCGTCCTAGTTGACCCAACGCACGGATTAAGAAAAAACAATTGACTTGATTATTTATATTGGTTTAATGTGTAGTTTCTTTTAAAGTCAATGTGTATGTGACTCATAATTAAAGTATGATAAAAAAAAAAAAGTAAAGATAAAGTGGTAAAAGTGATGTTCTAAAAAGTAAGTTTCAAACTAAACAATTATTTTGGGACGAACGAAAATGAGAGGAGTACTACAATAATTTAAGGACGGAGGGAGTATGTTCCATAATTCTCAACCCAATGAGACAACGACATAGGCTGGGGGCTTTTCGTTGATCCTTTACGACCATCCTCACAGATTTCAAACCTTTAATGCAACTGTTTCCAGCACTAGGCGCAGTATGTTAAGTTTAAAACTTAAGATACATGAAATGTTGGTGGGTTGAGTTGTAAGATAGTGAAGCTCCGCCTTAATATGACTTTCTTTCAAGATACCTACTCTAATACTCCATCTGTTCCAAAATAAATGACGTTTTAAAGAAAAAAAATTGTCCCAAAATAAATGACAATATAAGAATTTAAGATTTTTTTTTTCTAAATTTTACCAATATTGTCTTTATTAATTACTCTCAAATTAAATGTGTTGTTACTTCAAACTTTATGAAAAAGACAACAAACAAAAGGCATTTGTGCAAGGAACTCACAATGAATATATACATCTCTCTTACTATAAAAGTCAAGCTTGTTTCTTACAATTTAATTGATAGACAAAAATAACATTTGACCAAATAAACTACCCACCATTTAATTAAAGACAAAACAAGTAAATTTATCATGACAAAAAGTAATGTTTGGACAAAAATAGCCCTAACTATAATAAATCACTCACTATTAATTAAGGTTGAACAAGTAAATTTGTCATAGGCTAATTAATTCCATGAATAATTAAATAATAATTTGATCCCTTGACTTGTACCTATTTTAAAGTTAGGTCTTACATTATTGAATTCTATTCATTTCGTCTTGTATTTTAATTTTGTTATCATTTTCCCCTCCTACCATTATCGTTACAAATATCATCCAATATATTCTAAAATGACAAAAATATATTTATTCAAGAGACTAAGACTTTATTCGAAACTAAAAAAATATTTGAAACTAAAAAATAATATAGTTTTATTTGTTTATTTCTTAAATATATATGTTCGGGAAAGACATTATTAGATGTATATAAAAAATTGTAACTATAATGATAGATTTGTAAGTAAGTATCAAACTATTAAGCAAATCTGTAGCGTGTTTAGTTATTAACCATAAATAAGCTAAGAGAAACAGATTAAGAAAATTTGTCATAATGTCAAGAAGATGAAGAAAATGAATAACCAATTGATGAATCTATGCGTTTTATTAGAAAAGAATGCGAAAATCTACTATTTACTTCTTTAAATTTTCAAACTACTACAACAGCTTTTAAAACTATCAATGGTCCCTAACTTATAGATATTACAAGCAAAACCAATGTTAGTGATCTCAAATAACTTGATTCAAAATATTTTACTCATTTTCTTAATTGGGTTCTAAACCTCTAACCTCTTTTGGTCTTAATTTGCTTGCTCCTTGAAAGAACGCAATGCCACGGAATCTCAATATGGAACGATGTTACTGTCAATGTTGCAGTGAATGTTGCAACAATGACAGTAACAATGTGAACTGAAAGTGTATCACAGAAAATAGCAGCGGAAGTTTTGTTTTCAGATTTAAAATCAAACAGACTTAGAAAGACAGAAAATCACACAAAAACAATCTACAAGTATCAAACTTGTAGATCAAGCCTCAAGGCAACACAATATATTAAAACCAACAATGTTTTAATCCTTAACAGTTAACACAAAATTCTCACAAGATATAGAATCTTGGAGAACCGAAAAACCCACATAAACTACTAGAACAAACGTGGGAAGAAAAAATTAAAACAAGAACAGCTTCCAAAAACAATCACACCGACTGGAAGCACAAAACAAAACTTCAGGAAATACAAGACTGTATTCCTGAAGTTTTAAAGTAGCAGCAGGTGCGTTCAAGTCTTTCTGCAGAATGGTCTTCGTGTATGGGATGTTGATCTCTTCTCTCAAGCTCGGGACACAAGCCTTCTGAATTGTTTCTCTCTTACACCTACTGCTTTATGAAATAGAATCTGATGCTAGAGTCTCTCGGTCTTGCTGCGTGAACAGATTCTCTCTTGTAAGCTCTTGCAGCCTGTCTATCTTCTCTGTGTCAAGCTCTCTATGTGCTCGAAAAGCCGCCTTAGATATATATACACAAAAACCTGCAAAGTCACGGCAAGGAGCACAATTTCTACTAGGAAAAGATTAGCTATATAACTACAAGATATGTTTCCTAATCAGACTATGATACTTGGAATAATTAGTTTATTTGCAGAGATCTAGTTACCAAAAAATATATTGCCTAAATCTTTTGAAAGATTTGAAAGATCAAATCTTTTGAAAGATTTGAAAGATTTTCCTATATAAAAAAAATCAAAACCAATCTAATCTTTTGAAAGATTTGAAAGATTTTCCTATCAAAAATCAAAACCAATTTACCAAAAGTATTCTAAACAAAATCTAACACCTAAATAAACATTGACTAATAAAAATATTCTTTGACCAAGAAAGGTGAAAACAAGATAAAATAGGTCATGCCTATTTTACCCTTACAATCTCCCCCTTTGTTGAACCTTTCTGGTCAAATCAAAATACAAGTGTTTATTCAACACCAATCAAATCACCTAACCTGCATTGGTTAGAAAATCTCATCTCCCCCTGAATTTGTGCAAGGGGTAAAATCAGAAATCATCACCATCACAAGAAACACTTGATCTCTCTCCCCCTATTTGACCGGAAAAGGAAGAGAGATAAACCATCTTTTAGGAATTCTCAAAAATCAAAGATTTTGAAAAACACAAAGAAGTGTTCACCAAGACTTGATCACACCCCTAGCAAAAACTGAGCACCTCATATCCAAATTCAAAACCTCTTAGTTTCACACAAAAATTAGACAACCACTAAATATTTTCAACATGGAGATTTTTGGAAATTGATTTGCACAGTTTGAGTTTAGGAAAAAATTTCACCAAGCTGATATCATTGCCAACAATGCATGTCCTAAAATTTTATGCCTAAAAACATGATGACTAAAAGCTAGGCAAAAGAAATAAAAAAAATGCAATCACACATAAGTGATAAAGACCAGATCAAAAGATGTAGTTCCTAATGTTGCTGCATTGGGAGATGCATTCGCCAAAAATGTGATTTTATTTTCAATTTTGCTCCCTTTTTATTTATTTTCTCAACCAAATTTCTCTCCCAAGATCATAAATTTTTCACAACCAAAATCCATAGGTACTTTATTTCCCTAGGAATATAGCTCTACTTTATTTCAAGCTATAAAAACATGCCACTTGGAACCTTTCACACTATTTACCAAGGGAAGCAATTTTGCATTTTGATCAACCCATGAAATCCAAGGATTCATAGTCCCAAAAGAAAGGTGCCACAGCCTTGTTCATAGGTAGCTCTTTTCCGTTAGGTAGCTTTCACACTTTTTCAATTAAGGGGAGTCAATTTACTCAAGATCAACCCATGAAAACCTAAGTTCCATAGTACCTTGACAAATTGCAGCATCCCAAAAATTTCAAAAGGTAGCTCTTTCCTTTGTGGACTTTAAACATACTCAAGAACTGGGAGAGAGAGAGAATCATAACAATGAAACCACAACAGATTTTGAATGAAATTCCCAAGCAACCACAAGAGACACATACATGTGAGTCAATTGATCTAGAGTGCCCTCTAAAGACAAAATGCAATCATGCCTTTTCTTTTTTTTTTTTGCTTTTTTTTTTTTAATAATTAACTAAGTGTAAAATCATATGGCACACAAAACACAAGAGATTTCCAAAGATTGAAAAATCTCTCAAAAACAAGACACTTAGCAAATATATCAGCAAGATGATTTTCGGTCCCAACATGTTCAATGCAAACAATTTACATAATCAACCAAGTCTCTAAAAAAAATGGTGTCTTAAATTAATGTGATTAGTTCGAGAATAATGAACTGGATTTTTTGTGCTAAGCAAAATGCATAGGTGTTATCAAAAAACAAGGTTAACACATCAATGTGAACACATAATCTTTGATCATTTGAAGCATCCATAAAAGATTTAAGGCTTCTCTCAAAAATATTTTGATAAGCATGCAAATTTTTGAGATTCAACCTTACTTCTTCTCCTTGTGTATATGCCATCATGAATATCACCTATTACTTGAGAGATTGGATGGTTTTTCTGAATACGGCTAGGAATGTCATGGCTGCAACCATTCAAATTGGACTGATTTTCGAATGTTCAGACTGATTCGAAAGTTCAGACCTCTTTCGATCGCAAGTTTCGTCAATGTTGCTCCCATTGTTGCAACATTGGGTGAAACATTGTGAATCACATTGGTGAACTTTCGGAATATGCAAGTTCCTCGATCATGTGCAGAGTTCGGTTTCGATGCCGGTTCAACATTTTGGAGGAGATTCATCATAGGACGGCTTAGAACCTGTGACATATATCAAAGGGTTCACAATATTTGGACTTGCCTTTGTCATTACTACCTTAGGAACCCACATCTGTTTAAAAACTTTGGGTTGAGATTTTTGAAAAATTTCGATTTGTCTTTGAATGAGGCTTCCAATGTGTCCGCCAATGTTGCAACATTGGTCGGGCGATTGGTCGCTTCATACGGTTCTCGCTAATGAGTTTTTTCAAAGAAATCTTGCCTCATTTCATTCTCATACATGGCCTTTTTCGTAAAAACAAAAGGTTGTATGTGACCAAAGCTTATGGCGTAGTGACAAACATAATTTTTCTTTCTTACTCTCGGTTTTTCACAAAAAACAGCTCAGAAAACTTTCATTGGTCTGCTTTGGTTCCGTATGTTCCTTCTCCTCTTTCACAAATACCTTAGGGACAAAACCAATACCGATCTAGAAGTATTACTGAATTCACAGATCATCAACCTTTTGTTTGCTAGAATTCCACTTGGTCATGGTCTCTTTGCTTGAGTAAGCCGCTCCTTTAACTTCTCAATCTCCACATCCTTTCTACTTAGGACACTCTCCAGCCTCACTATGCATTCTTTTTATCAAGATTTGCCTTTTTAATAGTTCATTTGCCTTACCAAGTAGTGTAACTTGGTGAGCTCTCTTCTCCCAATCCTTGACACTCCTTGTACCCTTCCAGTGTCGAATCTGTCACCATCATCCTCGCAATTGTGGAATTAAAACAAGAAATCGCTCGCTTCTGCTCAATGTCTCTCCCAATGTTGCTCCCGATGTTGCAACATCGGGTGACACATTGGTCGAAACATCTGCATTTTCGAGAATCGAATCATAAACAAAGATTCAAGTCAAACCGAGTGGTGAGCATTCTTAGTTTAGAAGAACGAACACCGGCGTGTCCTTCACATAAAGTCCGAAGGGCCTCCCACACATCTTTAGCGATTCATAATTTGCTATCACCCTAAAAGTATTTGCATCTAAGGCCTTATAAATTGCGCACAAGGCTTTCGAGTTAAAAGAAGCGTTGTTCCTATCATCATTGGTCCACTCAGATTCTTTGGTGATCTTGACATCACCATCCGAATCTACGCTTTGGGAGGACTCCAACCATTTAAAACAAGAAGCCACGCTCTTTCATCAATGGATTTGATGAAGATGCGCATCTTGACTTTCCATATAGAATAATTAGCATTTGTGAGAGTAGGAGGATCGAACCACGCTCTCATACCGAGAATCCATCACGCCTTTAAACGAATCGACTCTTAGTGATATCAAGAGGAGGCTCGATACCAATTGAAAGAACGCGATGCCACGGAATCTCAATATGGAACGATGTTATTGTCAATGTTGCGTGAATGTTGCAACAATGACAAGAACAATGATAACGAAAGTGTATCACGTAAAATAGCGGCGGAAGTTTTGTTTTCAGATTTGAATCAAGCAGACTTAGAAAGACAGAAAATCACATTAAAAACAATCTACAAGTATCAAACTTGTAGATCAAGCCTCAAGGCAACACAACATATTAAAATCAAAATTGTTTTTAATCTTAACAAGTTAACACAAAATTCTCACAAGATATAGAATCTTGAGAACCAAAAACCCACATAAACTACTAGAACAAACGTGGGAAGAAAAACTTAAACAAGAATAGCTTCCAAAAACAATCACACCAACGGAAAAACAAAACTTCGGAAATACAAGTGTATTCACGAAGTTTTTGAGCCAGTGCTTCAAGTGGTCTTCTTGGTCTTCGTGTATGGAGATGTTGATCTCTTCTCTCAAGCTCGGACACAAGCCTTCGATGTTCTCTCTTACACCGCTTTATGAAATAGAATCGACGAGTCTCTCTTTCTTTTTCTCTCTGAATAAGCTCTTGCAGTATCTCTCTCTCGTGTATAAGCTCTCATGTGCTCGAAAAGCCGCCTATATATATAGGGCACAAAAACCTGCAGGAAAGTCACGGAGGAGCACAATTCCTACTAGGAAAGAGATTAGCAATATAATTATGCAAGATTATGTTTCCTAATCGACTATGATACTTGGAATAATTAGTTTATTTGCATAGATCTAGTTACCAAAAATATATTGCCAAGATATCTTTCCTAACAAAAAGATTTGAATAGATCAAATCTTTTGAAAGATTTGAAAGATTTACCTATATAAAAAAAATCAAAACCAATCTAATCTTTTGAAAGATTTCCAAAGATTTTCCTATCAAAATCAAACCAATCTACCAAAAGTAATTCTAAACAAAATCTAACACCTAAAATAAACATTGACTAAATTAAAATTCTTCTTTGACCAAGAAAGGTGAAAACAAGATAAAATAGGTCATGCCTATTTTACCCTTACAATCTCCCCCTTTGTTGAACCTTTCTGGTCAAATCAAAATACAAGTGTTTATTCAACACCAATCAAATCACCTAACCTGCATTGGTTAGAAAATCTCATCACCCCCTGAATTTGTGCAAGGGGTAAAATCAGAAATCATCACCATCACAAGAAACACTTGATCTCTCTCCCCTATTTGACCGAAAAGGAAGAGAGATAAACCATCTTTAGGAATTCTCAAAAATCAAAGATTTTGAAAAACACAAAGAAGTGTTCACCAAGATTTGATCACACCCTAGCAAAAGCGAGCACTCATATCCAAATTCAAAACCCCTTAGCTCCACACAAAAATTAGACAACCACTAAATATTTTTCAACATGGAGATTTTTGAAAATTGATCTGCACAGTTTGAGTTTAGGACAAAATTTCACCAAGCTGATATCATTGCCAACAATGCATGTCCTAAATTTTTATGCCTAAAAACATGATAACTAAAAGCTAGGCAAAAGAAAAAAATAATAAAAAAACAATCACACACAAGTGATAAAAGACCAGATCAAAGGATGTAGTTCCTAATGTTGCTGCATTGGGAGATGCATTCGCCAAAATTGTGATTTTATTTTCAATTTTGCTCTTTTTTTTTTTAATTTTCTGAACTAAATTTCTCTCCCAAGATCATAAATTTTTTAACAACAAAATCCATAGGTACTTTATTTCCCTAGAAATATAGCTCTACTTTATTTCAAGCTATAAAAACATGCCACTTGGAACCTTTCACACTATTTACCAAGGGAAGCAATTTTGCATTTGATCAACCCATGAAATCCGAAGATTCATAGTCCCAAAAGAAAGGTGCCACAACCTTGTTCATAGGTAGCTCTTTTCCGTTAGGTAGCTTTCACACTTTTTCAATTAAGGAGAGTCACTTTTATCAAGATCAACCCATGAGAACCTAAGTTCTATAGTACTTTGATAAATTGCAGCATCCCAAAAATTTCAAAAGGTAGCTCTTTCCTTTGTGGATTTCAAACATACTCAAGAACTGGGAGAGAGAGAGAATCATAACAAAGAAATCACAACTGATTTTGAATGAAATTCCCAAGCAACCACAAGAGTCACAAACATGTGAGTCAATGATCTAGAGTGCCCTCTAAAGACAATATGCAATCATGCCTAATTTTATTATTTTTTTGCTTTTTTTTTAATAATAAACTAAGTGTAAAATCATATGGCACACAAAACACAAGAGATTTCCAAAGATTGAAAAATCTCTCAAAAACAAGACACTTGGCAAATATATCAGCAAGATGTTTTTCGGTCCCAACATGTTCAATGCAAACAATTTACATAATCAACCAAGTCTCTAAAAAAAATGGTGTCTTAAATTAATGTGATTAGTTCGAGAATAATGAACTGGATTTTTGTGCTAATCAAAATGCATAGGTGTTATCAAAAAACAAGGTTAACACATCAATGTGAACACATAATCTTTGATCATTTGAAGCATCCATAAAAGATTTAAGGCTTCTCTCAAAAATATTTTGATAAGCATGCAATTTTTTGAGATTCAACCTTACTTCTTCTCCTTGTGTATATGTCATCATGAATATCACCTATTACTTGAGAGATTGGATGGTTTTTCTGAATACGGCTAGGAATGTCATGGCTGCAACCATTCAAATTGACTGATTTACGAATGTTCGGGACTGATTACGAAAGTTCGGGACTGCTTCGACCGCCAAGTTTACTGTTCAATGTTGCTCCCATTGTTGCAACATTGGGTGAAACATTGGGTGACACATTGTGAATCACATTGGCTGAACTTTCGAACATGCGTGCGTCAATCGATCATATGCATTTGACTGTGTTTGATCTTTGGTTCGAACATTTTGGAGGAGATTCATCATAGGACGGCTTAGAACCAGGGACATATATCAAAGGGTTCACAATATTTGGACTTGCCTTTGTCATTACTACCCTTAGGAACCCACATCTGCTTAAAAACTTTGGGTTGTTGAGATTTTTGAAAAATTTCGATTTGTCTTTGAATGAGGCTTCCAATGTGTCCGCCAATGTTGCAACATTGGCCGGGCGCATAGGTCGCTTCATCTGATTCGCCTAATGAGTTTTTTCAAAGAAATCTTGCCTCATTTCATTCTCATACATGGCCTTTTTCGAGAAAACAAAAGGGTTGTATGTGACCGAAGCTTATGGCGAAGTGACAAACATAATTTTTCTTTCTTACTCTCGGTTTTTCACAAAAAACAGCCAGAAAACTTTCATTGTCTGTTTGGTTCCGATGTTCCTTCTCCATTCTTTCACAAATACCTTAGGGACAAAACCAATACCGATCTAGAAGTATTACGAAATTAATTCACAGATCATCAACCTTTTGTTTGCTAGAATTCCACTTGGTCATGGTCTCTTTTGCTTGAGTAAAATTTCGCTCCTTTAACTTCTCAATCTCCACATCCTTTCTACTTAGGACACTCTCGGCCTCACTATGCATTCTTTTTATCGGCATTTGCCTTTTTCAATAGTTCATTTGCCTTACCAAGTAGTGTAACTTGGTGAGCTCTCTTCTCCCAATCCTTGTACAACTCCTTGTACCCTTCAGTCCGATCTGTCTCTCCATCATCTTACGCAATTGTGGAATTAAAAGCGAGAAGAAATCGTTCCTGTTTCTGCTCAATGTCTCTCCCAATGTTGCTCCTGATGTTGCAACATCGGGTGACACATTTGCTGAAACATCTGCATTTTTAGAATCAGAATCATAAACATCATTCAAGTCAAACTGAGTGGTGAGCATTCTTAGTTTAGAAGAACGAACACTGGCAGGTCCTTCACATAAATTCTGAAGGGCCTCCCACACATCTTTGGCAGACTCATAATTTGCTATCACCCTAAAAGTATTTGCATCTAAGGCCTTATAAATTGCAGACAAGGCTTTCGAGTTAAAAGAAGCAGTGTTCCTATCATCATTGGTCCACTCAGATTCTTTGGTGATCTTGACATCACCATCCGAATCTGATTTTGGGAGGACTCCAACCATTTAAAACAGCAAGCCACGCTCTTTCATCAATGGATTTGATGAAGATGCGCATCTTGACTTTCCATATAGAATAATTAGCATTTGTGAGAGTAGGAGGACGAACCACGTTCTCATACTGAGAATCCATCACGTCTTTAAACAGAATCGACTCTTAGTGATATCAAGAGGAGGCTCTGATACCAATTGAAAGAACGTGATGCCACGGAGTCTCAATATGAAACGATGTTATTGTCAATGTTGCAGTGAATGTTGCAACAATGACAGTGACAATGATAACAGAAAGTGTATCACAGAAAATAGCAGCGGAAGTTTTGTTTTCAGATATTGAATCAAGCAGATTATAGAAGACAGAAAACAACTCAAAAACAATCTACAAGTATCAAACTTGTAGATCAAGCCTCAAGGCAACACAACATATTAAAATCAAATATTGTTTTTATGCTTAACAGTTAACACAAATTCTCACAAGATATAGAATCTTGGAGAACCGAAAAACCCACATAAACTACTAGAACAAACGTGGGAAGAAAGACTCAAACAAGAATAGCTTCCAAACGGCACACCAACTGGAAGCACAAACCAGAACTTCAGGAAATACAAGGCTGTATTCCTGAAGTTTTTGAGCAGCGGCAGGTGTGTTCAAGTCTGCCTGCAGAGTGGTCTTTGTGTATGGAGTGTTGATCTCCTCTCTCAAGCTCGGCACACAAGAAAACTGGATCGACTCTCTCTTATCTGCACACAGCACTTCTGAACGATTTCTTCTCTATGCTCTCAGCTCTCTGAATAAGTTCTGAGTATAAGCTTCTCGGTGTACACTCAAACCAGAAAATCACGCCTGCATATATAGGGCACAAACCTGTAGGAACACGGCACAAGGAAACCAATTCCTAATAGGAAAGAGATTAGCAAATAATTATGCAAGATTATGTTTCCTAATCAGACTATGATACTTGGAATAATTAGTTTATTTGCAGAGATCTAGTTACCAAAAAATATATTGCAAGATATCTTTCCTAACAAAACTATGATACATGGAATAACTAAATTATTTGCAGAGATTTAGTTACCAAACATGTATAGCCAAAATCTCCAAAATCTTTTGAAAGATTTTCCAAAGATTTTCCTATCAAAAAACACACCAATCTACCAAAAATAATCTAAACAAAATCTAACACCTAAAATAAACATTGACTAAATTAAAATTCTTCTTTGACCAAGAAAGGTGAAAACAAGATAAAATAGGTCATGCCTATTTTACCCTTACAATCTTCATCCGGTCAAGTTAATGGAATGAATTTGACTGGAATTGAGAAGGAAAAAGCGATGGAGACCTCCATTTTTTGAAGCAACTTCACACCTCCATTTTTTGAAGCAACCCAGCTATACCATGACATTTTTTTAAGCAACCGCACACCTCCATTTTCTCTTTCTCCTTCTCCACGACAATGGCGCCCTCTTCACCACCTCTTCGCTTACGTTTGTTCTTTCTCCCCACTCTCACTCTTTCCTCCTCCCTCCTCCAGTTCTGTTCCGTCGCCGATGACGACGATACAACCCCTGTCCGCGAGCTA
Organism: Codonopsis lanceolata; assembly: GCA_013146195.2. Taxonomy (NCBI): domain Eukaryota; kingdom Viridiplantae; phylum Streptophyta; class Magnoliopsida; order Asterales; family Campanulaceae; genus Codonopsis; species Codonopsis lanceolata. The sequence goes on along the minus strand of CM028382.1, from coordinate 65,246,261 downwards.
GACTTATCAAAACGTCGATGGTTCTTTCTCATCTCCCAAATCGCTCTCCCTCAAATATACGTCACAGATCCGACCGGCTTCATCCACTACCAATCTGGCTAGCTCCGTCTCCGGTCAAGCGGCACCAACCCCAGGTCCCCAGCCCTCTCTTTACCCAAATCTAGTCGAGATTTACCCAACATAACCTATTAAGCTTTTCGGGTTGAGACGGGTCACCCAGCATAGCCCATTCCAATTCACGGGTTTGATCGGGTCCTACCTGAAAACTTGTTTCGACCTGATAAAGAGGGGGGAAAGAATTACGCGAAGGCTTGTTACAGTCAAGACGAGATAAAAAACTGTGCCATCACACCATCGCCTTCGGTGCCAACGTCAACGATTTCATCTTCACTACGGGGTTGAGAAAGAGACGAGATTGTTCAATTCTCAACCAAAGAAGACTGTTTTAGAGGTTTTTTTCGATGAGGCAAAAGGAGTTCTACCTTGGGCATTGATTTGAGTAGCAAATGAAGCCACTAAAACTCTAATTTTGAAATGAAATGTGTTTGTATATGTGTATTTTTATGTATAGTAATAGATTCGGAGGTGACAGATCTAGATCTAGGAGTAGATCTGGAGGTCGTCGTTGTCAGAGAAGAAATCATGACGCAGGTTAACTGAAGAAAGCCGAAAATGGGGGCCACGACATTGATGGAGGAGGTGGTGAGATGATGACGTTGGGGGAAGGTTATGGTGGAGGTGGACCCGAAGACGTGAAGGAGAGTTACAAGGAAATTCAAAGTAGGGTCTCTGTTTTTGGATGAGAAAGTGAGGAGGATGGTGTCATGGAGAGGAATGTGGAAGAGGATGTCCGCCGAGAAGATGAAGATCAACAATTATTAGCCCAGACATGTTTACCCAAATAACCTCAAAGTTCTATATTTACAGTTTGACCCCTTTTTAATTATAATTGTTATTTCTTTTTGTTTGTGTTTTCAGTTAGACCCTTTTAGATTTCTAGTAGACAAAAAATTGTATTTACAGGGGTAAAATAGATATCTGATATGACTTTACGGCTAAATCTAACGGCCATCCAAAAAATGGGCTCGCTTGCAATTAGACTAAAGTTGGGACGCCAAATTAGATATTTCAAACTTTTTATGGCCGAATTGCAAAAAGGGATAAAGTTGGGTGGCCCATTTGTGTGTTTTGCCAATAAGAATAGTAGATTAATCAGAAGGTTACATATACTTGTACTAGACTCATCCTCAACTCCAGTTAACATGCTTTTCAATGGCATAAAGCTATTAAATAGAACGTGATCTTTAATAAACGTGTTCACGATCGTTATCATTCTTGTGTTCCAACGAGTCTCTCTCGGTTTTCAAGTCTTTGGAGATTGGAGATACTAAACCATGTATAGCCGCTTTGTTACTATCTTACTCTTCTACACGACTACATCCCATTCTCACATGCATGCGCGAGTAATTCCCTCCTCTTCTTATATTTGTGTACTTGTTTGTGCGAGAAGTTTGTGCTCCAGTTGTATGCCAAGTTGATTTAATTTATGAGCAAAGATGCTAGATTTTGGTTCTTCTGGTGTTGTTTGCATCTTATTTCTCAGTGTTTTTGTTGTTCTCTCATGGTATTGAAATGGATCTTTAGTGCTTTTGTAGTACCTCCATAATTGTCTTCTTACTTTGAAAGTATTTCCTACTCCAATATGGACCAACATCACTTCAATGATGGTGCTTCATTATTTGTGAGCTTCTCATGGTTAGGGATCAATACTCTGAGGAGCTACATCAATGTTTTAGGTACCTCTTAGATCTTTGGATGTGCGGACTATAAGATAGAATCTTTAGATCTTGGTCGTAGTTGCCATTACCTTTTCTTTTTCTGCTCTCCTTCTGAAGTTTTTTGCTTGTTGCCTTGCGGTTTCTGTAAAAAACTAAAGTTATCATGTTTCGGAAATTCACCTGGATAGGACGAAGTCAGTGCAAGAGAGTACCTCAAAATGTTTTAAGCTTGAAACACATTGTTGATTGTTGGGCTCCTCTCTAACAGTGGTTCAACGACGTCTTGGTTCAAGTCCTCCCACTTGCATATCAACCTATGTGTTCATGAACATTCTCTACAATAGATTTTGCCGCTCCAAATTTGGCTTGTTGCTGAAATTTGTTTGTTATCTGGTATCAGAGCATAGTTTTTTGAAAAATTATTTTCCAAGCCTAACAGCTTGAAAGCTCGATCATGGCAAATCTAAAAGCTTTTCAATCAAACAATGTCACTCAAGTTCCCATTTTTGATGAAGATCACTTTGATATCTGGAAGGAAAGAATTACAAGATATATGAACAATATAGATAAACGGTTGATGGAATGTGTAAGAGGTGGTCCTATGCAACCTATGAAAATAAATACTAAAGTTGGTAAATCTTCTGCTGCAGATGATGATACTGTAAACCCTCTTGCCTTGTAGAAGAAGAATATGTCCTCAAACCTCAAACAGAATGGACTGAGGAAGACAAGATTACTGATGGACTAGATGCCAGAGCTGTACATATCCTGTCAAGTGCGGTACCTGATGAAAACTATAAGCAGATATATGACTGTGTAACTGCCAAGGAAATTTGGGATGCTCTTGTAGAGTATGTAGAAGGAGATCGGAATACCAAGGACAACAAACTGTATGATTGCATACAATAATTTGATGCATTCAAGAAGGACCCAAAAGAATATTTAAAGAATGCCTACGACAGATTTCTCGAGGTAAGTAATAGATGTTCTTCTCTTGGTAAAGTTTATAGTATGAAAGATTTAAATATGCCCTTTCTTAGTAGTTTGGAAAGTAGATGACATGTTAAAGTCACTGCTATCAAGGAAGCTAGAGACTTGAACAAAACTCATATACGTAGTCTTGTTGCAAGTCTAAAAATTTATGAAAAAGAAGTTCTCAAATCTCAAGAAATTGAGAAAATTTTTAAAGGTATATCCCTTCAAGTTGAAGAAGAAACTTCAAAAACTTCTACATCACTGTCAGATGATGACTTTGATGAAGATGAATTTGCTGCTTTTGCTAGACAATTTAGAAAGTTTAAATCTTTTAAAAGGAACTTTCAAAAACCTTCAGCAAACTTTCAAAAATCATCATCAAATCCTCAAAAACCTTCTTCAAGCTTCCAAAAACCATCTACTCCAAACTTTCAAAAATCTTACTTCAAAACAAATGAAGACAAGGTTGAGAAAGAAAAATTGTTGTGCTTTAACTGTAGAAAGCCTGGTCACTTTGCTTCAAATTGTCCTTTTACGAAAAATGAGTATTATAAAATAGCTCCCAGAAATTTTGAAAAACAAAAGGGTTTGGTTGCTGAAGATCAAGATCCTGCAACTTGGATTGAAACAGATTCTGACGATGAATCTGCTGATTTTGAGCAAGAAGCAAATATGTGTCTTGTGGCAGAATCGGCAATATATGATTCAGAAAATGAGTTTCCAAGTCCAAAATATTCAAAGATGCCTGAAAATGAGCTGTCAAGCTCACCTATTACAAACTCCAAACTGACAAAGGTCATCAAACCTGATCAGTTTGTGGTTAAGAAAATAGGAAATGGATTTTATGGACAAGGAATCATAAGTCACCAAAAGAAAGTCAAGTCAACTTCTCCAAGGATTGCTAAAATAATTCATGATTCAAAAGGCAGAGGAGAAGATTATCGACTCAAGTGTTGATGATTTACTGGAACAAATGCAAGAAATGTATTCCAAATTTGAAACACTTAAAAGAATCCATGTTTCTTTATCTAGTGATTTTGAAAGAATTTCTGAAGAAAACTGTGAGCTTCAAAAGATCAATGAGCTTTACAAAGTTCAAAGAAAAAGAGTTCTTTGCCGAACCGAAAAGTCTCAATGAAAAATATGAGATTCAAGCAAAAATCTCGATGCCCAAATTGCCGACCTTGTAGAAAGAAATCTTCGATCGACCAATGTTGTTGACACTTACTCAAAGTCAAAAGTCAGCCGAGAAACTATCATCGACAACAAAGATCATGAAGACCAACATGGTCTTGGATACTCAAAGGATGATGAAGGCGTGAGATCGCATACCAAAAGGTGAACCTAAGATTCTGAAAAAGGACAAGGGATTAGTCTATAATGCTGTACCATTCACTTATCCCCGAAATAAGAATCAGCACAAGAGGTACATTAACAAAAAGGATAGGCTGAACAATGAAAGTTGTCAGTCTTCTGGTCACAAACCTCTAAATCCGCCTAACTCAACAACTAACAAATGTCCGATCGACAAATGTCGACTAGCCGACAAAAGAGGAGGATTCGTAAGAAAGGCAACCGACAAGTTCAAGCCAATAAATTTTGTTGTCGCTAAGACCTCTAAGTCGAATCAAAAGGAATCAAAGAATTCACCTCAAATGATCTGATAAACTGGTTATCACAAGTGTAATATTTGCTCTACTTTTGGTCATCAGACACATGAATGCTTATATAGATTTAAACCTACTGACATAATCAAAAAGCCTAATTTCAGGCAAGTTTGGATACCTAAGAAAACTAACCCTTTGGACCCAAAAGTATAAAGGGTACCATGATTTAAATATTCATATTTCAGGTATGCTTAATGGCAGATGATCATTCAACTGACATATGGATATTAGATGCTGGATGCTCCTCCGCACATGATCGGATCACCGAACTCCTTACTAACATTATTGCAAAGAAAAGGACCTTCTGTAATCTTTGGGGACAATTCAAAAGGAAAAACTATTGGCTATGGATCCATTATCAGAGGATCTATAATAATTGAAAATGTCTCTTTGGTACAAGGTCTGAAACACAATCTTCTAAGTATCTCACAATTCTGTGATAAAGGTATGAGCTGCTCATTCTCCTCCACACATTGTTTTATCAAAAATAGCATCACCAATGAAATTTTGCTCACTGGTACTAGAAAAAGAAATGTTTTTGCTATAGATTTACTTTCTTTAAATAGCAGTACTCAAATTTGTCTGGTAGCAAATAATATTTCCAAAAATTCATGGCTTTGGCACAAAAGACTTTCACATTTAAACTTTAAGTATCTTTCAAAACTTTCAAAAGGAGATTTGGTAAAAGGTTTGCCTTCCATAAATTTTCCAACTGACAAAAAATGTGATGCTTGTATTTTGGGAAAAATAACAAAAACCTCTTTTAAACCAAAACCATGTCTTTCTACCAAAAGAACTCTTGAGCTTCTACACATGGATTTATTTGGCCCTGTAACTACTGCAAGCTTAGGAGGGAACAGATATACTTTAGTTGTTGTGGATGACTACTCCAGATATACTTGGGTTGAAATGATGCAATCCAAAGATGAAACTTACAGCATACTCACTTCCCTATTCAGAAATCTTCAAACTCAAAAGGAATGTGAGATTATAAGTGTTAGATCTGACAATGGTACAGAATTCAAAAATCTTGGGATGGACACATACTGTGATGATCATGGAATTGATCATAACTTTTCAGCAGTTAGAACACCTCAGCAAAATGGTATAGCTGAAAGGAAGAACAGGACTCTGATTGAAGCAGGTAAAACAATGATAGTGCAAAATTGCCAAAATATTTTTGCGTAAGTAAAACGCCAAACAAATTGCCAAAATATGTTTTACTCAGAATAGATCTCTCATAAACAAATTTCATGGTAAGACTCCTTATGAAATATGGAGAGGTAGAACACCTAACATTGCTTTCTTTAAAATCTTTGGGTGCAAATGCTTCATTCACTACAATGGTGGTGATTACAGAGGTAAATTTGATGAAAAAGCTGATGAAGGTATTTTTGTTGGTTATGCTAAGCATAGCAAAGCTTATAGAGTCTATAATAGAAAAACTCAAATAATTGTTGAATCTATGCATATTACTTTTGATGAATCAAGTTTATTTGAGTCTTGTAAGACTCCTGATGTTACTAACAATTTTGAAATATTTGAGACAGTGCTGGTTCAATTCAAAATAATCCTTCCATCTTCAACTCCTCCTGAAACTATAAATTCGAGAATGAGCCTAAACAGATCGACAATATTCACCGACAATCTAATCCTATAACAATAGATCGGTCGGTGACACACTTGGTTCTGAAACCATTCAGCCAACTGACACTCACCCATCTCTACCTTTACAAACTGAGCCTCTTGCTGATCTTCCTAAGGAAATTAGGGAAGCTAGACATCATCCAGTTTCAAATATCATTGGAGATCCCTTTGCTGGTCTAAGAACCAGAAGTAGCTCCAGAAATGAAACTCTTGATTCTCATGCCTTTGTCTCTTCCATTGAACCCAAAAAGATTGATGAAGCCTTGGAAGACCCTCAGTGGATTGAGGCCATGCAAGAAGAGCTGAATCAGTTTGAAAGATGTAAAGTTTGGGAACTTGTGCCTAGACCCATAGATCAACAAGTCATTGGAACTAAATGGGTGTTCAGAAACAAGTTGGATGAAGATGGAAATGTTACAAGAAATAAAGCAAGGTTAGTAGCCCAAGGATATAGACAGGAGGAGGGCATTGACTATGATCAAACTTTTGCTCCTGTAGCAAGACTTGAAGCCATCAGATTATTTCTTGCTTATGCAACCTTCAAGGACTTCAAGGTATACCAAATGGATGTAAAAAGTGCATTCTTGAATGGAGACCTTCAAGAACAAGTATTTGTTGAGCAACCTCCTGGTTTCATTGATCTTAAAAAGAAGGACCATGTATACAAGCTAAGAAAGGCTCTTTATGGTCTTAAGCAAGCACCAAGAGCATGGTATGAAACCCTATCCAAATTCCTTATGGAAAAAGGATTTCAAAGAGGTAAAATCGATACTACTCTTTTCTCTTTAAAGCACAAAGGTAATATTTTACTAGTTCAAATTTATGTTGATGATATTATTTTTGGATCTACTAATGAAATTTTATGCAAGAGATTTGAGCATCTTATGAAAGGAAAGTTTGAAATGAGTATGATGGGAGAACTAACCTACTTCTTAGGTTTGCAAATCAAGCAAGCCGAGGAAGGAATTTTTATCCATCAATCTAAATACACTAGAAAGCTGATTAAGAAATACAATCTTCAAGAAGCCAATTCATCAAACACTCCAATGGGAGTTGAATGTCATCTAGTCACTGATGAAAAGGGTAAGCCGCTTAATACAAGCGAGTACGAGGTATAGTTGGATCTCTTCTTTATTTAACAGCTAGCAGACCTGATATCATGTTTGTTGTATGTATATGTGCTCGTTTTCAAGCTAATCCTAAGGAATCTCATATGATTGCAGCAAAAAGAATCATTAGATATTTGATTGATACTGAAAAGTTTGGCATTTGGTATCGAGAGACTCTTCTTTTAATTTAATTGGATATTCGGAATCTTGACCTTGCGGCTTGCGAGTTAATAGAAAAAGTACCGTGGAACATGTCGGTTCCTTGAAACAGATCGGTATCATGGGCATGCAAAAGCAAGCTTCGGTTTCCACTTCAACTCTCGAAGCCGAATATATTCTTCTTTGGAAGTCGTTGTTCTCAATTCTTTGGATGAAAAAAACTATTGGATTATGAAATGCCTATGGGAACCTGTCCTATTTACTGTGATAATACATCTGCTATATCAGTTTCTAAAAAACCTGTCATGCATTCTAAAACCAAACACATAGACATCAGATATCATTTTCTGAAAGATCATGTAGAAAAAGGAAATGTTCAGTTAGAATATGTTCCTACTGAATTTCAATTAGTTGACATTTTACAAAAGCCTTGAAAGTTGACAGATTTGAATTCTTAAGAGGAGAATTAGGAATGCTTATAATGTCATAGAAAAATGTATTTGGATTGTCTAATGTGCGGGATATACTTCGGTTTATGTATCAAGGCGACAATTTATATCGACAAGCAAGTATATGGTTAGCACAAGGAAATATTTGTCAGCCAGTAGCTGACACATGAAGCTCTTAAGCAACAAAAGCTTCTCAGCTGACAACCTTCAGCTGACAAAACTTTTTTTCATTCCTTGATTGAATCATTCTATGAAATAATGTCAGCCAGCAGCTGACAAACATTCAGTTGACACTTATTAGCTGACAAATTGTCCAGATGACATATCTATATCTCTCAGCTGATAACACAGTGATTAACAGTCACTGTCCAGGTAGTCTCTAAGCCTTAAGTCAAAGCTGATCGTATCTCAGCTAAGACTTAATCTATAATTTATTTAAAAATTCCTCATTTATTTCCGCCATTTATTTTCCTTGGAACTTCATGAAACTTTCTTGAAAAGCCAAAATGACCTTTCCACTATCCCACCAACTCTGGCGGTTGAAATGACGTGTTTTCACAAAAACGGCTCATCATTGTGATAATGACTATCTGTCATAAATTGCTATTTTTATCACAAAAACCAAAATTCTGTGTACTTTATCACTACACTCCATATCTTCACTTTTAAAACCCACTAACTATAAGCATCCGTATCGATCCTATTTAAAACACACTCACTCTCTTACTTCTCACTTACCTTTCTCTCTCTAAAATCTTTCTCTCTACAAACTTCGTCTTCTTCAAAAGCTCTTTAAACCCTAACCCTAGATTCACTGGTATATATTGTCCATTTCTGCTTTTTCTCTCCCTGTATTTCTTACCTGCGTGTTTAACATATTTGTTGTTATTTCAGGAAATGGCTTCAAACACGGCAGTAGGATGTCTTCTAGACATCGTCTCTTTGAATGCGGAACCTCTAGGGCTCGAGTTGATTCACCTACTTACTGCAAATGGGTTAATGCCTCTGCTCTCATTCAACATTCGAACCTTCAGTTGCCAGTTGACTGAAGAATTCTTCATGGGTATGGAGGAAAACCCAGCCGACCCTTTCTCTCTCATCGGTAATATCAGAGGCGTTCCAGTTGTGTTCGATTCAGAAACCATCTCTGCAGCCTTCCCGGACCTTTATGACGATGGTTCATCCACCTACACCATACCTGATGAAACTCAGCGAGCAGGCTGGATTACCATGAGGGGTGAAGTTCCAGTGGAGCTTGCCTTCGACAGGCACAAGCATCGTTTTGCTCCACTCCACTATGCTCTAGCCACTGTATTGGATAAATGTCTCATAATCAAGTCTGGTGGACATGACAAGATTACTGAGGCTCAAATGTTTCTTATGGAAGGAATTGTGGAGAACTGTGAGATGAATTGGGGAGCTATTCTGGTGGAGTGTGTAAAGGTGAATATTGCCAAGTACAAGGACAACATGGAAACTGGAAATCCAAGGCTCACTCATCACCTGATCATAAATCAGTTCCTTCGATCCATTCCAGCTCTTCAGCACCTACTCATCAATGTTGGTGATCTTGAACCAGTCAAGATCAAGAAGTATGTTGCTGCTGATATCAGGAGAGCTAGTATTTCTAGCAGATTTGGTCAGGAGGCACCACCAGCTCAGTCAAGCAGGAGGCCAAGAAGGACAAGGACCCAAGCCCTCACGGCTGTATCATCGGCCGGTGATGATGGTCGGCAATTTGAAGTTCTGACCAAGTGTTCGACCAACGAGTTCGACCACCAGGGGTCGGTGGTCACCAAGAACCGCACGTGGTCAGCTAGCTGAAAATGCACCTGCAACAGCGATTGGTCAGCCAGCTGATATGCAAGAGGCTGAAATCATTGAAAGAAGGCAACCAAGGAGGAGGAGACTAACATTGGCAGCTGATACTGCTGCAAAGAGACAGAGAAGGAATCCTGAGCTAAATCCAGGTACCTTTGTTCCTTTTTCCCCCACTACTGCAACTGATCCTGCTCCCAACTCTCCCCCCTCTGATCCTAGGTCACCCAACACTGCTCCCATTAAGTTTTTCCCTCCAATTAGGAATCCTACCTTCCATCCTAAGCATTCCTATTACCAAGCTAATCCCGTGCCAATTCCTCCTAACTGGGTCTTTCCAATAGACCATTTGCCATATTTTGTTCAGTTTCTTCTATCTTTCCATGAGGAGAAGAAAACTGACAAGCCCCCTGTCAACCCAATCAAATACATTGACCATAATCTCAAAAGGAGACCCTATGTCTTATACCCCGTCACTCCTAACCTCAGCCAAGAAGACTTAGTAGCCAATTATGGCAAGTATTTTGACCCTCTCCCTCTGCTCTAGAACAGATTCTATCTCTCTAATGATAGATTTGTTCAAGATGAGCTGGTCTACTTGGTCTGGACTATGTATAATAAGGTCCATCATGAATTACCCTCTCTTCCCTCAAATGATCCCTTCTGGTTGGCGGACTTGCCTTTGCTGAAGATGATGACCTTAACCGGGAGGAACAACCAACTGTAGACCCAGCCAAGTTAGCCCGTATCCAGAGAGCAGCCAATAAATATGTCCAGGATGCAGTTAACACTGCAAACCAAGCTTATATTGAACTACACAAACGGATGGCCTCCATGCCAGGAGGAGCTTCCATGAGCACTGCCTTTCCAGATGCTTATGTCAAGTCATCCAACCCTCTTGATTCTTGAATCCATACCCACTGTTCCTCATATCACTCCTTCAGCTGTTCCATTTGTTGTGTCAGCCACAACCATTCCAGTTGTTACCTCAGCTGCACCCATAGCCATCTCCACCTCAACTCTGCAACCTATCTCTCTTCCATCCTTCACTCCAACCATTGATGCCTCATCTTCCATTCCTCCTACAACTGTTGCTCTCCCCACTTTACCTACATCAGTCCCAGCTCCTCAACCTTCAGTTCCTCTTCTAGTTACTCTTCCATCCGCTCCAACCTTGTCAGTCACTCTGCCTTCCTCCACACCAGTGTCAGTCACTTCCACTCCTGCTCCAGCTGTGTCAGCCATTCCCCAAACAATGCCACTTGTGTCAGTCACCACAACTCTTCCCATTCTTCCTTTGACTGATACCATTCCTACTTCTATCCCTACTGTGTCAGCCGCACCTGCTCTTCCAGCTGTTGTCCCAGCTGCGATTATCATCTCTTCAGCTGACACTGCAGCTGCCTCTCTTCCTCTTGCCACAGCTGACATGCCCTCTCACCCTAACCAAGCCTCCCCTCTCTTTGTTCTGCCTGATCTCTCCCTTCACACATCCCTCACTCTTTCAGTCAGTCCAGTGTCTACCTTCAAACCTACTCAACCTGAGCCCTCCATAAAAGAAGCTGTTGATTCCCTCTCCTCTGAAAAATCTCTAGACCACACTGCCTTAGGCTCTTCATCTGATTCATCCAAGTCCACTTCTAAGGATGAGTCTCTTCTCAGCCCCTCTCAGTTAGCCAGTAGGAAAGCTAGAAAACAAAGAAAGATTGTTTCCAAGGCTTTGCTTCGTCCTACTGGCACCAAAATTGTCTTTCCTGAAGACATGCCTACCCCTTCACCTGAGCCTGAAGCCCAAATTCCAGCTTATCCAATGGATGTCTTCTTTCCCCCTGACCCTGAGGATGCTGACATTCACACACATCAACTTTTCTCCAATGAGCCTGAACCCTTTCAGCCATCTGCTCCAGATTCTGCCACACCTGGTTCCCTCTCTCTGTCAGCCAAGCTGGACCTTCTCTATACCCATCACTTGCACATGAAATCAGCTTTTAAACACCAGACCAATCAGCTTGCTACACTTCAACAGCAAGTTACTTCTCTGCTTCCGAACCTCACCCAGATCATCACCACCGAGGTGCAAGCTGCCATTGCTGCTGGTGCTCCTCGTGAGGCCCATATGGATGACTGGAGGACCATATTACTTTATCAACAAGAATGGTCCAACCGTGCCTTCAATCTTTGGCGACCTGCTTCAAACCATTCGAGGAGAAGAAGCAGCAAGCGATGCATACATGGCAGAGAACATGATTCTTAGGCGGCCAGGCGATGCGATCGGCCGTGACACACGAAGGCGACATTGACATAGAACCGTGAAGGCGATGCACAAGCGAAGAAACACAAGCACAAGCAGAAGCTGAAGGAGAACAAGTGCAAGAAGCTGAAGCTACAGCAACTGAAAATGAAGCTGAAGTTGGTCCATCAGTTGAAGCAAACCAAAACAACTGAAGGATCCACATTAGCCTATCGGATATTTCATCTCTCTCTGAACAAACTTTTAAACTTTTGTTTTACTTGTACCTTACATTGGGCATTGTTCTTAAGTTTTCAGTTATTTCTCATCACATTATCTGCTTGTGGTACTAACATAAATTTTGCAGGATCTTTAAAAGTTTTTGGCTTTCTGCTTTCAAGTGAATGGTTTTAAGCAAATAGGAGGAGATTGTTGAATCTTGCATAATTAGATTTGCTTTAAATCATTCCACTTGGTTGTCAGCCAAGAAATTTAAGCTATCCGTGGTCAGCCGAAATTATTTTTGTCAGCCACTCATTCTAGCTGACCTTAATATGTTCAGTGTTAGTTTATCTTTCCTCATTTGATTGGTCATACATTTGTACTAACTTTTTCCTACTTTGTGTTTTTGGTAGATATCCTGCTATATAATATCTCTCAAGATCCTTTGAGATCTTGCCTCTGCCAAACCACATTTTCAAATTCAAATGTGTTCCTAACGGGTTGCTTTTGAAGACTATCTATAAATACCCACTGGAAGCATTTGTGAAGACAACAATTTGAAGTCAAGAAACCTTCTACTCTAAATCTCTCAGACGTTGTCTTCAAGAAAACTTTAGCTAGATATTTCTCATTGAAAATTTCTCTCTAATTATTGTTTAGGCAAAATACTGAGTATTTCATTTTAAATTATTTAAAACTCAGTCAGTTTGTCTCACGAGTTTGATTGTTTCTCAATCATTCTCCCCAAACACCGGTCTTTTGTTGTACACTGATCCATTAGAGATCAAATAGATTTTTAATAAAATTAGTGCACTTCAAAAATTCAAGTCTGACCAACTTGGTAGTGGACGTAGCAGTTTATCTGTGAACCACTTCAACTGATTTGTCAGCCGTCTCTCCTATTCTTGCAAACTGACTCAACACTTAAGAAGTTATTCAACTGATTAAGTGTCAGTCAGTTAACAACAATTGTTTGCTTATTTGTTCAGTTAACTTGTATCTCAGTTTCCTCTCTATATTCAGTGATCAAACATTAAAACAGATTTCTTTTGAAAAAGCGGTTGTGTCACCGGTGACCAACTTTCTTCAGACTAAGGAATTTCAAAGTGTCAGCCAACTGACCAATTCTTCAGTTGACTGACAAGATCAAGTTTTCCGCTGCCAATCTTTTAAGCTTTACAAATCAATCCTCAAAGTTTTTAAAGGCTATTCACCCCCCCCCTCTAGCCTTAACTGTTGCCATCTGGACTTACATTATCTTACTGGCCAATTTATGTTTCTTCCTGTGCACGCATATGTGGAAAAATACAAGGAGCGCAGTTAACATGGAAGGAAGAACCGGTCGCTTTTTCGTTTTCCTATTTCTTTGTAAATTCATCATACATGTTAGTTCTTGTACTTGTAAGTTTTTTGTAGCTGCTAGAAACAATGTTCACTAGCTAGTGTTTAGAACTTACTTTGGAAATTGCAAATTAACAAGGTGACATCTTCTTGTTTCTTACAACTTGGTACTGACATGATTTTGCAATAATGGATCTCCTCTCCATATATTTGCATTATCTGAAACCATATTCTCCTCATGTTCCTAAATTATTGTCATGTTTGACTTTTTTTCTGGTTTAATTATATGTTTTTCAAGTGTTTAACTGCCAATTGTACACGATGATGGCTTTAACGCTCTTCTACGGTGAGCGTGTTTCACTCGGTAAATTTGGTTTCTTCCCTCTATTACACAACACTTTTTGCCTTTGTCCTCTCAATAATTTTTGTGTTTCGGTCCTATGAAATTAATCAAACAGCACCAAGAAGATTTATAGGTTCGCGGCCAAAGTAGGATTTCAAGAGAGCAAAATTAACATTTTTTAACAGCGAATTTGGGTCTTTTGGGTGGCTCTTCTATGGACTCACTGGGATCTGCTAGAGTTCATCTATCGTGTTCCACAAAATGTATTCCTTCATACACCATCGATTACATTTGAACATGAGTTATGGGTCATCCATAGGTCATATAACTTGGTAATGTAGGGAGAGATACACTTTAGGGTACAAGACATCTAGACTACAAGATGGCAGAGAAAAAAAAATACATGGGGCTGAATTTCTCTTCTTCAATAACAATCATTTGAAAAGAGGATGAACATGATGGGGTAAAGGAAATTTTTTGGTTAAACGATGGTTTTTGAACCAAGCTTATAAACACCGAAGAATCTTTGAAGAATCTTTAAATTTTGTCACTCGGCTATTTTTTTTTTTTTTTTTTTGCAAAATTACCATTGTACTTTTAAAAATGGTTGTGATTAGGAGTTGATGTTCAAAATTAGAAGGTGTCAGTTAAAATTATTGACAAATGCCAATATTTAAAACGAATTTTTCGTGAAGAGACTTTTACTTTAAAGTAACACCAGTATGAATGATTAAATAAACAATTGAAAATAAAATGTTGTTAAAAGATAATTTTTATAAAAAAAATAGATCGGTATTATTCATGAAAAAAAATTAATTTTAACATGATATGATTTTCGTGTTGGCTATATATGTTTTGTTAAAACCTTTATTTTTCTTGTAAACTTACAATTATAATTCCAGCTGAAGCATAATTTTTGAAAATGTTCTAATATATAAATAAGTATACATCAATTCCCTTAACTTGTGGGGATGAGGGTGGGTTTAACTTATTTCTTAGTTGAGTTAGGGTTTGGTTGCAAGACATAAAAATACATGGGCAATTTTCGTTTTTACCTTCTAGTTTACTTTTTGTGTTTATTTGATATTGGATTTCTTTGTCATAATTTAAAAAGATAGTTCTCCTTTGAGACCATCTTTTGGATCTTAATTCGTAAGACGAAACCCCACTCTCTCACAACTTAACTCAACAATAAACGATTGATCATGTCAAGTGTATACATCTTACCTAAATACTCGTAAGACCATCATGCCTTAGTTTTTACCTAATTTGAATATGTAATCCCTTGTGGATTTTTGGATCTTGACTCGTCTCCGTAATATATTTTTTGTGTGACACTAAAGATAACATTTTTTTTACTAAACGTAACACTATTTAATAGACAAATTATTATACTACCCTCCCTACAATTAAAACAACAAAACCCCCATTTTGAACCATTGTTCCCAAAACACACGCTTTCTCTCTCTACAACTTTTGTCTCTCTCACTCTCACTACCTTTATTGTCCTTAATGAATTATAATCCTAATGAAGATGAAGATGTTCACGTGAATTAATTCTCATTTGTTCTACAATTTTCAAATTTATTGAATTTTATTTATTTTTGTTGGTGTGTCTAAAATGTTCATGAATTACAAATGTTGGGACAACAAAACAGGGATCAACATAACTTGTCGTTATGGGGTCGAGGGGACAACGCCTCTCGTGGGTGTGGGGCAACGCCTCCGAAAGGAAAACGATTTTGCCCCATCTGAATTTTGAAATATTATAGGTATTATTATTTAATGAAGTTATATAAGAAATAAAAACCAATTTAAAAAAAAACAAAAAACAATTGCTAGGTCTTGGCATATTTTTTTTATAATACAGTTGCCTGACTGTGACGTTTTTATTTTTATAAAAGAGCCAACAACTTGTTTCGGAGGTTTTGTGAAAAGTTCGTTTGAGCCGGTCGGGAGTGTGGAAGAAAGGTCGCTAGGACTTATCGACTTTCACCAAAAAGAGTCGCCAAGAACTAGCGGTTCTTTTTTAAAAATCACATGCCTAGGTTTGTTTAGGAGAGAGAAACCGAGAGTTATGAAAAAAGATTAGAGAGATAGGTGAGATTTGAAAGAAATAAAAAAAAATGTTTAGGTATTTTGTTTTAATTCTAGGAGAATGTTAGGTGTACATAAATGGTTCTTTAGGGAATGAATGTGTTTTAACAGGATGGAGGGTAGTTAGGTAATTTTCTTTTTAAATGAGTGTAACATTTAGTGAAAAAAGTGTTACGTTTGACTATTTTAGGGGTCAATCTCAAAAAAAGTAGTAGCTATTTGGGTAGTTTGCTCTAAAATGAATGAAAAACATAGAAAATATATCATTTATTGACGAAAAAAATGTCCCTGATACCCTAGATACAAGGGGTGACGTGATTCAGTTTAGGCCAAAATCGTGAATCAAACTATACCCCATCGGTTCCAAAAATCTAAAACCGAACTGAACCAAACCACTCGGTTTGGTTTGGTTCAGTTTTATTGTTCGACATAAAATCAAATTAATCATCTTAGAAAATATAAAAAATTAGACAAATAAAATTTTAAACGGTAAATTAACATCAAATCTTAATAAAAATAAAGTCAAACTTCTCTAACAAACATCAAACATCAACAAACAATGAAATATAAGTCAATATATCATTTGAATCCATGACATTTGGTAAGAACGACATTATTTACTATATATATGTCGGAAATACATATATATTATATATAATATAAATAATCAAGTAAAACATGATTCAATTTGGTTTGGTTCAATTTGGAAACATTAACCTTGAACGGAACTGAACCTGTCAGTTTTTGAATTTTGAAAACTAAAACCACACCGTCTTGAATCAAAACCGAACCAAACCACATGATTTGGTTTGGTTAAGTGGTTTGGTTGTACACCTCTACTAGACACACCTAGAGTAAAACGAAAGGCTAATATTAGTTGACTTAGGCCCTGCCTAGTAGCATGATTTTGACAAAAAACGCTACCAAATAATGGAGTGTTTTCCTAAAATATAGTTTCAATGCCCCGTTTAAAAAAGAATTGTTTTAGAAATGACGGGTGTTTCTAAACGTTGGAATCGTGAGCGGGAAAGAAACAGAGAGTACAAAACTCTGCTGTTAGAAATAACTTTACGACATTATCTCTTTCCCTTTGGCAGGATAAAAGCTTTTGATGAGGTCATCCTTTGCTTACAATATGGATTGTCAAATGCACTATAGATTATAGACCATATCCTTGACTTTTTGTTTATTTGGTGGGTGATCAACTTAATATATATTCATGAGTAGGTTTCATGTAGGACGGTCTTACATATCTCAATCCGTAAGATGGACCTATCCATATTAAATGAGCCAAGATTCAGTAATCTCAGTGCAATCCCTCAACTTTTGAAAAGTATAGTCACCCTCACGTGTATAAATGAAGAGTGTCAGTTTTTAGTATTAAAAGTATCACTTTTCAGTATTAATTGTGTCACTTTTCAGCATAAAATGTGTCACATTGTGTTTTTAATAAAAAAAATCAATTTTTTCCTTTAAAAGATGTTACTTTTTAGCCTTAAATGTGTTACTTTTGCTTTGAAAAGTGCTACTTTCCATTATAAATGTATAAATTAAAATTGTCACTATTAGTTTTAAGGTGTCACTTTTTAATATTAAAAATGTTACTTTGCATTTGAATGAAATTTATTTTTATTTTTTCACATAAAAAGAGTCACTTTTGCCTCAAAATGTGTCACCCTTTAGCATTAAAGGTATCACTTCTGCCTTTAAAATGAGTCACTTAGCGTTTTATCAAAATCCGTTAGGGTTCGTCAAACATTCCAAAACAAATAAGGCTAACGGAGGGCTAACAGAGCTAACAAAGGATGAAAGTGCAAGGCGTGGGAACCATAAGAATTTCAGTAGCAAACTTTGAAAATGTAAGTGCACCGGAGTAAAATGAGAAAGTTCTCATTAATGTGCTGTCACATTTACCGAGTTGACACATGACACCCCTCCTCTAGGGTGACCCGCGTGCTATGTTGCTAGATCCGAGTCGAACCGCGGGTTTCAACCCCATTTGTTCAATTTTTAGCCCATTTTCACTTACATTTTGACCCGATTTCTTATTGGGTAACCCGTGGTCTTTGCTGATGGGTTACCCACTCCATCAACCTTCTTTTTATCATTTTTGGGTCTCCATCTTACGAATTTAGGATTCGTAAGACCGTCCTACACAAGTTTTTTGCTTGTATTCATTGTTTATATGTATATCAATAAAATTAGAAGTACTTCTAATTTTTGCTTCTATGTATAGTTAGAAGTACTTCTAATTTTATTGATATACATATAAACAATGAATACAAGCAAAAATTATATATATATATATATATAGAGAGAGAGAGAGAGAGAGAGATTTGAAGGTATGTTTATAAAATTAGAAGTAAGACATTACTTAAGAAATGGTAAAACCTCAAAACGCTGCGTTTTCAAAACGCTTTACCAAAAAGACGATTAATAATCTAGCAGTAGTACATAGTATATATGGCAAATTACCCAAATGGTCCCTGTACTTTACACCATTTTATGGATTCGTCCCAAGTGCTTCAAAATCGTCCCTTTATTAAAGCTTTTGATGCAATTGGTCTTCCCGTCCAATTCCGTTAGTTTTTTACCGTTAAGTCAACGCACGTGTGTTTCACGTTTTATTGGCCAAGGGTACAATTGTCCATGCATTTTTTTCTTTTGACTGGACAAAAACCCCAATGAAGTTTTTGTTTTTTTAAAACTAGATGTGAGGGTACCGATGTAATTGGCTAAATAAAGAATTATACACCCATTCTTCCCTATTTAATTCCCATCTGTTCCACATGGCTGCCACCATCGCTCCCATTGACGGTGAACACAATCTCTTTCACCTTCCTCCTCTCACCCTCCTATTACTCTCTTTCAAGTTTCAGTTTGCTCTTTTAGAAATGGCTTAGGACGAGTTGACTTACCTTACAAGGGGAAGGTGATGAGCTTGACCCAAATCTTAGTCACGAGCTGAGTGCATGTGCCTTCATGTGATAAGCACGTGGAGGACAGGGACCATGAAAGAGGTCACCCGAGCATGATAACCCGGGGTAAGCATCTTACATACATCCTGAGCGGGAATCTTCCTACCGATCCGACCGAGTAGGGAGCAAGGCTGCTCGAATAAACCAGATTTTCATTCTAAGCATAACTGTCTGATAACTCTTGAGCCTGAGATTTAAGCCACAACTCCGTCAGTTACGCGGTCAACCCGCATTTATGGTCATAAAAGGCTTACGATCTCTCCATAGTAATGACTCATCCCGGATTCACTCCCAAAAAGGCTATATATACCTTACAATGCCTCATTTCAAAGGTACGCTCACTTTACACACCGAAACTCTGTCATTTTACTTTCTATAAGCTTAAGCCTTACTCTCACACCTGAAAGGTTTCGCGAGACCATGTCTTGCATTCCTTCTAAGGTTTTCTTCTTTTGACAGGGTTTTCACAGGATCATACCTTCACATAAGCCCATATATCTTAAACACCGCAAGGAACAGTCAAGATCAAATTGTGTAGCATTAGTAGGTAAGACCCCTCCACCAAGCTGTATGTGGGAAGACTAAACTGTCCGGATGACCAGACGGGAAAGGGAAGCAGATCTTTCATCTTTCATTTTTGCCTGCTAGCGGCATAAACCAAGCCTAACCATAAGTCGAACAAGAGAAGAAAATGCTATAAGAATTCCCACCTGCAAACACAATCACTCTCTCCTTCCCCCCACTCAACAAAATGCGCACACAACTCACCCAACCAAGATCAACAATTCCAATTCAAATTAACAATCCATCTTTGATAGATAGCTCTGAATAACAAAAACTTAGTTAACTAAAAATTCAAAATTTTGACAAACTAAAAAAACCAGATGTCTCGTCGTCTGGGCGATCATCCTCAGATCTGCTCGCTTTGATTTAAAATCTTCCGTCTCGCCGATCGTCCTCATAGCATAATCGATTATCTTGAGCTATCTTACTTGTTTAAATCCTTATCGATTTCGATTATCTTGAGCTATCTTACTTGTTCCAGCCGAAATCCTTATCAGCATTTCTGATTATCTTGAGCTATCTTACTTGTTCCAGCCGAAATCCTTATCACCATTTCTCTCTCTACCGAAACCCATATGGGTCTCTTGGGTTTTTTGCCTTTTTTTTTTTGAATTGTTGGTGTTCTAGGCGTGATTTTTGCTAGGATGAGTTGTGAATTGATTTGAAGGGGTTGGGATGGGGAAGAAAACAATAGGGTTTGATTGTATTTGTGATGGGGTGGGAATGTGGAAGAAAACAATGCATGTGCTTCCATTTTTGAACAGTGAATAAAACATTACCCAGATGAAGATTTGGGCTTGTAATTTCTTTCCCCTTTCCTTCCAAATCAATGCCCATATGAATTATAATTTGTAATTGCACCCCATGCCCTAAGTCTAAAATACTGATTAATTTGTTTGGTCCCTATACTTTTATTAGAGTGTGGATAAAATGACTATTTTAAGACATTTGCATAAGCATGCGCTTTGCACGTGATTAGACTTCATGGTGAAAAACGATAGGATCAGTTAAGTCAATATTTTCAGTACATGGACCATTTGGGTTTTGTTTTTGAGTGACCCTAAACGTAATACCAAAATCCCTAAACGTAATACCATTTAATGCATAAAATGACGTCTTAGCGGATGTTTAGCGGTTGTTTTGTCCGGAATCGAAAAAAAATACAAATAAATGGTTTTTTCTTCGTAATTGAAAAGAAAAAATAAATCGAATCAAAACCAATCTAATTCACATGAGATATCATGCGAATTAACAATGACACGTAATCAAAATTACGTGAAGGGGGAGGGAGGGAGGGGGTAGTATAGTTTAAATATGAAGATGGGTAATGAAGTAATTTTTCCTTTTAAATGGTGTTACATTTAGGGATTTTGGTGTTACGTTTAGGTGTTCTGTTTGTTTTTTTTCTTCAGAATACTGAAGTGGCAACAAGGGTATAGTACAGGGACCATTTGGGTAATTTTCCCTAGTATATAATCATCTCGTATTGCCAACTCCCTCGCTAGGGTTTTCAGCTGCTTCTTCTCCGCTT
The DNA here is from genome assembly GCA_013146195.2 of Codonopsis lanceolata. Lineage (NCBI taxonomy): Eukaryota > Viridiplantae > Streptophyta > Magnoliopsida > Asterales > Campanulaceae > Codonopsis > Codonopsis lanceolata. Next base: position 65,225,353 of record CM028382.1, on the reverse strand, counting down.
CCGCTAGGTCTCTTCGCCGCTTCCGCTAGAGTTCCTTTCTCGGCACACGAAAATGGTGAGTTGTAATCGTTAGATTTAACTTTCATCTGTCCTTTATTTTTTAGTATTTTTGAGTCTTGTCGATAAATTATGATCATAATTTAGAGACTTATAGAGTGACCTATGATTTTAGGTGTTGCCAAATGATGTCGATTTGCTGAACCCACCGGCAGAGCTCGAGAAAAGAAAGCACAAGCTCAAGCGTCTCGTCCAGTCTCCCAACTCTTTCTTCATGGTAATTGTTTCTGTCTGTATGTGTGTGTTTTAGTTTTAGTTCATTTGTTCCTAAATTGAATTGTTTACGATGTTTACTTTCTGCAGGATGTTAAGTGCCAGGGATGCTTTAACATGTGAGTTTTTTTGATGTCCCTAAATTGAATTAATGATGATGATGTTTTTTGAAATTATGTTTGGATTGATATGAGAAATTGAGTGTTTATTGTGTAATGTATGTATGAATGAATTCAGAACCACCGTATTCAGCCACTCTCAGACAGTGGTGGTGTGTGGAAATTGCCAGACAGTATTGTGCCAGCCTACCGGTGGACGTGCCAGACTTACCGAAGGATGCTCTTTCAGGAAGAAGGGAGATTAGTTTGTTCTTGTTATCTTTTGTTTTGCTAGTGAATTGCTTAGTTGTGCTGGGATTTAGTTGCAAGACTTAAAAAATTTGATCCGATTTTGTTGTTAGTTTCCATTTTGCTTGGATAGTGGATTCTCTGTCCTGATTTAATATGTAATCCCTAGTGAATTTTGATTTTTGAGTCTTGACTCGGCTATATAACATTATATTTGAATCCACATTATATTGTTTCAGTTCTATGAATGGATATCTGTCTATTATCTTGATAGTTGCTTTAGCTACCAATTAGGGGAATTATGGCTCAGTTTGGGGAGTGAGCTTAGATGGGTGTTTAGGGTTTATATTCTTTAGAATATACTTAAATGTCTATTTATTGTGCTTTTGCTTTTGCCAACCCTATTTTGTTATACATAATATTGCTAGGTTATTTATGATTTTTTTGCTAGAATGGTGAGGTCTGAATTTTATCGAGACAGGTAACATTTGCTTCAATATATACAAGTAATTTTCTATCACGTCCAGTTCTGTTTCTGAATTTTATCAAGACAGGTATCCAGTTCTGTTTTTCTACTTATTTTACATTCAAGCAAAATAAGAAATAAGGTTTGTGGCCTATGAAATATTTTACATTCTGTAATGCCAGTAAGGTTTTGATTCAGGGTTTGCGTTCTATTTTCAGTAAATATGAACAATCTTCGACAGCTTATAAATATTCAGAAAAGTGGGTTCTTTGTGTCCAGCAAGTGTTCTGTAAGAAAGGTTCATCAAATTTCTCGATGGTCAGGGTGCAGACAACGTTTGTGACCTATGAAATATTTAGGACTTCTCTTTTCAAAGGGTGGGTGAAGCATAGTTATTTTGAGGACCTTGAGGGTAGAATTATTAAGAGGATTAGTGGTTGGCAGGCTCGTCTTCTTTCCTTTGGGGCTAAAATTACTTTACTTAAAGCTGTTTTAAGTA